>JAPXFQ010002758.1:1677500-2067569 GCA_028564705.1 Apricaphanius iberus
GGAATCACTAGGGGTCCAGGATATCTGGGAGAGCTTCCCTCTGGAATTCTGGTGATGAGGATGCGGTTGAATGCGGGAGTGAGGGGTAAACACGGAGGGCGGGAAGGCAAAGCACGGATAAAAGCACAGAGCAGTTAGGAACTTGGAGGTAGGTAGAAATGGACAGGAGGCCAGGGCTTACTGAGAAGCAGATTGACGGATCAGGAGGAGTTCTTACTTGGATTAGAACTTTGGAGATACACAGAGAGAAAACGGGGTGAACACAAAGGTTTCCACAAGGAAATCACCCGGGAAACAACACAGAGACTTGAGGTTTACCATACAGCAACAACACTCAGGCGTCAAGGTTCTGGCCGCCAGTTGTAATATCCTCAGCAGTAGATGAGCTCAATCAGCTACACCCGGTGTTTGCAGCTGGCAGGCTCCGCCCCCTGGTTGATGGACAGCTCTTCAGCTCAACCTGTACCTCAGCGGGAATCTTCCAGAATGGTGGAGAATGGAAGGAAGCAGCCAGACAGGAAAAAAATAAATAACCCAGACTCCGAACATTTTGCCTGTTGAGCGCCCTTGTAATCACTTTTAAATCTGTATGTTCAATAAATGTTCCATTGTTTATCTTTGCTAAAGATATTCATTTTGTTTTTTTTTGGTAATTTTTCTTTACAAGTATGTTTGGTCAATATTTCAGTTACTTTTGTAGGGTTAGTCTAATTTGTTTTACTCTGAAGTTATAACGGTCCCCCTTTAAGCTTTAACATCTACAGTAAAATAACATATACATGAATCACTGCAAAAATTATACAACTACATGCTTTCTACTACAGCATTCTGTAAATAAGCAGCTTCTTTTGTGGCTTATCCTCTTTGTGGATGGTGTGAAGAACTCACAGCTGGATGACTATCAACAGTCTATCCTATGATGGTTAAGCCCTAGCATAAATTCTGTTCTAAAAACATTTCTATTGCCTTTATGTAGTATTTTACCATTCAAGAAGCTGGGTTAGGGTTTTTTATTAAGTGTAAGTAATATTAATGAAAACTGAGATAATTTAATACTTTAATAAAACCATTCTGTGTAGTGAATCTTCATTATATGCAGTTTATCTAGAGTTTATCTAAAATAAATAAATCCAGTATCTTGTTTTACCTGAGATGCACCTGTTATCTTGAAAAGACTCAGAAAACTGTATTTCACTCTTTATGAAATATTCCACAGTTATGTAGGATTTGCTCAAATAAAATAATTGACACTGCTTATGAGTTAACAGAGCTAAAAACGGATGATTAGCCCAGGCTAGCACTTGACTGGAGATATAGAGATGAAGCCCGTCCTGGTGCCAACAGCCTATAAAACAGTCTAGTGAATTTAAAATGGTGTAAAGTAATTATCTGGTTTTATTGTGGTGTATGGCTGCCAACTTTAAATATTTACATATCCGTTGCCATGAAGATATATTTTCATCTGGGAAATGCATAGAGAAAATAGTTAGCTTTAGTATAGTTACAGAGGACAGGTAAACAGAACATAAAACCTATTTGTGACTTGCTGTTTAGATACAAATTTTAGCACTTCAAATGTGCTAGCCAATATTATAAAGGTAATGGAATACTTCTCAATTAACTCATAGTGCCCAAAAAATAAAGAGTTATTTTGATCTTTGCAAGATGTGTTGTATTTTAAAACCATTAATCCTAATTTATGTCGTCGGACAGGTTGTTTTTGTTACCGATTTTTCAGTTTCACAGCTCTGACAGTATGCCTGGTGGGGGAAAAAAGATCTTAACTGCAGTTCATTTAGGACTTCAGAAGTGGGGGAAGTAGTGGAACCATAATTGGAACCATAATTCTTAGGTCTGAATTTCTCATTATTGTAGCTCTACAGGCCCCCCTTTACTACCCCAGTTCTGAGGATTCTCAGAGTAAAACCTAGTTTATACTTCTCCATAAGCAAGTTTGCACCCAGACGTCATTTAATTTGTTAGGATCATGCGTTCTCCAAGACAAAAAACTGAAAATACTTCTAAATTGTTTATGTGATAAAGCTATTAAAAAGACGTACGTCATTAAAGAGCTAAAATACTGAGCACATAGTGCTAACATAAGCAGAAGGTCTGATGCTAATGATATCATAAAATGGCATAGAGGCAATAAATGAATGTCTATAATCAAGTTTGTAGTCATTTTAGCGTTATTTGAAGCTTAGTACTTTGATGTGTCTGTCATTTCCATAGTCAGAATGAACTGACCCCTCAATAAAAGTCTTTCAGAAAATCTTTCTCGATACTGGCGGAGGTTGCTGAAGCCCTCGTCCTTGAAGTGCTTCTACAAACAAAAATTAGTTTTTCCACAGATTCAAGTTTTATTATCATGAAAACCAAAACTTAACTAGGCACTTGGAAGAGATCTGATTCTGAGGGACGGTGTAAAGAATCATGTGGGTTAAAACATCCTACAACCAAACATTTTTACTTTTCCACTCTCATTCTTGAACGTTGCCTTCAAAATCGCAGCTAGAAATTGAAATGGTGGATTTACTCAGTGTTTAGCCAAAGTCCAGGACCTTGTTTAGCAGTTCCATTGCATGTATTTTCACATAATAGTTCAAAGAGCTTAACAAAGAATAGAGAACTGAACAAGGTAAAACTATTATGACCAAAACATACAAGAATATCTCGAAAACACCTGGAGTGACTTTTTTGTATTCCTATAGACTCTAAATGCACAACACATTTTATTTAATGGCTAGAAAATGTGAATTTGGATGAGTCCCCTTAAAAGTATGGTCTATAGGAATTGCAACTCTCATTCTCTGTAGTGTTTCTATTTCTCATTTTGCCCAGATAATTCTCACCCTAAAAACAGAAAGTGCAAATGTTCAAAGTAATATACTTATTGATAACTGAAGTTTGTGTATGGTGAATCTAAACACATTGCAAAAGACATTGCAATACATTCTAAACATTGCAAAGCAGCTGGGAGTGTATTGGTTGTTAGATGTTAAACTTCAATAGCTCCATGTATACATGTACTGAAATTTAAGGTTATATAAATACTATTTGTTGATTACTTCTACTTATTATTAAATATTATGTGCTACAACTTTGAAATTAACATACTTAACTTTGCAGCTAGGAGTAACTTGCAGCATGGAAAGTATGTTTTTTAACTACCAAGCTCCAAATTCTGCATGTGAACATCTGCTGATTTATAAAATATTATAAACTAGCTGTCGATTACACTTATTATAGATTGATTGGCACTTATTACAAAATTGTCTGATAAAATTTTAAAGGAAAAATTTTAACTCCCTCACTTTCAGCTCTACTTCCCGTCCTTTCTTGGTACCGAGATCTCTTATTTATGCATTTAATAGTCAGCCCTGCTGTGTTTCTGTTTTTTGCTGCAGCTGTTTAGGACTGTCCATTGGTGCTTTGGATGACTGATCCAAGATACTAAACTTATTCACCTTCAGTACATCTTCACCCTACTTCTTCAGAGTCCCTGTTGGCCTGTCATTCTACCAAATTCAGTCTGTCTTGTTTTGGCACACTTTAATTCCCTTTATTTTCTAGACATACCTTCATCTCTCCAGGCTCTCTTCCCCTTGCTCCGTAGACTCACCACAGATCAAAGTTTCATATATGAAACCCATACTCCATGGGGACTCCTGTCTTACCTCATTTGCCGACACGTCCATCATTACTGCAAACAAGTGGGGACTCAGATCTGATCTTCGGTGTTATCCAACCCCCCACCTTGAACCCATCTATCATTCTTACTGCACACATCATTCCTGTTTTTTAGATTCATGAAGACACTTCTACACTCTTTCACGGCTTCACTATAGATCTCCAGTAACATTGTCAAAACAAGCATCTCATCTTTAATCTTTCTTAGAAAAAAGAGCGGTTGCTTACTCACTTCTCTGAAGTAAGCAACAAGAATTATTAACACCAGCTTGATTGTATGACTCATCATTTGTATTCATCTGTAAACTTTCCACATCAGTTTTTCTCTCGGAAATTGGTGCCAGTACAATTCTACTCCATGTCTTAGACCTCCTCAGAGACCTTCCCCAACGAATACTGGGGTTGAAAAGTCCACTTCCTTCTCTCCTTGACATCTCAACGCCTCGACATGTACATCTAGACCAACTGCCTACTCTACAGCCTCTTCATTATTGCACTCTTTCCTTCTTACACACCCTGAGCACACCCTGATTCAATAACTCACCTTCTGCACTCTTCTCAAAAGCTCTAATTCATTTCTTTAAAAGATATAACTTCTCTTATTCTTAACACGATTCCTTATCTTTTTAAGACATTTCTATATCTGTCCTTAAAAACTAAGCTGCTGCAAATTGACTCTCTGCTGCTACTTCTCTGCTTCCTACTGTCCCACCTGCAGCCCACTATAAACCTTAACATTTGCATTTGCTCTCTCTCTCTATCGCCACACCTACTCTTGCAGTACTATAATTTATCTGCCTGTCCCACTTTTTCTTTTTTACTTTCTTCCTTTGAAGTTTCCTATCTCTTACAGATTTGATCTTCTGCACAAGATATAGTAAACATGGGTTCCCCTTTCTCCACTTTTTACATCACCCCATGATTTGACTCCCCTTTAATGATATACCTTCCTTACCACTTATATCACTGTGGAAAAATCCAGGAACATATATCCTTTCACATTTTTGTCCTGAACACTATGCCTATCTAACATCTCTTCACCACTTTTAATCCTTTCAACACGTAGAATAAAGTTTACCTCAATCAGCACCCCCGGGAACACCTACTAACGCTTTCTCCAGCTTGCAGCAGTATTTCTCTTCCACCTCTGAGATCAAACCTGTGGCAAATACACACTAACAACATTTAGATAATTTTCATAGTCAGCTTCAAACTTACGGTCTGTCTGAAACTTTGTTGACCACAACAGCTCTGTTACTTAACATTTAGCTGTATTCACAATGGACCAATAAAAAAAGTTTATTAAAAATATACTCAGCTGTCAGTAGTCTTCTGTTTTTTATTTATTTATTTATTTTTATTTTATTTTAATGTTCCGGCCTACACCACCAGGTGAAAACACAGAAAGTAAAATCTCAGATGCAGTCACTAATAGTATTGTTGGAAAAAGTCATTTAAAAAAAACAGTTTGTCCTAAATTATACTCTTTGATCACTCTTTGAGTCTCATTTTTGTTTTTTTACTGATTGTGTTTTATCTGTTTTTAATCTACATTCTTTTGCATACAATTGTTTCTTATACCTTACCTAGTAAATTGCTCCTTGCACTTTGCCATTTTCATTAATAGATTCTCGTGTTTTTATTTGTTTTTAAATGTCATACTCTCACATAAATTGTATTTTATGCTTCAATTAAAAAATGCATTTCTTGTAGTGATGATCTGTTTTAATTTTCATATCTGAATCATGTATTTGGCTTCTTTACCACTGAATCATGTAAAGGACATTGAATTGCCTTGTGTTGAAAGTGTGCTATATAAATAAAGTAGCATTTCCCATTTAAAATGTCAAAACAACCTAAAGGACAAAATGGTTTTTAATCCTTTATAATTGTAGCTGAATATTGGCTCAAGTTATTAAATATTATCTGCTGCTGTTGATCACCTTTTCTGTTTTTTGAATCTCTCACTAGATAATAGGATCTCAAATTCACCAGAAAGTGAGTAAATGGGGCAGTGGAGAGTGTTGTCAGCCTGTGTGTGACTTTCTTTAGAAATCTTGTGTCACATCAGTCAATGTGGGACTGGCCACATATTTTGTCTCCTTTACTTAGGTGTTGTAGACGTTTTTATTTAGGATTTTCTGTTACACCATACAGTAAAACCAACCACAACCTGACCAGATGAGTCTTCTCAACTTGGAAGGCCATATATGCTCCAAACCGTGTCATCCTGTATAGTGACTCCAGTAGTCACTAGTGTGTAAGGAATGGAGTAAAGGAGAGCGAGTGCAACTCTGCTGAAAATTAATGGAGGAAAATGCCTCATGGGATGTAGAGTCTTTCACCCCACCATGCAGGGATATGTCCACAAGAAAATCCAAAACCCAACCAACAACTCCAGGACACACCTTAAAATTTGATGATACTTTAAAGGTTAACATGTGGGTCTTGAATATATTAAAAACACGGCCGCAATCTAGAAATAGCAGATGAGCATGAAAATTGAGAAGCCACTGATGTCCTTAAGTACCAAGTTGAGACGTTTTATGACTAAATCATCTGTGTTCAGCAACAGGAAGAATTGTATTTTTTCCATAATGTAGGCACCCCTTAACAGAGCTTGTTAAAAGGCTATGAATGGAGAGTTGATCTGTACAACATATCAGGAGGTGCTTGGAGATCCAAACAGGAACTCTCATTCCCAGCTTATACTGAGCATACGAATTCAAAAAGTTTATTTAGCAAAGCCTGTTTTTTTTTAGAGGAAAAACACTCTTTTCATGTGTGAAGACATCAATGTTTCAATCTATCTTCTTTATCCACCTATTCCCTGCAGGGTTTCAGGGGGGGTGGTGCCTATCTCCAGCAATCAAGGGTTTGGAAAGGAGTTGCACCCTGTACAGGTAGCCATTCCACCTCAGGGCAAAACGTATTGACAAACAGCCATGCACATATGCATAACTGTAAGAGTAATTAGGAGAAACCATTCAGGCTAACATGCATGGGTTTTGTTTATGGGATAAGGTTGAAAGACCCAGAGAGAACCCACATAACTGTAGTGAGAACATTTGAACCATGCAGAAAGGAACTAGCCTAAAGAAGGTCCTGGGCTTCTCTAGGTACTGGGCAGCACAACAATTGCACATCAGTGAAACCCATTGATGTGGAAAGAAGGCATGATGTAAAAACTTGTTAGCTTTGGAGGCACCAGTTAATGGATTTTTAAAGTCTGATTCCAGCTGGGTAATCCTTTTTCTCCCACTTTCAGTCTTTATATTAAACGTCTCACTTTTAAGCTAAAGCCTTCTGAGCCTTCGGGGTTCAAATTTGGGTTATGGACTCCTCTCTGGTAACTGGAGATATATTTTTCTGTGCGTTCAACAGCATTTGCAATAAAGAAAATGTGTCTGCTCATAAGGTGTTTGACAAAACCTTCGCACCAGGTCACATTACATTTCCAAAACCGCTGATGAGTTATTTATTTTATCTACAGACTATTGACTGCCAGAAAGAAACAAAATGGAGTTGGTCGAGTGTTATGGATTATGCATGCAAAACTTGCATAATCTAACTAAAATTGCAAGAAAGTCTCAGAGAGACAACCTGACAAATATATACACATATTAGGTAGACTTGACTAGTCTCCATTTTGCCTGATGCAAATAGTTGGTGTTTTTCCTTGATTCATAACTATATTCACTGCTGTGCTGTTATTGTTTTCATAAGAAAAATGGTTGCCATTTGAGATACAGATTCTCAGGAAAATATGAATAGATTTTTCTTGGCATGACTGTTCCCCATCCTATCGCACACCCAAATATTGAAGATCACAAGTGCAAAGTGGTGTGTCCTGTTCTTCTCACAACCTCCAGATGGCAGTGGAGGAACAGTTCAATATTGTGCATGAGTTTGTACAATGACACATGTGTGTGTGTGCATGTGTGTCTCTGTAAAGGATTGGTTGCGTGCGTTGAGAGGGTTAGCATGTATGATCAGGCAGAAATAACAAACGCAGGTAAAGGGGACTTTATTTACCTGTGCTCTCTCTCGCAAATGTTTCAGGAACATGTTGGGGAGGAAAAATTGTAAACCTTCTTGCTATTATTTGTCTCTGTAATCTATGACAGAACAATTGGAGAATGTGATCAAACAGCATCATCTTGTTCCCTGGTTATTAAATGTCATGTTTAACCCAGATTTCAGCAGGATTTACGTATGTTTTCCTGAAAATTTATAGAGTAAAACTTAATTAATGGGATATGATTTTATTTTGATGCAACCTAACTAGTTTTTGTTGCTGCCAGACCCTAAGTTTGAAGCCTGAATTTGAAATGTATCTTCTTTCCACTGTTAAGTTGTGACTTACTGCATATTACCTTTATTTTCTTTCTAAGAACCATCCTCTTTTTTTGGCAGTTGTATTCGTGACATCTAAATGCTTTTGATCATTTTACTATAATTGTCCCTTTTTTTAATTAGATGACACTTTTACTATACCCTTTCTTTCTTTTCGTCTTCCTTTTCTCTCTTTCATCAGCTTCCTCTGTTTCCTTTGTTACATCATATGATCTTCAGAATCCCTCCTTGCAACCAGTGAAATTTAATCCCCCCACTAGCTGTCATCAGATCCTCATCTGAGCTTTGCCTGATGTGTAATCTCTTGGTATGCACCTTTTTTTCTGCCCGCAGCTGTGTGAGAACTCGTCTGGGGCGTGACACGGAGCCATCGGCTCAAGCTACTTCACATGATGGAGAGGTACTCCCGTGTGCTCCTCCGTGCTCCTCTCCCCTCCTCACCCATCTGCACTGTCATCTCTTCCAGCTATCCGTCTCTCCTTCCCTTCCAAACTCAACCTCTCAATTTCTCACTTGGCCTTTGCGTCCAGCCCTCTGGCCTCTCTCCGCTCCACCACAGCTCTCATTACCTCTCTGTCTCTTTTCTCAATGACACGCAATGACCAGCCATCAGCTCCTGACACCTTGATATCCTCCCCGCTCCTTCGCCGTCCTTCTTCCTTTTCACTTACACTGCCGATCTTTTTTCTCTTCCTGTTCTCTGTCTCTCTCGCTCATGTCTTTGCTTCTAATATCCTATGTTTCCTTCCTGCTGTCATTTCATCACTGTGGGTTAGTTAAGACTTAAAAGAAAAAAATAAAACCTCTGGCTTCCTCCCAGAGCAGTAAAAAAACATGGCTGTTAGGTTAATTAGTCTTTCTAAAACTGCTCTAAGGTAGGAAAGTGTTCTTTCATAGTTGTTTGTCTTTTGTGTCTCTGTGTTGCCCTGCGATGGACTGGCAACCTGTCCAGGGTGTTTCCTTCCTCTGGCCCCATGACTGCTGGAGATAAGCACCAGCCCCTCCACAACCCTGCAAAGGATAGACAGTATATAGGATGGATGGATGGATGGATATGCAATGCTTAATGCACAGTGGCGTAACTGTTGTCTTGCAGCAAGTGTATCCTGGTCTCAAATCCCAGTCTTGGGTGTTTCTATATAGTGTTTGTTCTCCCCATGCATGCATAGTTGGAACTATAACTACCTCCCACAGTCCTTAAATCAAACAGCCGACATTAGTGTTAATTGGTCTCTCCATAGTGTGCCTAGTGTTGAATTAAATATTATCAAAAATAATTCAGTGCATGTTCAAAACAGAGACAAGGAACCAATTTCCAGTTCTTAACATTTATCTTGAACAGATTAACAAATATGCGGGTTTACAGAGAAAACATGCCCTATTTTCTCTGGGACAGAATAATACATCTGACAAAGAGTGGTTTTCATGTCATAACTTTTATAGACACCAAACTTCGCCAGGATTCTTAGGCGTTTCTTCTCCCTCGAATCTGCTCCAATCAGAACGTTTTTAAACAGTGTCTTAACAATGATTGGCTGTCAGAGAATTATGCAGTCATAAGATGGACCTGTCCTCCTCTTGGGTCCAAAGTTCATTCTGAGTTTTATTGTTTTATGGTCCTGGTCCTCCTAAACAGAACTCCCAGTTTTATGGCCTGGAATAAATCCTAATCTATAAACATCCTGGTTTTACAGCCTGCAATAAAACTCTTTGTCTCAGAGGTCCTCAAAGGTCACACATACTCCCACCATATCCAAGGCCTCTGCTGCTGGTAAACAGTGTGTCTTTTTACCTCTGAATAATATATGTTTAAAACATATGTAGCCCCAAAAGAATAGATACAACACTAGGTATGAGTGTGTGAGTGCACTGTTGTCTTTCCTGTGTGTCTCTGTGTCACCTTGCAAAAGATTGGCGACCTGCCAAAGGTTTTCCCCATCTATGACTAAATGACCGCTGGAGATAGACACCAAACCACCCACCAGTGAACCTGCAAAGAAAAGTGGGTATTGATAGCGAATAAGTGTATGTAGAATCTCTTGGGAAAATATTCTCAGACACAAACCTAGTTAGTTGCATTTCATTGTTATTTTTTTATATTAGACCTAAACAAAGCAGTAAAAAAAATTCGAAACCTGTGATGGACTGGCGACCTGTCCAGGGTGTACCCCGCCTCTCGCCCTTTGACAGCTGGAGATAGGCACCAGCCCCTTCGCGACCCCTGGAGGAATAAGCGGTTCAGAAAATGGATGGATGGATAACATTTGAAACAGTGGGACCTGCAATTCAGTCCTTTTTAACCAATACTTTGTAGAACCACCATTCCTGGCAGTTACCCATGTCCTTTGGGGTATCCCTCCACCAGCTTTGTACATCCACAGACCATTTTTTTCCCGATTTTTCTTTGCAAAAAAGCTTAAAGGTTGAATATGGAACATGGGCATCAAAACGACATCTAGTGTGTTGAGGTTATAGTTGCAATAACAAAATGTCGTCTGGATGCCAGTTTTGTTGCCGTAACCAGCCAGCATCAGGTCCAGTGACGAATCTTACAGGGTAAGGGCTATTTGGTACTAATAAGTTTAAAATACTAAACAAAAATTATTATAACAAAATATGGGTCAAAAAGGAAAACAATAACCCTCTAACCCTCTATAAAAGTCATAATTTATACTTTAGAATTGACATAAAAATCCGACAGATTTCACAGCATGCGTATTTAACTACAGTATATGGTCGGAGACCTATGTCAATACAGAAAGCTACCTAGAAAAGTCTTTATAATAGCCACTCACCGTAGTGGTGAAAGTGAGGCTGCTATACTGGACAGGGAAGGAGGAAAGCGCTTTTCTTCTTCCTTTTCTTCTATTTACTCGCTGTGGAGGTTGATGCTCTCATATCCAGGAACGACGTCATATACACAAGTATTGCAAAGCTGTTTTACCAACAGCTAAAGTTTTTTCATTTGTGTCCACCTGTTGTAGGCTTCATATAAACTAACTCTAGTTTTACATCTTGCTCCTCTTCTGAGAAAGATAATGAAATCTATGGGGCTTAGACACAGCAGCTAAACTTACAGAGTGCTCCATTTTCTACTGTAAATCCCTCGTTGCTGCAGGCAGTTGTTTACTATAGTATTTGGCAACCCGCAATGGTGCGCCGCTGTTGGCTGAAAAACCCAAATATATAAACAGTGTGGTGGTCGGAAAAAGTTATATTTTGTTATGATTTTAGGTAAAATATAATTTATATATAATAGGAAAGGGTGCACTTTCATTCTGCACCCCTCTAGACTTCTTGTTGAAGTATTACTTTTTTTAAAAGATAGCTTTTAGGAAAAAATGTCCATATTCAACCTTTAAGCTCAGTGATAATTATTAGAGGATTTTGTGAGCATCAGTTTTCAGGTTTTGCCAAACTTTCTGATTTGGAATTAACTGTGAACTAGGGGTGAAGCCGAACCTGAATACGGTATTCAGAAAGTCACAAATAACTTGTTTTTAGGAATACTTATTTCAAACTACTACTTTATAAACTATTTGTATTCAGGAAAAAGAAAAACGTATATAAAAAGGCTGTATTCCCTAATGAAACCACAGTGCATGTGAGTTAGTGAGTGATGATTTTCAGGAGTCGGGGAGAGGAGGAGGAGGTAAAACAATCTGCTCTACATAGCAACACAGGAGGCTCCCCTGAGCTTCCTGCATTGCTGACTTGACTGCATCATAATTTTTTTGGGAGATTATAACTTTCGGGAATCACAGTTTGATTGGTAGACTATTTCATTATGCTCCATTAGTATTAATGTCTGCAGTCGGGTGCTCTCATGTTTGCTCCTTGTAAATGCAGCTCTGTTCGCTCCGTAATTTAGACAATAGGCTTTTGACAGAGTAACTTTAACGTTCTGTTAAAAAGGTTTAAACAAAGCTTTTGTAGTTGTGTATAGTAAATGTGTCGACTTGTTGTGGGACTTATTTGGTATGTTTAAGTTACTCTGTCTTTTGCAGGAAGCAAGGTGTGGGCTGTAAGCTATAGTTACTCTTAGCATAGTCATTCTGAAACTAAAAACAAATAGGCAACTGAAACAGAGGCAGAGGTATCAAACATCTGTCAATTTCTGCAATGCATAATCACGTGCACTTAAAGCCTTCTCTCCTGATCTGTCAACACCAATTCACCAATTCATATCACAGCTATGCTCTGCAAAACCCTCCACAAGCACTAAATAGTCATCAGACCCATGTTATGCCCCTGTTGGTTTAAGCATGGATGAAGTAATGGCTGATATTTAAATTATCTTTTCCATTATGTTTCTTGTTATATGTTCATTGTTGGATTTATGGAAAAAAACATCAACCAATATTGCATATCCATAATTATTATAATGGATAATTAAATATATCGTAAATGCGTAATGTGAAAACATATGCCCATTTTGAATTTTACTCGAATACAAATATAAATACAATACAAATACTTTTCTCCCCTCAACAAATACAAATGCAGACATAAATACCAGCTGCTTTGTAAACATACTAAATTATGTCACAGTCCTGAATGAATGTGTATACCTAAAGACCAAGACCTGTAGTGAAGAATTTTGGGATTGAATTTAGTCTTAAACTAACCTTGATTAGTTCAACTCTAATTAGTATAATTTAATTTGTGCTCAGACAACATAGTCAAAATGCAAAAGAGCAGTGAAGACAAAACATTATTTGGCGAGAATAATGTATGAGTAAATCAAATGCTGAATTAGAAAAATCAATAACTTTTTGGTAAAAATTGATTTGGTGTCATGCATCAGTCACCACAATGATGATCTAATTTAGTATTTTGGTATACTAAGATGGCAGTTTCAAAACAGGTCACAAGATTAGATGTTGGTGTTTAAACAATCTGTTTGTAAACGGCAGCCGGTTGCAAAAGCAGGCTGCACCAAAAAGAGACGATAGGCGTATTTCCACTATCAGAAAAAGCTTGCGGAACTAGTTATAGCATTTAGTGTTGGCTAAGGGGTACTGTGTAGCTTAGTAGGTCAGAACAAAGGAAGATTCCACTATAACTGAGTAATTCATGTTGCATGACTAAAATAGCTTTTTGTCAATAACCTATTTGAAAACACAATATATACCACAGGCCAAGTTGTATTTGTGTAGATAATTGTCTTTTGATAGTAACATTTTGAATTTGTCTATGACAAGCTTTGATATAAAATTTAAATGTGAATTTTTCTATTGATATTAAACTATATCCTTTAATGTTCCCATACTGTGGGAGGACAGATAGAAATGAGAAATGAGCCCTTTGGTAAAATCCATGTTTACAATCATCTATATCATGTTTTGCCCATTAATATGCACCGTCCCAATCAAATAAATCAATGAAGTATGAAAACAATTAATACATAAGCCAATAAATACGCCATAATGAATAGGTTTTTCAGTTTCAGCATTTAGAAAGGAAGTTGTCTTAGAATCTCATTATTGCTTCTAATTTTCAAAGGAAGTTTGTTGAACTTGATTAGTAGGACATCCTGCTAGGTGGCACATTAAACCATGATGGTGTCAGCTTCTTTATTACAAAAGCAGAGTTTTCATAGCAGAAATGCTATAATTAAGACGGATAATTTAAGCTTCTGAATGATGTTATTTTAAAGAAAGGTTTATGAGTTTCCTAGAGGCAACTAGCTGTGGGCTGTTTCCTGTATTAAGGTTCAAGATTTTAAAAAAGCTTAAAAGTTATTTAGCAGTTTTAAAACTACTAACAAAACAATTTAATACTGTTACTATCGTATAATGTATGTTTTTTGAGATTTCAAAGAAAAATCTTCAGGGACCGGAATTACTTTGAGTTTAGAACATAGAATTTCCCATATCTGCCTAGTTACATTGTCTCCTGTCAGCTGGCTGAAAGGATGTTCTCAGATATGTATATTGTTATTTTCATCCAGGTACAATTGTTTTTAAAACCACAGATGGCAGGATACTACAGGTATGTTTCTCCAGCATGCGACTGTGACATGTTGCTGCTTTATCTGACAAAGTCAATAAAATCCTGTTATCCTCCCAGTGTAACTATACAAAGTACAAAACAGAAAATGTAATAAATTCATGAAAACAGTAACTTAACTCAATGAACGTTTATTCTACACAGTTTTTAATCTATGGATCAAAACCAAAATAAGAAAAGGTGTGCATAGACCCCAACATTTCACTCGTCACAGTTTATTTATTAGAGTAGTTTAACAACACAGGAAACAATGGTTATGTCTCCGTTTCAAATAAAAACACTAATCATGCTCTACGTTTTGTTTTACATTTTTGTCTAAATACTGTGAGACCGTGGCATTTATCATATTTTGAGAGTCACACACCTTCCCTCGCCATCTTTCCACAAACTCTTTGTGACTTACTTTGGTCACAATACAGAATGGCTGGATTGGAAATTGAAGAGTACAGATTAATCAGGAGTTGAAAATAAAATTAAAGAATTATTAAACATAGGCTAGCTTTGACCTGTACTTGTGACGTATAAAAGCTTCTAGCCTTTCTAAAAAAGCAGTTTAAATTATTCATTTTTAGGGCTAGGTGTCTAAAGTGTATAAAAAATACTTACAAGCAGAAGAGAGTTATTTTTCTTAATTCAGTGTCCTTAAGATGAGGTAAGCAGAGTAGATAGCATCCATTCTTTCAGTTGATCTAAGCAGTAGAATATAATTTGATTTGACAGTTTTATACAAACATGCCATCAGCATTCAGGAAAAGTTGTCTTTAGTCTTCATTTAACAAGAAATAAAGAACTCTTAGGATGTCAAAGTCACTTGTAAAAGAACCCTGAAGAAAGGATCAATCTATACAAAATAAAAATAAACTAAACTAAGAAAACATAAAGTATCTGGAACATCAATTACTAAGAATACATGAAATAGCAGAATAATTTATTGATATTCTGATGTGCGATGATTCTTTGGTTTTGATCCTTATGAATATTGATGTAGATGAATTATCTGTATCAGACAAACTTCAAATCAGTTTTTTTTTTAATGCAAAGAAATTTGCATCCTTTATTTTTTTTCTGCTCAAGTCCATCTTGGATGAGTCCATCTGGCATCCAAAAAACTGTGATCAGTTAAAAACAAAGCTCACAAAATAGGAACGAAAAGCTCAGCTGCCTGAAAAAATACATCTGCCTGACGTTTAAAGTTATTATAAACAGCAGCTGGTGTCCTTTCTCAGATTTTCAGTTTGTAAGTGCAATAGACACATGCATGAAAAAATCTAAAATTTTTAGCGTTATTCTCCATGAAACAAAAAAAACACACAACAACTATCAACTGGGAGCGCACTAGAGATTACTTGGACTCCAACTGGGTAATTACTTCCTTTCGATTCTCGCTACTAGGACTGTGTTTTCTTTAAAAGGCTTCCGATCATTTTAAAGCAGTCTGTATGCAGTGTACCCAGCATTTGAACTATCTAAAAATTATTTAACCCAACAAATGACATTCAGTGCAGAACCATGATCATTGCCTCCTAATGAATTAAATAGAGCTGACATTTCACAGTACACTGATTGTCCTTTTCCTCCAACTGCTTTGCTGTTCCATCCCTCTCTTTCATCAATTATGTTGCTTTCTTGTACTTTTTCTTGTCACTCTTTCATGTGCCTTTTGGCCTCTTACAATGGCTTCCCCCCAAACCTTACAGACCCTTGCCCCTTTTTTTATACCACCCCTTCCTCTTTGCCGCTCAGTCTTTCACTCATCGGTATGCCACGGCACACCAGGCTGTCTTTTGAGCAGATCTGACAGAGAACAGGATAGGGAGGGAGTAACTGTTTAGCAGCACAGACAGAATCCAGCTGGAGGGTCACAACCCTAAATGACCATCCACACTCACAATCTCACAGGCACGCTCAATAAGTCATATACCCACACTTCCCTGATGGCAGGAGTAATAGGTCATATGCCAACAATGTTGGACGAGGGAGAGCTAGACAAAAGAGGAAGCGAGAGAAAGCAGAATTCAGGAATGAGGCGGACGTGTGCTTGGTGAGCCATTATTGTGCTGTGTTGTGGAAGAAATCCGTGAAAAAAATTAGCAGGGCTGGAAGGAGGTGTTAAGCTTGGGGCACAGTTTGACAATGGTTTTGCTCTTGTCTGAGTGTTTTCTTCATCCTGGAATACAAAAAGAGCCAAAAACATATATATATATATATATATATATATATATATATATATATATATATATATATATATATATATATATTATATTATATATTATATATATATATTCATCAGTGCATGCAAGGTATAATGCCAAAACCTGAATCCTGAATAGATTTCACTGCTCCCGCCTGGCATTGAAAGATAAATAACTTTTTAATGAAATTTACTGCTTGGGCTCAGAAAAAAAACTTCTCACAATCATGTCATCAATAAGCATCAACAGATTCAAGGTTATAACTACACCATTCAGAGAAAAAGAAGGACCAAACGATTTCTGTTTATTTTTAGAGCATATGTGTTATTGTGGTGGATGCTCAGTCCACATTGCATGGGGTACTACTTCAGTATCAGTACTGGCTTTTAAAATGTACATTATTAGAAAATGAAGTCTGAACTGGGTCAAACAAAAAATGTCCCGCTTTGAAAAAAATCATACCACGGTTAAACAAACCTCTAAAAATGGAAAACATGTGGTCACCTAAACAAGACAATTTGATAGACTTATTGTAACTAGAGTAGCTGAACTATTGTAACTAGAGGAGATGCACAGCTCACGTGGGAGAGTCCATTAACAGGATAATCATTAGTAATGAGTAATGCAGTCCTTAAATTTGACTTTATCAGAGGACATTCTCTGAGGAAGAAGGTGCTCTGCTCAGATTGAAGCAAAAATGGCTTTTTGGCCTCCATGCAAGGCATGGTGGTGCCTGGGTGTACGGCAGCCTTGCTTCTGTCAGTGCACACCAGGACAACTGTGGTTAACAATGTAGCTTACTATCACCAGCATGTGGATGAGTGAATGATTGAATGTACTGTGAAATGATTTGTGGTCCTCTGACTGAAAAAGTGCTATACAAAGAGATGCCATTTTACATTTATTATTATGTATGGTGGAAAACTTATCCTGACTCCGTTAATACACCATTCTCAAATTGAAACATGGTAGTGGCAACTTCATGAAATGTTCTGCTGTTCATTTGCTGGAACAGAGAAGCTCGGAAGAGTTGACATCAAAGTGGATGCATTTAAATACAAGACAACCAGAAAATAAAATCTGGCAGTGGCTGAAAAAAGAGACTCTTGGACAACAATAAAACATTAGGTCAAAGCATAACGATATGCAAGCATGTCCCAGTCATAAGTCTAGGCATAAATCAAATCGAGAGTATGTTAATTTCAGGCACTCTCCTTCCAGTCTGACTTAGCTTGGGGCTAATTTTGCAAAAAGATGTGCAAAGTTTGTAGATACATAACCCATAAGATTTCTAGCTTTAATTACAACAAAATATCATTGTACAAAGTATGACTCAGAGGGTCTGAATACTAATGCACACAATTTGAGATTATTATCAATAAAAAAAAAAAACATATTACAGTTTTGCTCATAATTTTACAATTGTGTTCTACTCTATGTTGGTCCGAATAACTAATACAGAACTTTGTTTTTGTAATGTAACAAAATATGAAAAACACAGTGGTTAGCAAAACAATTACAAAAGATCAAACAGGAAATTAGGTTAGAAAATATTTAGGTTGATTAAACTAAAATGAAAAAGCAACTGAATAATATTTCAGAATAATGATGTGATAGTACATCGGCTTGATACGAAAAAAAAAACAACATATCTGAAGATTGCAAAACACAGACACACTTTTATTTCTATGTCTTTTAAATAAACTGAGGGAAGACAAAAAGGAATGCATCTGAACTTTTCAGAGTAAGCAAAAGAAGTTGCAAAAAGCATACGTGGCTAAATTGTACGTAATTTCAATTTTATGATAAATAGCTTACTTACTTTTTCCCTACAGACAAACCTTCAAATGGATTCGTAGATTTACATGTCTATGGCTTTAACATTGGTCTTTTTAAGTTAATTACTAAAGAGTTTTATTGGGGCATACTTAAACCTTATTAAACATTGTAATTTGTTTCCTTCTGAACCGTTTCTTTTTGGTCTTCATACAATGAAACATGACAAATTTTGTTTTTTAAAGGTTGTCAGTGTGAACTATCTAGAGATTTTAATTTCCAGTAAGTCAAAACAACTCCAAAGAACTCTAGAAATAAATAAATTAATACAAATAAAAAGCGGCGTTCAAAGCTTTAGTCAGTGCTGTTTAATTTATCTGGATGCTTGAGGAAGCATTATTTGCAAGGAATTCCCACTAGCCTAGTCATAATTATTTCGGTAAAAGGGGGATAAATTAATGCTTTTGAACTGCATGCTTATTAATCTAACAAAGAAAGGCACGCAGTAGTACTCTATCTAAAGTTGAGTATTAGTCATCAACGCTCACACTGAGGGATAATATTTTCAACGCATATTCACTTCCGGTCAGGGCGTCGGTTGCCATAGTGACTAAACTCAAACAGAAACGTCGTGCTCGTTGGCAGCGGTTGTTAGCGAAAAACATTGACAAATACGGTAAACTGAAAGATAAGTTAGCAACCCATTACACTAACACAGGCTGTGAAAAATAGTCACACCCAGGTTTGGGGTAAGTTTAAGATCCTGTACGTTGTCTGCATGTAATAAGCGCTCCGGTGCTGGGCCAATGTTTCTCATTGCTTCCTTTTTCCTTTGAATAGATGTAGTTTTTACCGGGTTTTAGTTCACATAATATAGGGCAGTTACTGTTTGAATTACGAATGTTGGTCATAGTTTATGATGTATGGGTTATTAAAGCGATTGGTCGCACGTGATTAGCAGCTCTTTTGTATGAATTAACCTCTTCAACAGGTGATTTCTTCGTTTCTTTATAAGTAGGCCTAACCCAATGCTACAAATGAGATGCACGTTTCTGAATACTTTTAGAAATAGTCGGACTATTTTACAACTTATAATTAGGATGACCATATTTTGACTTCCAAAAAAGATGACACGACTAATTCCTGAAACACTTTAACAAATACTCTTTTTTTTTTTGTTAAAAAACACTTTTCAACATATTCAATGCGTTCATTTTATGTGCTTAGAAGAAAAATATGCCTTGATCTTTAAAAGAATGTGAAAAGTAGAAAATGTCTTCGGAAAAGAAGACAGAGGTCATAACATTAACCTATCTTTGATGGATTTAATCTATTTTCACGGTTTTATTAGTTTTGATAATATTTTCTACGGTTTCAACCAAAAGGTGTTAAAAAGCATAGCAACCTGCTAACTACACTTTTCTTATATTGTATTCTTATTATTCTAAACATAATCTGCAGTAATAATCATAATCATGGGGAAGACTGCTGAACTGACAGATGTGCAGAAAACCTTCATTGACAACATCCATAAAAAGGAAAAGCCTGAAAGGTTATTGCAAAAATAAATTGGATGTTCCTAAATTGCTTTATCAAAGAACATTGATACAAAATTATGTGGAAGGGAAAAGTGTGGAAGAAAAAGGTGCACAAGGTTAAGGGGTGACAACAGGCTGGAGATGAATGTCAGGAAAAGGCCATTAAAAATATTGGTGATCTTCACAAGAAGTGGACTGTGACTGGAGTTACACCTGATTCAAACCGTCTGTTGTCCGGCTTCCGTACGGACTGCCATTCACAGTGACAGTGGAAAATCTCTGGAAAGAACTGAGAGAAAGCAACACATTTTTAGTAATAGCATAAAAAACATGGACAACATTTGATATAATATGTTTAAAGAAATCAATTTAAAAATGACGTGAACTATCATACACTGGGGAAAATAATGGAACATGGGCTTTATTTTGAAATATACAAGATGGACCTTGCTGAACTTCCGCAGCTGCACTGCAGTCGATGTGAATGCTCTGATTGTACTAAATGTTTTTTCGTCTTTGTGGAAACTGCAATGCGTCCAAACACGCCCGTTGTGAATCAGCTGTAGGGCACAAATGCCACGGCCCCAAGGTAAGATCCTACTATCAAAATACAGTGCTCCAAATTGGAAGGAAATTATACGTCTGGTTGAAAATTGGTGGTGTATAACTTGTATTAAAATATTGTTATGGCACACATTATGTTTAGGTTTTCTTGGGTAGAAACATATAGCCAGGTTTGTTATCCTTGCCAGCTACCAAGACTGAATGAAGTAGATTTTTTATTTTTTTTTATTTTTATATTTCTTTAAAAAGAATTAGTTGCAGCTTCTAGCTGTTGAGTTGTTCAGGCCCACCTAACTTATCGTGCCAGCCATGCCACTGACAGACATATCCGGTATATGGATTACAACTGTTGCATTCCTTGAGTTTGCCCAACTCATGAACCATAGACCATATCCTAAGTGTCTTACCTCTTGCATTTAAAGGGAAATGAAGATGTTTTTTTCAACCTGGACCTTATTTTTAGCCATTTTTATGTTTTTTCTCTCACCCTGAGAAGTTTGGTGCCAGTTTGAGCCGTTCAGCAGTATTTATACATCCAGTCTTGATCAGCTGTATCCGTTGAACGGAAGTGCTAGGGGCAGTCCAAATGGAGCTTGTAAGAAGGTTTAATCTGCCCCAAACGCCTTCATTTTACAATGTTTACATTCTCCTTGGATTTTCGAACGCCTTGGAAGTGCTTTTTGATTGTGTTTTGGGCCGATTTGGGGGCTTAACAATATTACGATAATGAAACGGTGAAGAATCTGCGGATCAGCAGATTCTGATACTGGCAGTTTTTCAAAGTTTTAAAAAGTAGTCATTTTAAAACTTCCCTTTTTTTTATCAAACTGTTCCTAAAGTTTAAACGATCTTCAAAACATATCAAAAAAGTGGTGAATAAAAAAGTAATGCTGTGCTGCCTCTCTCTTTCCATCTGTTGTTGCACACTGCTAATCAGCTGGCTGAAGGGATATTCCTACATTTTCTCCATTGCTGTTGAGAAAAACAAATGTAGCTGCTTGGAAATATGTGTGGCTGCTATAAAAACACACAATTGTGACGTTAAAACAAAAAAACAAACAAAAAGAAATATTTCTGACAATGAACTGAATGTTAAATCTGTCTTTCATTATGTCTTTTTGCTAATTTCACTGTGGTTATATTTATTTATAGCTGTGTGCGATTTACGTTGGGAAGCACATGATTGCAAGTTTAATGGCCTCTCTGTACTTCTGCAGCAGAGATTCTTTCCAAAAGCACAGTGAAAGACCTCGGTGAGATATTGCAGCCAGTGGAAGTAAGAAGCATGAATTTAAATGACTTTGTGGTTCCTAACAACACAACCAGATCTGTCAAGCTCAATGCCAGGTAAGATGAGATCAATATTGTGATTTAGGGCATTCACTAGAAGCCCATTAGCCTCCCTTGACTACTGTGCTATTCATCTGCGACTCATCTGTAGGCATTTAAATTTTATCCTGAGAACGGCATCAACAAAATGGACTTTTGGCCAAGCCATAGCCTATAAGCTTGAGTCTGCAGTTTTCAGTGTGGTATCTCTTTTAGGTCATTAAAAAGATGTTTGATGTTCGTTATCAATTTTTGTGACTTTTTCTTTCTTCGCAGGGAAAGATTTAATTCTATCCGTTACTGCCTGCAGATAATTGACTTAGTTGATGCCTTGCTCAGCGGTACTCTGATCCAGTAACTAATTGATTGAAGTATTGATTTAGTCATAGGAACAGGGATCTGCTAGCGTAGAAGATGAATTGAACATATATCGATGAAAGCCGTGCTGTCCAATCTACAAAGCAGGTCATTTGTGTGATTGATTCTTGATACCTGATTGCATGTGTGTGCATGTCTTTTTGTTGCTATAGGAACCTGCAAAAACTGCAACTGGACACCACAACTCTAGCCAGTGAGAGGACGAATATGGAGGAAAAACTGGAACAGCTGAGAAAGAACATGAGTAAAGAGAAAGAAGAGAGAGGGTGAGTTTTGGTCATACTCTTTCTAAAGTGCAGCGATGGGAAAGGAGAAGCGGAGGAAATTATGCCACATTTTGGTAAAAAAATAAAATTTAAAATAAAGTAGTACTGTAGAGGATACATGCCCAGAAAAATTGGGGGGAAAGCATCTAAGTAAAACAAGGATGATCATTGGATATGATAGTTATTAAATGTCTGATATACTGTACTGTAAAAAGTAAAAAACACCAAAGTGTAGGTATTCATGTTGAGGAAAAAGGTTTATTGCTTAAGATATCATTTCCTTTTGGGCAAGTTCAAATTATGAACTTGTTTGCTGACCATTTGAAGAAGATAGATTAATAGCAATAAAATGGGAACTACGTTCACCCAATAGTTCTAATATTTGTTTTCCAAAATTATTATTGCAGAAAGCTTTGCTACTCATTGCAGACTATCCTTTTGATCATATCCTACACATATTGATTCAACATAGTTGAGTGGATGACACTGCTGAAACCTGCTTACATCACTGAAACTTTATAACAAATAGCCTGAGCAGTGTTCTGCTGAATAAGCATTACAGTCTTGGCAATGGGCGAAATTAGTTTTCCATATTTTAATAGTAAAGATTTTGAATGAAGAATACTTGGGGTTATAACTAAATTTATTTAAGAAGGCATACATAAGGATTAGATTTGGTAGGCTGTGTAAAAGCTAGAATTACGGATGCTGGACTGAGACCAAAGAATGTTAGAAAAGTGTGCAGTGTGGTATTTTTATTTGTCGAGACATTACTCATTTGGCCTCGGTGATTGGGGATATGATGACACAAACAGTTTTACTGGTTCGATCATTTCAGGTATTACACATGTGTATACACAAAATCTAACCAATATTGTCAATGCATCTCAGTAATTTAGAATATTATTGAAATGTTTATTTGTATCAGTAACTCAGTTCACAAGTGAAAAATATAGATTAAAGGGCCTATGTCATACAAAAATCAAGTTTTTGGAGTTTTCAACCATATGATAGTGGAATTTTCTTGTAAAAACACCACTACAGTGTTTTTTGGTTTAACTGACGCATGTCTTAGGAGTCCTCCTTAATTCTGCTCTCTGAGTAGCTGCCCCTCCCTCTCGTAGAAATAGACTAGAGTTTTCAACTAGTGACATCACTCGTTGAAAGTTGAGTGCCTCATGTTTCTGCACCGCCCCTCCAGGCAGAGCGGCTTACCCCTGGTAGATTTCCAAACAACCCTCGTCCTTCTCACAGCACATGGCTGCTTCAGTTTTTGGCAGCTTAATTCACTTTTTTTGTTGGATTTTTTACTGTCTCTGTGAAAACGCAGTTTTGGCTGCATGGATTACAGGATTTTATTCTACATTCCTAAAGAACAGCAGCTGGATCAAAGAACAAAGACGCCTGGTGGACAGAGAAATAAGTGGCTATATGTCAATGTATGTTAGCCATTTATCAAGCTGCTTTTGTGATCTTATAACGCCATTGTGGGGTTAATTAATTGATCTGTAGCATCTCAGAATGTAGAGTAAACGGGTACAAACAACACCCATGGCTTTTTTATATACTGGGCTGGAAAGATTTGCTTCGTGGACCCAGCTGTGTTGCTTTGTTCAGTGTCTAAAGCCTGGAGATTTAGCAAATGAAATAGGCACTATTAACTCTGTTTTTTACAAAAAAAATTAAACACACCAAATGTCTGGGCTCTTAATATAACTTAACACAATATAGAGTTTCTTTGTGGTACTCTGTACTTTTTCCTTTAAAAGTATTTGTGAGAATACTGTTTGTGATGAAGCTTAGCACCGTTTGTTTCAGTTTGATCCGCTCCGGGCTCTGCAGCGCAGTGGAGCGTAGTGTTTGGGGGGGGGGTGGTTATAGATAAACGAGCCATTTCACTTCGTGGTCTAACATTAACTACAGAATACAAGTTAAATTTCAGGACAAATTAAAACTGTATAACACCAACAGTAACATTTTATCATATACATTTCTATCCCAGAAGTTGAAAGCTGTAAAGTAGCATGATATAGTTCTGTCCCTACCTTGAACATCATCTTGAAATGGGAAGTATGTGGACAATCTAACTTTTATATGGTGAATAGTTAGTCAAAACTTGCTGTATAATAAAGCTGTAAATAATTCAAATGAAGATCTCTTTTGGAAAATTGTCTGTTTTCATGAGAAGATGAACTCAATCTATTTTTTTAATAATCTTTTCAGTTCTTTTTATTTGAGAAATATATTACAAACTTTAAAAGTACCCTTACAAACGCCTCACATGTTTCCCATTTTTTTTGTACATTCCCCACACAACCTTACAGTTATAACTTTCCTGGGGTTAACAAAAAAATAAGAATAAAAATGCATTTTTACATTGCGTAAAAAAAACTGTCCTGTACATAGTATAATCAACTAAGAAGAACAAAATATGAATTACTTTAAGCCAGTGGTTCCCAACTTATTTTTTCACATTACTTCAAGATCCCGTAGACGGGAGTCAGTATTTGTCCCTTTTTTTTGTTTTACACTATAGCCTATGTAGTCAAATTCATTCACTTCTTTTGGATTGCATAAATGTAATATTGTCAGGAGGTGTGCTGTGATGCGATGTGTGGAGCCAGACACAGAAGCAGAGTAAGTCCACTGAAGTTTATTTAAAGTGATGAAAGTATAATGGTCTTGACGGCAGGAATGGAGACACAGCAAGGCTGACATGAGGGAAAACACTCACTGGAGACATCAGTAACGATCCAGCACTGACTGAGGGAGCATGAGCTGGTTGTAGGGACGTGAGGTGAGTGGATGCTGATTGGTGACAGGTGTGGATGATGATGAGAGGGAATGAATGGAGGACTGGTAGAGTTTGTGCTGGTCAGAGGCTGAAGAGCTGCTGCTGTACAGGCCAGGAAGACTCCAGCCATGATGGCTTTGGGACTGGTCCACAGTCAGGAGCAGACTGGCCGATGGGCTCACTGGCAGGAGAAAACTGGCTGACTAAAACACCACCTGGGGCAGACTGGCTAACTGGAACACCAACTAGGGCAGACTGGCTAACTAGAACACCAACTGGGGCAGACTGGCTGACTGGATCACCGACTGGAGCAGACTGGCTGACTGAAACTGGTTCTGGCTCTGGAACTGACTCTGGTTCTGGCTCTACGTATGGTTTTGGTTCTGAAACTAGTTCTGACTCTGAAACTGGTCCAGCTACTGGAACTGGTTCTGGAACTGACTGACTTATGAGGTTGGTGGAGAATGGAAATATACAGAAACTGGGCTGCTTAAGGGAGAAACTGAGCTGAAGGGGACAGAAACTGAACTAATTGAAGGAGAAATTGAACTAATATGAGGAGAAATAGGGCCTGAACTGAAGAGAATGGAACCAGGGTCTGAGCTAAACGGTATGCAGCCAGCTGAAACAGGTGAGGACTGGAGTTGAGCGGGAGTGGGTGGAGCCAGTGCGTTGAACGTGGCAGGAAAGAGGTGAGCAGACAGCTTGCACTTCCATCCCTGAAGTGACTTTTCCACGAGGGCGCTGCTGTCTGTGGTGAGGCGGTGAGGGTGCAGCGTTCGTCAGTGGAGCATCGCTCGCAACTGCAGCACCCATGCTGGAAATTGGTGTAGGAGCGACGCTTTGCTCACCGCTCCCGCAAACAGTTTCATTGCGGCAGGACCTCCGCCTGTGGTTGGATGTTGGAGGCAGAGAAGGTAAACAGATCATCTTCTCCCAGCCTTCTGGTAAACCCTCTCAGCTTCATTTTGCAGCACGGTGAGATCACAGGCAGACAAGACTTTCCCAACGTGAGGGAGCACCTTGAGAATCTCCTCTGCTCCGGAGGAGGGTGAGGGGAGGCGGAGATCCTGCACAGGTTGGCCCAGACGTCCTCATGCAGGGCAGCGATTTCCTTGGCGAGCTTTGGGTTTCGAGCTTCCACGGGGTCCATCTTTATGGGACGAATCATTCTGTCAGGAAGTATACTGTGATGCGGATGTGTAGACCCAGACGCAGAGTAAGTGTAGTCACTTATTTAAAGTGCAGCTGGTGGTTTTGGTGATGATGATGATGACGATAATGAAAGAATGATGGTCTTGGTGACAGGAACGGAGACACAGGAAGGCTGACATGAGGGAAAACACACGCTGTAGACATCAGTAATGATCCGGAATGTGAGCTGGTTATAAGGACATGAGGTGAGTGGATACTGATTGGAGACCGATGCGGATGATGATGCGAGGGAGTGAATGGAGCTGGGTGACGAGAGTCATGAAAAATCTTTTTTTAATATTATTTCGATAACCTCACTACATCAGGACACACAAAATTCTGTGGAGCTGCTGGGATATCCAGGGACCCCCAGGTTGGGAACCACTGCTTTAAGCAATTTTAATTAAAGTTTCACATAAATTTCACATCATATTTCCAAGTTCTGAATAGTCAAATAAAATATTCAATCTGAATGTTGTCCTTTCAAAATTTTAGAATTGAGAGTGGAAAGTATATAACTCTAAGCATATTTTGAAAACACTAAGTATCCAATACATTTTTGTGGTTTTCTTTTTCACAATGAGGTCTGAGACTACACTATGGATGTCAGATGGACAGATCACTTTTTGCTATATCTGGACTCAATACAGGGGATGACCGGCTGGTGAAAAAGGAATAAAACCAATTTGAAGATTTATGTGTCATAGTTTTTTACCCTAGAAACTGAACCTTAAATCACACAAAGAATTTTAGAAACTAGACTGTAAATGGATGAAGCAAAACATTCGCTGACATGATTGTTAACACAGCAAAACACTTGGAAATATGTAGGACACCAAAACTGAACTAATGTTGCCCTGACTTTAAACAAACATGGAAATTCCTACTACATCCTGGATGGGGAATTAAATTTTCTGGTATATTAGTCTTTTTACATGTTTTGGTCTTTTTTGTGCATTAGTTGGTTGTTTTCCATTCTCAATTAGCATATTGAGAACTTTTTTGCAGCTCGTCCTTGTCATACTAACAAAAAGTGTAACTTTAGACCAAACATCTCAAGAATCTTAAACAATTCAAGCATAAAATGCTGTATGCTCAAAAGAGAGTTGGTATAATTAGATTATGAGGAATACTAATAAGGCATAATTCCATAGGGATGAAGATAAGGATGATTCAGCCTCCATTGGCGTTTTTAAAATATTTATTATGAAAATACAAAAGCCCTTCCTTTGGGGCATCTCTGCTCTCCCTCTAACATGTCATTTCTGCCTGCCTGTGCGAGCTTCCAGAGCTTTGTATCAGATGTATTTAGTCTACCCTACAGACATAACAATAATACGAGGAGTCCTTCAGTTAGACCAGAGTAGGTGAAAAATTCCATAAGTCTTCTTTACCTTTAGTCTCTTCATTGAGTTCCAATAATTATTCCATATTCTCCAGATACTACATATTTTGCAGACTTATGTTTAGTTTCATTTTTCTTGGAAGTTGTTATTTAGTGCTCTTGATACAGAAATCAATGTGGTTCTAGTGTAGTTTTTTTTTTTTTTGCTGCCAGATTTAGTTTCTATCCTTTATCTGTTTTTTTGGCTACTAAACTGCTGTTTTCTCTGTATACATGTGATACTGAACAAACATTTTAAAACTCTTGACCTAAAAAAAACTTTAAACTAAAAGAAATAAAATATGATAAGTCCATGAATGAATATACATTTTGCAGGAATTTACATTTTCTACTTTTTAATTCAAACAAGAGAGAAGCTGTCATCATTTAACCAGAGCATTGTTCAAGCTCTATTTTACATCAGATACAACAGAATACTCTGCTCTCAGACTGCAAGTTTCAAAGAGTATAATGGGAGGCAGATCTTTTAGTTATCAGGCTCCTTTCCTGTGGCGTCAGCTCCCTGTTTCAGTTCTTTTACTTTTAAGACAAGCCTTAAAACCTTTTTTTTACTTTAATGCTGCTTAGACTTGTGGAGGTCATAAGGACACTCTTGCTTATGAAAAAACTGTATTCAAGAATAAAGAAAATTATGAAACATGGATAACAAAAAGTCAACACAATTAAATGTGAAAGAAAGTCTGCATAACTCACTGTTTCTGCTAAAAGGAAAAACATTCACTGTGAGAATGACTGTTTCTGTTTGACTCTTACAGCAGTTTAAGCTTTTATGTAGAATTGTTTACTCATCCATACATATGTGTGAGTGTAGTTCATTGTCCGTCTGCTTGGATTAGATGACTTGATTTTTTATTAATGCTATCCGTACACAAACCCAACTAGGCAACCACACTAAGGGGGGACCCTGAAGGGACACCCTGTCATCCTACACTGAGAGGGGTGTGCCTCTACTGTCACCTCTAGCGACAGTCCAGTTGCCGTGATGATAGTGGTAGGATGATTACCTGGCACCTTCCCTCAGTGTCTGTATGGCAAAGCAACAACATCAGATTGCTGGATTCTCTCCCCATTCCATATACACATATATAGATTCAAAGCCTGACTTCCTGAGCCATGACAGGCTGCCAGCTCAATCTAAAATAAACTTTTCTTCCAGAGACAGCCCAACATCACAATATAATAAATGCCATAAATAATTCAGCAACATGAGCATGAACAACATTTCCACCACTCTTGTCTTACCCACTTTTGAAAACTTAAACTGCTGTGCAGGGCTTGAACATATATACGTTCACTGGGCATTGTCTCATTGCTGGTATCAATGTATACTAATGTTTTAACATCATTTATTGGCACCTGGTGGTGCACAGAGATTGTCAGACTGCTGAAAGAAGACTTTCAAACTTCTCTGTCCCTTCCAATAATGATAAATTAAGACACTTGAAAGTATTGATTCATAATATGAACAATCATGGTTTGGAAACTAAAGGAGCTATCAAGTTAAATTTACTGTTGGAAAGCTACAAGCAGCAATTCTGTTAAACTGCCTACTTGAGACTGGCTACCTGGGCTGATAGGCCAGCTCCTTAACCAGCTAATATCAGTTTGTTTGGCTTGTGTTACTTTATCAATAGCAGAATGGCAAAAAAAAAAATTAGTGTGTAAAAATAAGCACAGTTCTTAAACTACACTATTTAGCACGTATTTAATATTTTTGCTAATGTTTTTGTATCAAAATCAAAATTACAAAAAGAAGAGAAAATGTTTCAGATAAAAAAATACCAATATGCTACAATTACACATGTTTTGGAAATTATATTCATGCACTACATTTTAGAAGTTCATTTAGGACCGTCCATATTATCAAATTATGAATTTTATGAATAAGATACACGTGGTTGTGAAGGTCAAAATGTTTTGATTTTAAAGGCATATCCACAGTTTTCACTGCGACTCCTGACAATTCAGGAGACTAGAGAACCCATCTAACTTTACAAATGCCTAATTCGTATTGAAGAAAAGTCTTCAAACTACTAACATTTAATCAGATGCTTTGTGAGGCCCATTTAATGTATCTCGAAAGTGGCATTTGACATGAGTCACCTGCTCTTGTAAACACAGAGAGAAAATCATACTTATCTGCACTGTTCTCCAAATTTTCAACAGTATGTAAAAAAACCTCATTCATCAGAAACAAATCTCTTTTAGCAGCATGTAAGACTTAATGCCCATGTATGCACAATAGGTACATTTAACCTATCTTCAGAAATGAAATCAGCAATAATCTGTTGTAGATAAAACCTTGAAAAGGTTTAAATGGTTAATATTCCTGTAGGTGTCATTCATACTGCTAATATTTATATTACTCATATAATGAGTTTTGCTTCTACATGAAATGGTACAAAAAATCAAGTTAGTTTAAAAAGACAAAGCCAACGCTGTCACTGAAAAAATGTCCTGTTACTGTGAATACTGATATAAGCCTGACAAAAGCACAGAGAGTTGCATGAATCAGCTGGAAAAGCTGATCTTTCAAATTTCAGGCATAGTTAGTTGAGATAGATGTTGTGACAAAGAACTCATGCTGGCATTTTCAAATTCATCAGAACTGTCCACTGTCTGGTTACTGAGTATAAGGAAGCTGAGGCAGATGTCTGATGCTTAATCGTCTCGTTTAGCATCGTGATACTAGTTTTATGTTCTTTGGTCAAAGAGAAATTATTGAATGAATGAGTGCTTGAATTTTGTGAAATCTTGTATTCAATAATTTGGTCATTTGATCTGTCTAACGAACTTCTAAGATACAGTATTTCTGGCTGAATATTTCATCCCTCTTACCAAAACTGTTAATATTCCCTGAATTATGTTCTATTTTTAACTATCTATGGGCGGATTTTAGATAAGGTTGGGAAATTTGGAGGTAGTATTTCTTTATTATTAGACTTGTACGTGCAGTGCATCAGTACTGCTAGCAGAGAAAGTGATGATGCTACCCCAACTATGCTTTACGACAGGCTACTTCATTAATAAGGCCTCGCCCTAACATGTCTAAAAATATTATTGTATCAAGCTTTGTCTTTGTGTTACCTGAACTTTTTTCAGATGGAATGCAGACTTTCCATGTCGTCAACTTATGGGCAACTGCAACTTTTAGTTTAGATTGAAGATGTTGATGCCTGTTCCTCTTCTTTCTCTTTCTTTAGGCATTTTAGAGACCTAAGACGGAAGTTTGGACAATGCATTTCTTCGGACAGTAACCCTCAAGCAAACAGCTTCAAGAAGACCAATGATAACAAAATTCAAAAAGTAAATAAAAGATCTAACTCTGCACCCTTTGCTTTAGTGATTTTATGGAGCTTAATGTTCACTTTAAGCTTTATTGCTTCACTTTTCTAGTCATTCTGAGCTTCATTCATGTTTATTTTCAATCCTAAACATTTAATGATGCATAAAATACTGTATGCAGCATTAGTTATACTCTTAATATCATACAAAAAATGTTGGGATTTTTGTGAACTACAGCATATTTAAACGTTTTTTTAACCTTTTTTGTAAATGATGTCATCTTTACAGCTCTCAGCTGGCAAACTGAAGATTAGAATTCTGAAGGATAAACCACTGACAGGTGAGAGCCTTATAACTAGAGTTTCTATCTCAGTTCAATCATGCATACAATGATGTTAGATGCAAAACGTTTGTGCCCATTAGTCTATCCAATTACAACTTAAAAAAGTTTTTAAAAGCACCTTAGAACCAAGTACAATCCAAATGTCTTCATATATTTTTAGCAATAGGTAAATCTGCTTTTTCACTGTGTTCTGTCTCACCTCATAGACGTGTTTGTTATTTTGATCTAAACATTTGCAATGTGAACCCCCTCACTTTGTTTAGTAACTGTTTACTGGCATGGTGCCACCATCTCTCAATATTCCTCCATATTTGAGGATCAACTGAACATCTGGGGATAAATGTTAAATTCTCTATATGTGCCCCCAGAGTGTAAAATACATTTTATTTTAATGAATCAGAAAATAGGACCCCCCCCTGCCATCATTTCATTTTGGTTCAGCAAGTGGAGGAAACAAACTCTTCCTCAGTACAGCCAGAGTGTCTGCATAGTGTATCATGAGTTAAAAATTAGATAGCATTTGCATGGTATATGTGGTATTTCTGAATTGGGATGTTCAGGTCAATTCATCTGGATTAGCTGGAAATCAGATTATGTATAGATACATACCGTAGATTCTACGGTATCAAATGTGTAGGAAGGCAATGCTTAAGTGTTCTTTTGTCTTAAGGTGTACATCTCTCTATGCCAGTGAAATATAATGCATGCAAACGATGTGGTGAAATGTGCATATATATAAAATGCTAAGCTTACAGCCAATAAATTTAGAAGGGTCCAACATACACTGATGTGTGGTATGAAAAATATATAATAGTAATGAAAACTTCAAATGCGCTTACATTGTTAGTTGTAGCTGTAGCATGTTATATTGATTTGAATTGTTGTTATCACTATCATAAGTATTTTACAACAGAAGTGAAGACCATCATTTTTAATAGTGTTACCCCTATTGTACTAAAAAACACAAGCTCCTTTTTATAGATTCAAAAATTAATTAACATACTGTTCTGTACACTATTTCTTTATCTGGCTGTGTTCTGTTTGTCCTCTGCAGTCGGTCACATAATTATACTTATTATGCCAATATCAATAAGTAGAGTCCCTGTGCCAGGTGTCAAGATCAGTTTATTTACTCTTTTCAGCCCCACCTCCGTCAGCACCTTCACCTTCACTTTCCAACTCTGGTCTCGGAATGACAAAAAGAAGCAGAGTAAAGGGAGCAACCTCCAGACAGTGTGAAATCAAGACCGCTGAATTAGTAAGCACACAAACATATGTGATTTTTACTGTGAAAGTCTTTTGAAGTAGTTATTTCTTAAGGAATCTGATGACCGAAACAGCACTTTGTTAGTTATTGTTGAACAGCATGGATCTGTTGAGTCATTTTGAAATGTATTAAAGAAAGTTTATGTGGATGAAATTTTCTCTGTTTGCTGCCAAAACCACAAACATTTAAACTCATAAAGCTCGGCTAGTTATAACTTGAGCTACATTCAGAATTTAAAACTTAGATGGCATTTTTTCACTTGCTCTTTCATCCTTTCTTTTTCAATCAGGCTGTCAATCTCTATTAGTTCATCTGCTGATTTTATTTATACTTATTTTTTCATTGCTTTCTTATATCCTCTTGATTTACTTTTTTTGTGTGTGTCTCCTCAACCTCACTCTCACTCTTCGCTTCTGCTGTCATTCAGATACCCATTATCTCATTCTTTTCCTCTTGGTCATTAAGATATATCCATCTTTCTGTCCTCCACACACTTTATCTCCTAACTCCTTTTCCTCACTTCCATCTACTTTATAACAGAGTTGTCTTTCCTATGTCTTGTTAACCTGCTTTTCTTTATCTTCTCTTCTCCTTTACGATGCCTCAACTGTCCTGCCCAACGTCGATCTGAGTATTTGTATTTGGACTTCTCTTTAGTTGGATGAACTCATCGATACTGAAGACCCCTAAGGGCAGCATTGTTTATTTATTCTCACTTTTCTTTCAACAGCTTAGAAGGTGGGGCAGCTACTCCTAAATGTTTGTAAGAATTGTAAAAAGAAGGACTGGGTCGCTATCTATCCTTTTTTATTTTTTTCTATCAATTTAGCTGACTTTAGTTGAAAACTGATCCTTCCAAGATGCTGGGACTAAATATATATGTGGTGGGTGTGAGAGCCAGAAAGTCTCACAGAGGAAATGAAGGAGGAGGAAGGGTTGAATTGGCTGAGTTGACATCCTGCCCTTTATGTTGTGGAATAAGTTATTCAAATCAAGCACACAAAATGCATTCAAATTTGATGTGGTAATTTGTTTGAGAGTGCATGCACTGATGATGGCACTGAACTGTCTATTAAATTGCCCAATGCCCCTAGTCTTCCATAGTGATGGGTTTAATGTCAGCACTTATAGTAGTCTGGGCAGACACATAGGCTAAATGCACTAATACACACAATGTCCTAATGCACACATATTTTAGATAGCTCCTGTACCATATAATGATTGTGATTTAGGAAAGCTTTACAACTGTCTCCACACCTTTGTCTGAAAATGCACTTATGCACACAGATGCCCTCCAACACCTATAAATGCAAACTTCCAAACATAAATGGATTTAGCTTTGTCTGAAGTTATGACTTAAGCTTGGACATAATTTACCAATATCCTACAGGCACACCCACACACTGCACAATATACTGTATTCAGTGTCATCTAGATAAAAAATGAAGGAAAATGGAAAAAGTGCCTTCCTTCTTTTCTGCATAGTCGCATAGAGTGTAGTGATATGCTGCTTGGAATCTGATTGGAAAGCTTCATCCCCTGGAGGTGGCTGTAATTTATCCACTGGCTGGAGCAGGAAAATGAGGCTGTGTTTTACGGTTTACTATCAAACTACCATGAAGCTGCTGTAAGTATTTGTGTACATGCAGACACAATTCATTCCCATTCTCTGACACATAGCTGTATGTAAGGAAAAACAGTTAACACATTATTGGACATGGCAACATTATATAATGGAATAATCAATGTTTTTTTTTTATGAAACAAGAAATGAAGTGTGAAAAAGGAGCAAGGTTTATTGATAATTTGTAAACGGGTACTGGAAATTCCCCATGTATTCATTAACAACAATTTTGTTGAATAATGGATTGTAGTGCCATGTTGCTCCTAATCATCTTCTTGTATTAGCCAAGAGAAAAAAATAATAACTGTAAGTGTACAACTGACCATTGAAATACTTATTAAAGAAGGCTTCAGTAATTAGACTATATAGGGGAATGTTCTTTTATTTAGATCATCTGTTTTTAACTCAAATTAAAGTTGGGCATAAAAGAGAATTATAGCGGTTTAGATGGAAGCTATTTTATTGATTTTACATTGCCTTTTCTGTCAGGCAATTACTGAGTTCTTAATATACATGTTTTTAGACAGGAAGATGACTCGTAACCTACTGCACCCTTTCTTCTTGAGATCAAAAATAACTGCCCAATGTAAAAACAAGAACCGATTAAAGGCTAAAAAATAGTAGTCAAATACATTACCTTGAAATTATTGAAAACAAAACCATATTAATAAGGTAGAGGTCCAATGTGGTCCTCTCTTGGACTAGTCAGACAAATCCTAGTGTTTCGCTTCTGGTGCATGTTAAACATTCACCCAAAGGGAAATGGATTTATTCCTGCAAACAGTGGATTTTTTTCTCTCAGTTAATAACAGAAACTTATTTTTTTTTTTAAAACACCTTAATCTGGCTACAGCCGAGCACCAGAGATCAAAAGCAAGGATTTCTGTTCAAGATTAACAGCTACTCATAGGACAGATCAGGTACGTTTTTAAGTTTACGAGACAATAAGTAATGTGATGACTTCCTTTTAGAATCTCTAATAATTTAATTATGTCATTCATGACCAATTCTCAAAAGATATATTTACAAAATTAAGTAACTCAAATAATATCAACCTATTCTATATTAATCTTCATTTTAATCTGTGACAATGGAGTTGATGCATCAAATAATTATGCTAATATATGTACTTAGTCTTTTTATTCAGGTCATTCTACTTGATAGATGGAAGCATAGCTATGTTTATGTCATCCATTTTAAAGTGTAGAAGATTTTATTAGGTATTTACTCTGTTTGACGCCTAACTGTTTGCATGGAATTACAACTTGGTAGAAGTCACAAACACAATTAAAGCAAGTCTCATTCGTTGTAGGAATAAAATGAAAACAAAATCTACGGACTTGGATTTAAATGAGGCTATTTTCTAAGTATTTTTTTTTTATTCTTCAAAATTCGTCCCACTTACTTTAAGGACAGGAAAAGACCCTTTACTAATAGGTGGTATTAGTAGCAACACTAATTGATATTTGATATAATAAAAGTGGTAAAATTTTTTGACTTTATTGGTGATGAATTATTAAGGAAAAAAATAAAGAACAACACGAGCCTTATAATAATAATAATAATAATAATAATAAAAATAAAAATAACAAATTCTTAAAAAACCTGTAGTTTTTACTATGCTATCATTTCTTCATTGTGTTTGTATTCATTCTGGCCTTGCCTGTGTGCTAGTCTCTCCAGTTCAGGCATTTTTCCCAAACCTGCTGACGCAAGGGTTTTTCTCTTTTCAACAAAGATTTTAAGATACTTTGATGTGGCAGTGAAAATGACCTCCCTTAGGATGCTTTCAAACACCCACACATGCATATGCAGTACTAATGCACTATTGGTGCAGAGACATAACATACATATACAAAAAGGTGCTTACTTCTATCCTTTTCTCATCCCTGCCAGAAAAGTAATTTCCATAAGCATTTTATGAAAGTCTATCAGGCAAAGATGAGTGTAGAAGACTGTGAGGTACTCAGATTTTGGTTTGAACAGGTTGCCACTGCATAAACTTAAAGCAATGTCAATGTGCACCGTATTTGCAAACTTAACCCTTTTGAAAAACGTTGGCACAGATAACTGCAGAAACGTTGAATTGTTTGTTTTTTAGTATGGTATCCCTGCCTCTGTCATACTGTACACACATCCCCATGCACACATACCAAAGGGAGTCTTGATATCTGTTGGGAACTACTACATAAAGGTGCTTTGACTGACTTTAACAGAAGGGGGCACTGAAACTCCACACCAGGTTCTCCAATCATGGAAGCAATAACACATGTGCATCACGCCTGTTTCCTCTCTATGTTCAGTCTCAGTGTTTCTCGTCTTTACTGGCGCTTTAAATTATATATTTTCCACTTCTGTTCTCTTTTCGTTTTAGTCATTCTCTGACTGTTTTTTTTTCTGGCTTAAGTTACAGTGAGTTGCACATCAAAACCTTCCTCTACACTAAAGACATCTGTTTCTGTGAGTTGGCAAGTGTTAACAATCTTTGTGTTCACACGAATGCCCTAACTTACACCTGTAGCTACTTTTTTGACAGGTACATTTCTAGTCAGAAGCTAGCAGTTTAATAATGAAATACTACATAAGTAATAAAACCAGCCTTAAGCTGGATAAAAGTGGAAGGAGTAAGGGGTGTACACAAGAAGGAGCTGGTACAAATACAGCGAAAAGGGTTAGGACCCCCTTGCAATTTTTTAACTTGCAATATAGCTGTGTAAATTAATTCCTAGAATAGTAAATAGAATCATTTCATTGAATCAAGATAAACAATTTAATTACCTAAACCTGTTAGGACAGAGCAATCCACAAACCTTATTGGATAATTATTATTATCTATTATTTTTAAAATTCAAATTAAAATATTGAAGTACTAAGCCAAGTATGGACTCTTATCAAGTGCTTTTAGTTTGCACAAACAGGTTGCCAAGCTAACCAAACCCCATCTTTTTATACAGAGTAAGTTACCAAACAAACAAAAATTGATTTTAATTACCTCTGCCAAAATATGCGTAGTTGTTTGGGACAAAAAAAACTGATATGGATATTTATACCACTCTGCTGCTTTTGCAACAGTGTGTTACACAGGGGATATATACACACATAACCATAGTCTGTTTTGCAGCTCAGATGTTCTTCTGGGTACATAATTTTTGGTTGCAGAAACGACCACTATCTCCTGCACTTAATGTGAGACTGAATTCATTCAAAACCATTTAACATAATAAAATACTTTTAAATGAACATGGATTTTATTTCAACAACAAACGCTTTGTGAAACTTGACTCTGTAAAAAAAGGCAAGGATTTTTTTGTTATTTTATTCATCAAGACAGTGGGATCCAGTTTTATAAAGACACAAGTAAATACATCTGGTTTCTTAATGCATTATTTATTGGTGTGGATTTATTGATATACTTACTTATTTACTGGAAAGTAAATTGATAACATGTTTACAAAAAAGTTAAAGGTTGAATATGGAACAATTTAATAAAAAGCTATATTTAAAAAAAACAATACTTCCATGGGATCTTTAGAGGGGTGCAAAATTAAAGTACACAATTTCCTTAAAAAATTATATTTGAGATATAATAAAATAAAATACAAATTTTGACCGGCACAACGTTGACGTTCTGTTTACATCTACCAGTCAATAGCAGGCGACATAGCAGGTTGCCTGATAAGATAAATAGTCTGTTAATCACAGCTGGTACTGTGGATAATAATAACCGTAGTTGCCCTAACCGGGTTTGTTCTAGTGTTAGCTAACATAACAAGAAAGTTAAAAGTTAAAATAACATATTTAACTGCTTATCTGATAACTTCCACCAAATAAAGTCAGATTTTTTCCTGAGTGTCCAACTCCCCAGCCTTCCACTTCCATCTAGCCGACTCCCCTCTGATTACTGCAGAGACCCTGCTCGTTGAGTAGCTACAGCGCACGGCTCATCCTCCATGCTCCCCTCTCCCCGAGTGGCTCCAGCCGGCGGCTTGGCTTGTCTTCTCCGCTCCCCACGTGGCTCCAGCGGGCGGCTCATGTACGATTCGTCACTTGACACGGTGCAGGCTGGTCACGTCACATTTCAGCAGCGAACCTGGCATCCAAACAGCGTGAATCCTCGTTCTGTTGTTGCAACTACCACCTCCGCTCACTAGATGTCGCTATGGGGTTCGTGTTCCATATTCAACCTTTAGTTCCTCAATAATTTATGTCAACAGTAAATGTGACAATGTTTTGTGATGATTGTCTGTGGATAGTGGCCCCCTTCAAGGTACGTTAAATATATCACAACATTTAGTTGAGTCAAACTTATTTATATATTACCTGTCAGCTACAAGGTAATTTGCGGTACTTTACAAGAAAAAAAAAACATGACACAATAAACAAACAATATAGGAAACCATACATAAAATAAAGAGAAGTAATTAAAAGAAGCAATACAGAGGGGTATTCCACAAATCTAGCTCAACAAATCGAGGTTCATTGAAATATCCTCACTTGAATTAGCGTAACAGTTCACTTCCAGGCTTATTCGGTTCCACGAACAGAGGCTCAGGTGAATACAGTCCACGCTAAATGAAGCGAGGCTCCACATGCCAGGCTTATTTGCATCAAAGCTGTAAAAGCACACACTGTCAATCGATTCTGGATAAGCGACAATAGAAAGAATTACTATTGGAGCCTATGAGCATCACAATTATATAATTAGAAGTATAACCAATAAGGGGACATCAGCTCCATCAAAAAGCTTGTCAAGCTGCATTGTGTATAAATGTGAATAAGGGGTTGTTGTTTCTCAGTCGATTTTGAGTGTGAAACAGTGAACACTGAGAAGCGCTTTTAACTGTAAACTTTTAAATTCATGTTAATAAAACATATTACCTTGTTGGGTAAGGCAATATAGTTTAGATTCTGTTAGAACATAGATGAGGGGTTAGAACATGATTTAAATTAGCATATAAAAATATTTCATAACTAAATAAGAACAGTTTCAAGTCCTCAAAATGTAAAGTAACAGTAATACAGTATTTCCTTTTACATATGTATTTTGTTAACAGTTGTGGCATACTTTAAGGCTATCTTAACACATTTAGACAGGACAGCATGTCGATTTTATGTGTCCATCTTGAACAAAGTGATTTATTTGTAATTATTAATAATGCGTGGAGTCAGGAGTTACATGTGTGCAACAAAAAGTCACTGGCACCAAGAAAAGATCAAATAGTATTCTTCAAAATGGTAACAGTAAAATTTAATTAGAAGAAAAAAAAAATGCTACATTGCATAATTTACCCACCAAAAAGAACACTCCCACTGCTGCAACCACTGTAATAACTTTATATTGGAGGGTGGGATGAGGGAGAGAACGAAAGTGAAATACCATCGTCATTGAGTGAATATTCTAGGGCACTGCACAATCCAGCCCTAAAAACGGACATCACATGGACCATCCAATCATATTCATAAAGCTAACATATGTAAGGGATAATGCCCGACGAGGTGTACATTATAAGAAAATAATGGACGACGCAAAGGCGTGAACCTGCTTCCGCGAAGTCCATTATTTTCTGATAATGTACACCTCGAAGGGCATTTTCCCGCTTACACCATGGTCACTTACGAAAGAAAGACATATTTAATCAATTTGTAATACTTTAATGTGTTTTAGAGTTAAAATCGCAAGGTTTTTTATATAAGTCTAGCGCACTATTTAACATCTCTCGTATACAGGCGTTGCAAAGCAACGTAGCCAGAGTGAGCCGACTGCAGCGATTTATCAGTGAGGGGAAGTGAGATGATGGCTTTACCTCACGTTACGTGATACAAATTATCATTTCAGAAGGCCAGTACACTACTTAGTGCTTGTGTGTGTCCAGAGGATGATGCAAATAACGTTGAATGAATTTTATTATATGAGTTAATTGATATACGTACTGCTGTTTTGGAGAATAGTTAAGTTAAATCATATAATTGGATAAACTAGTTGATGGTTAATTCATTAGGTGAATATCTTTAGTTGGAAACACGATTGCAACTTTAGCATGTCACCTGCTAATAATGCTACAGTCTGACAAATGCATATAAATTGTTTTTATGTATTTGATATAAACAACAGTTTTTAGTTAAATGGAAAACCCTATTCTTAACACATCACTGCAAAATAAGCTATATATGTAAGCTAAATAAGACCACACTGTAATAAATAAATGTTTCAAAATTTGATTACAATTTTGCTTTAAATTATCTTTAAAAGATCAAAATTTTAATTGTTTCACACGTGAACTTGACATTAATGAAAATATTGTTTAATATACTTTTTTATGAAGATTAGGGTAGGGGATATTGGGAAAGCTGTTCAGGAACCTTTTTTTTTAAGTCCAACCCCCTTTCTTTAGGCTATTATAGTTAATAGCATTAATAATACGATATTAATACTTATATGGTATTAATGCTTTTATAAATAATTTCTGTATTAAATCCTGAAGTCTTCGATGTGGATGCTGAGCTGAATGGAACAAGAGCATTAAACTGCATGAGTTTTACCTGACTGTGACATCCATTTTGTGCTTTAACAAATCTTTGGTGATGTGCGCTATTCAGCTTTAATAAATACTGAGCGTCATTGTTTACCACATTTTTCAATAAAGTTAAAACACTGATATGCTTTCGGATGAAACATAATGAATCATGCACATGGAGACAAAAACTGCACACCCTTGTAAAAGTTTCATCAAACCACAAGAGACAGTGGTAATTTTCCCTCAATTTATTCACTGTTCATTTGAGTTCCTATCCTCACTTTAGCCAGTAGTAATTCAAAACTGTGTATTTTGGCAGAATATAGAGACTGGGGATTATGCTCATGCAGCTGACGCATGCATATCTCTCTCCCCTATGCTAATCCTGTTTGATTTTCCTTGGAAAAATTATGCCTCACCCTTTGATGAGGCATGAGGCAGAATGAGATAGAGGGTGAAAAAACAAATCATCAGTATGATAAGTTGAGTTTCTTTTTCTCTTACCTCACCAGATGTGTCCTACCTTTCATAGAGAGGTAGCTGGTTCAATAATGATGAATTAATTGACCATTGGTTGTAGTTCATTAAAGCAGAACCACACGAAGTAGTTGTGGTAATATGCAGTGCAGCAACATATTGTTTGATAATCTTGAAGAGCATTATCTAAACAACTGATCTTTATCATAATGTTGTTTTTCTCACTTTTTTCCCCCCTCTCAGATCATCACTAACTGCTTTTTGTTCTTTGGTTGTGGTCCTAAGAAAAACATGCTACATTTTTCAATGTAATTTGTTTTCAATAGGTTTCTATTATTTCTTAAATCATCATACATCTAGTCCCCACAGTTACAAGATCTACCAGAGTATAAACATAAAACTGAAACTGCAAGCATTTCCTTTGAAGTCCTGATTGTGAGACAGAAAAAATAATTAAATGAAAATTGCAAAGTCTTGTCTCAAAGGGAGTTTGAATTCTCCCTCTGTCTTAAAATGTAAGTGAAATATACTGGTTCTACAGCTTGTTAACATTCTGGAATCCATTTAGCTAAAGGTTACCCTGTTGGATATGTTGTCACTATGTGTTACCGTCCTCCCTGGGATTCTTGTGTCTTCAGCACTTGGAAAATGTGTTGGTGTTTGTCTCAGCATTTTGACGGAGACAGTGATTTCTTTTTGACAATAACACTTGAAACATAATACAGTTTAATCATACTCCCCTCTCTCTAACTATGTGTTGTTTTTTTTCTTCAAAGATACTGTACAGTGTGGCAAAGTAGTGTTTGGCAGCCACCGATTTTGCAAGTTGTCCCACTCAAACAAATATGACAGGTTTGTAATTTTCATCATAGGTACAATCCAACGGTGAGAGACATAATCTTGAAATGGATTTCCAAGAAGTCCCATTGTATGATGTTTTTTTTAAAGAATTTATTTATATAATTATGCAGAAAATAATTGTCAATTACAAAATGAGCAAGAATTATGCCCCTGTCCCACCAGCTGCTTCTTTAAGAATTGGTTACCTGTATTAATGGCACCTGTTTGAACTCTGTCTCTGTATAAAAGACACCTGCCCAGACCTTCAAACAGTCAGTTTCAAAACTCTACCAAGGCCAAGACTAGAGAGATGTGTGGACACCTGGGACAAGATTATAAACTTACAGTCCCAGCTGTAGGTGACGGTTACATTACAAAGTATTAAGGGGACCAGATATTTTCTGCACCATTATAAAAATAAATTCCTTAAAATCATACAATTTGAATTCTTCAAAAAATTTTTAGATCCTGTCTTTTACAGTTGAAGTGTAGGAATGCTGAACTTTACAGATCTCTCTCATCTCTTTAAGTAGAATAACTTGCTGTTGCTGCCATATACTATATGTACATATATACATATTTTTGCCCCACTGTACATTCTTTTGAGTTGTTTATTCTTAGAAAACTTAATTGTTTTTTTTATGAAATTCTTTTAGTTGGTTGACCATACTCCTTCCTCATTTGAGGTAGCAGTGAGTTACAATGGCCGATAACTTTTATCATTTTGAATTCAGAATTTGAACTCCTTTTTGGGCAAAGTTGTGTCAGATAAAAGAAAACTTGAACTGTCACAGATTGATACATTACATAAGAGCTTAGTTTTAAAAACAATCTATTTACTTTCAAATCTCTTTTCTTTGCATTTGCATATTAATTAATCAAAAAATGTTTGTAAAAAGTATCAGTATGAAGTATTTATTTGACTGTCTCTCCATTAAGATTTTAGAAAAAATCTTTACAAATACAGTAATATGTTAACACTGCGCAATTTTTTATATTAATTTTATATTCAATTTTTATTTTTAATAATATATTATTAATAATATATTATATTAAGACATGGAGCACAATGGATCCAATGACATAACGATTCTTGTTCAAGAGGTTAAATAGCTGAGTCTCCACACCAGTTAGTTGGACCAGTCCCAGCCTGGTCAGCGGCGAGCATGAACTGATGAAGCCTCTTGGATAAGAGGTGAAACGTCTTCCAAGACAAATTACCAAGTCCAGTTGCGTTTGATTGAAATTTCCTTGAGATAACCATGACCTGGATGAATGAGAATATTCACAGGCTTAATAATATATGATTAATTTAATATATTTAATAAAAAAAAAATTACATTTAATTTATGTTTGATATTTATTTTTTTAATTTATTGAATTAAGATCCTTACACAGAAAATAAAGACATTTTGTAGGTGTGAAATGGGGATTGTGAGTTGAAATATCAAAGTCATAATTAGTTGTATACTTTAGATGTAGCATTGTTTCCACTGAATATTTGTAAGCTAGACTCTGCACCACAATTACCCCATCACAAAGAGTTTCAGATGTTGTTAGATGTTCTGACAAGCCCTTTGTTTCAGGCGATCCAAGGCATTCAGAGTCTCTCAAAGTGCACCTGTAAACACAGCTGGAAAGTGGTCAGAAAAAGGAAAAAGGGCAGCTTTAGCATCCTTCTGTTTGTTCTCACTGTTTTTGATTTGCTATTAGGGGGTCTTGAAAAGAAAGTGTAGTGGCCCTAACACCTGTAAGAATGTTTGAACACAAAAGATTTGATACTTAAAGATTTTACTTTGCTCCTCTGAGAGGCTGAATTCAGCACATAAACAGAATACACCTAATAGGTTCCATTTTGCGTTCTTGTAAGAACAAACACATTTTCTGTTTTTTCCCAGTTGGACATTTTTTACCATAACTATCTATAGATTAGGTCTGTTGTGTGGAAGTATGTTAAATAAACAGATGAGGGTTTAGAGTTTGCTTTTCCAAAAATCATTACAATATTTAGTTTCTTGCAGGACAGAGCTTTATCCCTGCAGAGGTTTGCTTTTCATATGGCATGTATCCCACACCAAAATCGATAAACTAAGCCATAGGTTAAATTAAAAGTTGCCTGATTCTTTTTCTTTCTTGCTCAGTTTGTTTGATTAGACTCAACAGAAATGTTTTAGGGATCATCTATCTCTGTGAAGGTGCTACATGCCCAATTTTATGTTTCAATAGTCATTATAAAACACTACAGCGCTTCAGGGTTCCATGCTGCCTGGATGACTATTAAGGTCAACCACTCGTAGATTTAGTTTTATTTGATGGTCGATATCAGAGACAAGCTAAGCTTTAAAAAAGCTTTTAAAATTGTGCCACTTCATGGAATTAATCTTTTCTACTGTCTATTCTCAAATCTGTGGCAGAGTAGGTGTGTGGATGCAGATAATAAAAGGTTAATCTAGAGATGGCATAGAACAACATGTGTGTGTACGGATGTCTAAATCAGTATTATTTCTGGTATCCCATGGTCTAAATCAAAAGTTACTTTCACCATAAATACTAAAAGATGCATTCAATGACTGACCTTATTCTGCACTGCTTCTCACACATAAGGCAAGTCAAAGATCGAGTTTACTTAGCGTCGATTTTAGTATTTTATTGTATGTAATGAAATATACTTTTTAATCATTTCACTAAACACAGCATTGCCATTTTCCTGTTGTCAGTGTTATGTTACATAATATCACCGCAGTGACAAAAGCTGTTTCACAGAAAATAGGTGTGTGTTGTTTAGAAGGGACTTTAAGGAACATTTAATCTGTTATTGAAGTTCTTCTCAGAGCTGTAATGAGTCACCTGGACATTTCAGTTGTACTGTTCATTGGTCAGTTTAAAGAAACTGTTTGCAGTGTGATTAAAAACACTGAGTCAATAAACTTTAGCCTTCGCAACATGAACTACTTTTTGCATGACTTTCAGCTTGTTGTGTAATATAGCTGTCACCAGTAGCTGTGAGATTCAGACTTTGAGTTTCACCATACTTTCAATACAAAAAATAGTTCTAGCACCCTCAAGCAGCAAAGTGAAAATTTAAGCTAAGCAAATTGTGCCCAGTGACCTCTATCATTTATGTTAAGAATATGTGGGAGACATGATAAAATACGACAACAGTGTGAAAAAATATTTTTTATTTTTTTATTAAAAAGGTAATTTAGTTTAAGGTTTTGAAAACATCCGAACTAATTCAATCCATTTGTCACTTTGTTGCATCATCTCTTTATTGTGTTAAAATTCTGTGGTGGCATGCTAGTCTACAGGTTAAGTTTAACAGTCCTACTGGTTATAGGTAACTGATTACCACACTTAAGATGTCAGCCTCTGAGACATATGTCATCTCCAAAGCATTTTGCATTAGTTTTTTCCCTCATGACCAGTATGGATTTGGCTGATCACATGCAAACTAAGACTCATTTTCATGTGTTCTATATAGTGTTTTGTTTTTATTCTTTTCTTGCATGAAATGTATACATTTATTATTCCATGCACATATGTCTGTACATATCCCTCAAATATTTTTTTTGATGAAATTGGGTTGCATTCTTTTACTATATAAAATTGACTTCACAATATTGACTTTCAAGGGTAGACCAGGGATGTAAGTGTGAGCACTTAAAATGATTAGGAGTTACCCTTTAAATGGGGTCAAGAGAGCTGTCTGGCATCATCCATTTTACTTTATGCCTTCAGTGTACTTTAAATAATACTTCCTTGGTATTTACTACTTCAATTTGAGTAAAAGTTGTGAGTACTAAATCTCTTGTCTAAAATCTAACAATAAGAAAGGTAATTCTTGTTGAACACACTTGTGGGTGTTTGGCACAACATCATGCTGCAGTCGAGTTATTCTTCATGCCATTACCTTAGCTTATAGCATTATTGTAATTTAATCTGTCATCTCTCTCAAACCACTTCCTTTCATCTGTTGTCGTTCAAATAAGAACGTTTGTAGTTTTAAAGTTTCCTCAGGTTAACCTTAAATGTGCACTCACCAACCACTTTGTTAGGTACATATTTTCAAGGGTGTTGAACTATATGATCTCTTTGTTTACTCATGTAGAAAATGTTTTCTTAGTTTTCTCTAATTACTGATAGGCTCAAAAATATTCATTCACCTGGTAGCTTTAGATTTAAAGTAAAATTCTAAATCGACCAACATGTTTATTCTGAATTAAACTAAGTAGTTACTGAATAGTAAGATCCTCTCTCATGTATTCTTTTCGTTTTTCAGTATTATACTTGCTCATTTATCTTCATTTTGGTAATATAAACTCTCAATAGGTGCCTGAACTTATCACAATGAACTTTCAATCTAAATTAGATAAAGGGAGTAATTCCAGCCTCTTAAACTAAGCAATACTGATCTGGTGTCATAACTATGGTCTTCTGTTGCAGACAGACACACAGGATCAAGTGATCAGCCAAGACATCAGCTGCTTCCAGAGACAGATTAACCCTGGCTCTTTTCCCGGTATCTATAATACTGATTCCAGTACAAGTACTGATTCCAATCACAGCATCGCATTCCCTACAATAACCACAAGAGAAGATGAGAGACCAGAGAATGGAACAAAGGGGCAAGAAAAACAGACAAACATTCTTCCTCACCACAGCCAGGTAGGTTCTTTGTAAATGATCAGGGTCTGAGTTTAAAACATTGAATGCACAAAGTTCCCATTTTGGGGTAGAAAAATATCATGAAGCATATAAGAGTAATCATGTGCTTATCGTGTTCTCTTTAGAATCATTTTGCACAGGAAGGACAACTTATTCCCTATTTCCTTTCCATCAGTAAAAAGTATGACTGTGTAGAGGGCATATTCTCTTTATTACCTTACGATTTCTGTTTAAATAAATATCTGAGAAATGTTTACTTTTTAATTTACATTGTCATATGTAAAAATATTCACTATTTTAACAGTCTAACTTTTTTTAGATTATTGGTCTATTTTTCTTTCCTTTATAGATGATGGTACAGTATGTACTTTGGTTTCTAAAATACATAGACTCTATCCAGGGAATGGGTATAGCATAAAAAATAAACTGATTTGGCAGTGGCTAAAATTACACTCCATTTGCAGTTCACATGATGTGACAATGCACTAAAACGATATCAAACAAGCCTCTCCATGGTGTGCGTTCTACCTCTGCACCCTGTGAGTCAATTGAAAGAACTTCAAACAAACCCTAATTGACGCTATATCCACAGGCTGTATCTAAAGGCAAACTTGTGAACTGCATGTACCTTTGGACTGAATGGGGCCCTCCAGCAGCGCAGGTCTGGCAGGAACAGTTAGATTGACATTTCATGCTCTTTATACCACAGAGTGAAGTTGACCTCATTCTGACAGTAGCCTTTTCAAACAACTGAGGTCAGAAGGTAGAGAGGAATTTCGGTCAATGTCCAGCTGGTGTACATCTTACAATTTTTTTATTTAGCTATACACTTAGTAAACTAACAAAAAAAAAATCATTTGTTTGACTTGCTTGTTTAAAGTACAATTAAATATGACTTAATCAAGATATTGAGGTCCCCTTTCAAATTTGTATATTTCATAGGCATATGTAGGGTTTGTATCCAATAATGTGTCCTCATCTAATCAAGTTACAACCACAAATTGTAATGCATTCCATTTATTTTTATTTTTTTTCATTTTTCTGGTGGATCAGGGGTCCCCACCTCCAGGCCTCAAGGGCTGGTGTCCTAACAGTTTTAGATGTGTCTCTGCTCCAACACAGCTGATTGAAATTGTCCAACTTCCTCCTCAGCGTGGCAAAGTTCTGCAGAGGCCTGCTAATGAGCCATAATTTGACTCTGGTGTGTTTATCCATGGAAATAACTAAAACCTGCAGGATATTGGCCCTCGATGTCTGAAGTTGGGTACCCCTGTGGTACATCAACATAAAGTAGTGGTAATAAGGTGGTGGAGAGACAGTTATGGTTTTTTTCTGTTTTTTCTTGTTTCAGTTTTTTTTCTTCAACTATCATTTGCTGCAATTATGGCTGAAAATCCTTTAAGGTAACTTTTGCCCACTCTTTGCAAAATAGCTCGAGGTCAGTTAGACTGCATGGGGATCTTCCATGAGTATGAATAACCTAGTCTTGCTACAAATTCTAGCTTGGATTGAAGCCTGGACTTTGACTGGGCCATTGTAACGCATACATATGAATGAGCAGGTATAGACAATGGTTGGTTCTACTGAAAGGAACATTTTGATGTCTGTTTTCCATTAGGTCACATCACTTACCATTATACTGGGATTGCTGATTAGGTGACTTCTCAAGATGATTGCAGTAGATTTTATTTATCACAGCTTTCACAGTAGAAATAAATGAATAGTGTGCTTCCCTTTTCAGATTTTGTTTTCATGATACTGTTATGGAAAATTTTATATTGAGAAATTTATATTAAGAATGATCTTTTCTGTGTATTCTTAGGCTACGTCCACAGTAAGCTGATAAGGTTATACGGGGAGTTAGACGCCTAATGTTATCCACTCAACACGAGCATGTACGCCCCGTTTAATGTCCCATGATTGTGCAATCCCATACCGACCTGTGCAAATACTGGGTATGCGCGAAAAGAAGCACGAAACACGCGTATAATCTACGTGACGCCAGTGCCTACATAATATATACAAGAAGCTCTACAGCACAGTACATATCTGCTTGTCCCGTTAACCGCAGAGAACAATAGCTGCTCAGAAGAAGAGAGAGTTTTTGGTTTGGACAGACGACGAGATCGATTTATTACTCTTCGCTGTTGTCTTTGTCTGTAGTGTCGTCTTGTTATTGACGCAGCATTCATTGGCGCCACTTCCTTTCATTATCCGGGGACGCTGTCCACAGTAGGTCGTTTAGCTGTTGAATTAAGATTTACACGGCTCTCTTACCCGGCTAATAGTTATCCGGCCACAGACTTTAAACGACGCCGGGTTACTGTGGACGATAAGGGGGTGTAGACTAAATAATTATACGTTTAAGGCATTAGCCGGCTTAGTGTGGACGTGGCCTTACATACTGAGAGAACTGTGTGCCATTACTTCATGACATAGTGATAGACTGATTGTGTGACACTGTATAATATTAGGTTAGGTCAAATGAATAGATAATGGTATTCCTATGTCTATCGTTTCAATGGAAACGACCCTTGGAGCCCTGGATTATGATGACTCTCCCCAGATTAGGACCTTTCCTATCTGACCAAGACGCCTCGGAGTCTGGAAACTTCACCCGGGAGACTTATTTACAGATGGAAAAAGATTAGAACAAGGGTGCTAAAATCTTTAAAATGCTTATGCAGTTGGGCGATGGCTGGACAGCTTCACACGATTCCGGCGTTACTGTGTAACTCTCTACCTCCTTGTGTTTGATCAAACTCAAGTAAAAACAAATCTCCAAGAAAATGAAGGAATCTCTCTCACCTCTTTATTTAAAACGTTTCTCAGGGGAAAAAAGGAAAACCATACATCTGGTTTCCGTCACGTTTACAATAATATGCTGCTTTATATTGGTCTATATCATAAAAAGTGATTAAAATGCATCCAAGTAATTTATTAAAATATGAAAGGATGTGAATACACTTGTAAGGCACTGTGTTTTTAATATATTACATTCGATCTTGTTAAGTAGTTAACTGGGAGAGGGGGTTTACATTTAACAAAAATATAATGGTCTTCTATATTGAAGTTTTCTTAACCGAAGTTTGCCCCATTTAGTAAAGTCATTAACCTGCCCATCACTGTTAAGCTTAAGTGTACTGTATGAGTTAACAAAAAAAGAGTTTAAAATCCAACCTCGTTCTTCTTTTCATGGTGATATCCTCAGGCAGGAAATTATTGCCAGTATTTCATGTTCATTCTAATTCTCTATGTGCAGCATGTGGTCCAGGAAATTAATCAGTGATCCAACTTTTATGAATGTAATTCAGAGAAAAAAGGTTTTTAGCTAAGATGTATGTCTCCAAAATGAAGACTTCTTATCTCTTTAACATGATGAAAAATTGCATATATAACATTAGGGACAATCTCGCAGATTTCAATTAAATATTTGAGCTTTTGTTCAGAATTGGCTGTGTAGCTCTGCGACTTTACCACTACAAATCTCTTCAATATACTACTTTGTTTAGTTTAATTTATTTGATACAAATTACAAAGGAGTGGGAGGATTTATTGTATGTTTTACTGACACAATAATCTGTATTCCTTACAAAAGTCAGACTTCTGGTGCAGTATTTTATCTGTTGGAGTGCTCAGCTTTAGTAATAAGAATATGTATGGGAGCTTACATCACATTTTGACCATCAAATAAAAAAGCTCATGAGATATTCTGTTTGTTGTTGTAGGTGCTGGTTGTGAAACATGAAGAGGAAAAAGCGGCGGGAGTAATTGAAGATAATAAAAGTGAATTGGCCAACTCGGTTTTTACAGGACAGTACAGTGAGGAGGAGTCTGCAAGATCTTTTCAGGAGGCTCTGCTGCAATGGAGAAAAGAAAGGAGAGATGGAAAAGGAAACTTTGTTACAACTGATCTACTGTGGACACCGATGGAACCAGGTGAATTAATAGAATGGTTGGTGGTGGTTAGGCATGCACATACTCTCTTCATAATTTTTTTAAATTAACAACTCAGTCATTGACAGTATAAATTATAGCAGTTCTGAATCCAAAATGTTTTTTATTTTGTTTTTTTTGTTCGACATAACTTCATAAATTCATTATCCAAACAATGGTATTCAAAAGAGCCAAGCTGCCCCAATATGCAACACCTTCTTTAAAACCTGCATATAAGAGGTCTCCCCTATTTATGTGAAGCCCTCATAAAGAGGGCGATGATGATGTAAAATAAAAACTTCTTCAAGCTCAAATTTTAATGCAAAATGGTAACTTTTTGTTACGTACCATTATTCTTTTGGTAAAAAAAATATATATATATCTTTCTGTAAAAAAAAAAAATTGTTTTCCTAAATGGCCAGTGCCATATCTCTTGTAACCCCTACTGTCACTACTTTGATTAATATTATACCAAGGTCTGGGTGAATACTCAATTCTGATTGGCTGGAGGGTGTACATTAAAGAGTGATAAAGTACACCTAGGAAAGACTTCCCATCAAATTGCCTGATGACAGTTCTAAATTATTGCGCTGGCTCAAATGGCAGAGAGACTCAACGTTATTTGTATCATCTTCACACACAACCAGTAAGTGGTGCACTGGCCTTCTGAAATTATACTTTGTATCACGTAATGTAAGGTAAAGCCATCATCTCCCTTCCCATCACTGATAAATCGCTGCGGTCGACTCGCTGTGGCCACGTTGCTGGGCAACGCCTGTATAAAGGAGATATTAAATAGTGCGCTCCACTTGTAAAAAAAAAAAAAAGCTTGCGATTTTAACTCTAAAACACATTAAAGTATTATTGATTGATTAAATATTTATTTATTTCGTGAGTGACCATGGTATAAGCGGGATAATGGCCTTCAAGGTGTCCATTATCAGAAAATAATGGACACTTGACAAACACAGTTAAAATGTCCATTATTGGTTATCATTTAAATTGAGGTACAACGTATGTGTGATTCAGGACGTAAGACGAAGCAGACCAGAAAATAACTTTAATTGCTCCATTGACTGAGTCATAATATTTTTGGCCAGGGTACCCAGAAGGGGAGGAGACTTAGGCTCCCCATGTTTATTTTGACAATAAAACAAAAACAACGGAAAAAAGCTGAAAAAGAAAAACATGTTTTTATTTACCAGTGTCTGAAAATGTTTTCCCCCTCTTTTTTAAACTGCCAGGTTTTGCTTCTGCTGATAATGCATTTTTAAGGCGTTTTACAAATTTTTACTGGGGGTGTCAATACAGAGCATAAGTTTCGAGAGAGCTCTGTATGTCACAGTTCTGCAGGTTACTCATTATATGTACAGTAGTTCTCCTACATACAGATATAGCTAAAATACTTGAACTGTTTCCTGTTAACAAAATGAGTGCTCTCTCTCCTCTTTAGCCCTCAGGATGCAGCATCCAATATTTAGCTAAATGCATTTCATATTTTGATTCAGCTGGCCACAGGGCAGTTTTCCACTTTGCCTCAGTCCATCTTTAATGAGTTCAGTTCCAGAGGCTGCAATGTGTCCTGATATTTCCCGATATATTTCGAATGAGTAGATTTGTTTGGTAGGTATTATTTTAGGAATGCTTTACTTTCTTTTAATTGGAGAGTCTGAGTCAAATGCTTTTTATTAACTTCTGAGCTGATGCAGTAATTTCCTCCTCAGAACGCTTGTTTTTAATGCAGAATAACTTGGAATTTTTATTTTTTATTTAAATTTTTTAAATGTAGGAATATAGAGAAGTTCTTGTCATTGGAAACACATCGGAAAAGTGAAAACAGGCTGGGACACACTCGCTTTCTTATACATTCAGTTTTATTTATTAATGCATTTGCCCTCAGGCCATTTGAATGATCTTAAGATAACGTTCAAGTCTAAAACGTCAATAGGTAAAATGGAATGAAAATGAAAATTGAAAAATGGGGTGTTGGTGCTGTAATAATTGCAATATATTAACAATGAAATCTGTGTTATGTCTTTAAAATTATATATTTTTTTATTCATCTATCTCAGTGGGCTACATATTTGTCTAGCCACGTTTTTCAGCCTTTTTTCACTCTTTCTCTCCTTTTTTCCTCAGTGTTTCATACTCTCTTCATGTTTGTAGTTTTGTAGTAATAAAAATGGAATAGGTAATAGCAGCACCTTTAAGCAATAATTGCCTCACAGTTAATTTTTGTGCTGCTTCATTGATACAGTTGCTACATTAAGTGCATATTGTGTATTTAAGGTTAACAGAGATGTGTTAATAACACATTTATTTTTCGGGTTATGTTTGTGTGTGCATCTGACAAGGTGTATGTGTTCATCATTAGACCTCTTTTTTTCTGCTTTACTGCTTGGTCAATTTCAGCTTCTGTCTTTTCACTCTGCTCTGCAATTTGTGGCTAGCTCCTCTAGCACTAATTATTTCTGGAGGCCAATGGACCCAAGCCCCAATTTAAAGCTACCACTATGAACTGCCAATGCAGAACAATCACAAAATTTCCTCTCTTTCTTTCTTTCATTTTCTCCTGTAAGATAACTATGTTTCTTTGATGTTTGAAGCTTTTTTTTCTTATTCCCATGTGGTGAGATTTCTGTCTTTCATTGTTTTGGTACTTTTGGCATGGCGGGGAGGTGTTTTCTCACTTGTTAAAGAAAGGTGTGTTGAAAAGGTTGCTCCCATACCTTCATCTCTGTTTTTGATTCTCTTTGGTGTTTCTGCAGTGTTTTTCTGCTATTGTCTCATTTTTTATGTGATTTCCCCCTCCCCTACTTTCCCAGCATTTGTGTCAGCTACGTCAACACAGACTGACCTCCCTCCAGGCAGAGAAACTGAGAGACAAAAAAAAGAAGGAAGAGAAGGGAAGCTAACTGTCAAGCTGGAGTTTTCTGAAAACAGCCTTACATACATGGACAGGTTGCTTCTCAAGAAGCACCAAAGGTAGACCTAATAATATATATTCTAAAGGCACTAGCTATTTCAGCTGCGCTCTGCTAATCTGGGATGTTCTATATTCAGGGTTCTCGTACTGTGATACAAGTACCACCGGTAGTAAAATTAGTGACTCGAGTGGAACCAAAAGGTTTTCATTTGCTTTTGGCCAGTTAATTTCAAACTAATCAATTTTTGTCAAGCTGTTCAAGAATTTTGGTATTTATTTAATCAGAAAGTTAACTAATAAGAAGTACAAATATTTTGAGAACTCTGTACAATCAGAAGGAGCTTACTGTGTCTTAAGTCAGAACTTGAATGTTGCTACGAAAGCACTCCTAACTCACCAAAGTTCAAGTTGCTTAACTTGCCAACCAGTACGATTTAATTTACCTTGTCAATGATAGGGCTAACTATTATTGTTAATAATTCCAAAAAAAAAAAAAAATTTTATTTTCCAACATTCAGTACTGTTAAACACCATACCAGTATATTTACCGAATAAAGCTAAAATATAGTAGGCTACTATATGTTTGATTCAAAATTTTAATTACATTTTAAGTCAAAATTTTAATTCAGAATTCAAATTATATACGAAACAAACTGTCAGAAGTGTAAAAAAGTTGTTCAGCTGTTCAAGTTTTAAAAATAAAACATTTTGCTGCAATGATGTTTTACAAGGTAACATGGTTACTAGGAAATGTGATAGTTACTGTGGTGGTACTTAAAGGTCTAAGAACCACTGTTGTAGATATTATTTAAGGTACAAAATGTAATGTGAATGTGCTTAGGCATGAATATAGCAAGCAATTTAGTTGTGTTTGATACAACTGTTTTGTTTGGATTCTTTTTCATTATTATAAGTTTTGCCTTGTATTGTTTTAAACCATTTTGCTAATGGATGTAGACGGTGATATTCATATGTACACTTAATATAGATGACGTTGATTATTTGATGACCTTTTCCGCTCCTCTGTGGAGTCGATAAAGCACGATGCTTTGCTGCATACTTTAGAGCTGCAGGATATATTGAATTGTAATCTCATGGTCTTTCCATGTAATATGTATACAATTTACAACTCTAAATAACTATTTAGGGGCAGTAATGTATTTCGGTTGGCTTTAATTTAAACGTTGCTTTATATTTTATATCAACCATCACAAATTCTATGAACATATTACAATGTAGTTCAGATGACAACTTCTTAAAGTCAGTACAATTTCCACTAGGGTAACCTTGGCCCGTGCCATGCAGCGTCAGCTCGGACCAGCACGGTCTGGTTGTGTTTTCATTGCCATCTCACTGCAGTGGGTAAGAAAATAGGCGGGTCCAGCAAAGCAAATATTCCAGTAAAAATCGGTCATCACTCACGGTTTTCCGACGTTACAGATACCGATGCTAGACCCGGTATCTAGCCAACATTCTCATCGGCCTTTTATCATAAATGCCGTCCATTTCTGGCAAAGTCTGGCCCACTCTGGCCGTTCTGGTCATTCACTGCCCTATCTTTGCATTTTAATTTCTTTTTTTTTTCCCCAGCAATTTTTTGAACTCATGGAAGCCATACTTAACCATTCTCTGTGACATCAATTCAAACAAACATCACCAGGCAGTGGATACCACTACTAGGTAGGCATGAGAGTGATATCACTTTACCAGACAAAAAGTTGGCCTGTTGGGTCACCCCACTCCGCTATGGACCAAGCCAGAGGTATGAAAAAATGGGTCAGCTTTCAGCAACACACAAACTCTCTTTCCTGCCACTTACATTTTGTGCAGACATATACTCCTGTATGAACCAAAACACATCCCATATGCACACATTTTTACTACCAGGGATTTTTTTCCATTACAGATGCTTCACATGAGTCTCTATAGTCAGTCCTTATATGGCACTACTGAGCAAAGCAATTTATTCGTACTTATTGTTCAGTTCATTGCCTGCAGGTTAGGCTTCTGCAGGTCCCGTTATTATAACCTTTATTTAAGCAGGTTTTTGTTTTTGTTTTTTTTGTTAGTTTTTTTGCCTTAGTACTCAACTTGAGAGCAGGTCAGCAGGATAGAGAGCTAAGTGGAGTTCTGGGCACTCTCTATGCTGGAGTAGGAATGTTCTATATCCCAAACTATAGCAGCCTTTAACTTTGGAATAGACTAGAGAGCCAATCTGGAGTGCAATAACCCCGAAGCAGCGATGGTAGCAGAGCTTAATGGGGAAACAGAGAGTCTTACCGGCTGGAGGGAAGAAAGAAGGAGAGGTTGAATTTTAACAAGCTTTAATAATAATGGGAAAAGGAGGGGGTCGAGAGCAGGAGAGAGCTTTAAAGAATTGGCGAAAAGTGGCTCAGCTATATTAGAGTCGTAAAGTCTATCACCCTAGTAGATTTGTGCACGGCCTGCAGGTTATAGAAAGTACGTTTTTGACCCAGCTGACTGAGCTATGTTGCTGGGGTAAGTGAGTTCTTATCCCTCCTCCTAGACACAGAATTTTAACAGTTCCTGACTAGGGATGTCCCGATCAGGTTTTTTTGCCCTCGAGTCTGAGTCAGAGTTATTTGATTCTGACAATAGGCCGATACCGAGTCCCGATCCGATACTTCTATGGGTAATGCATAAAAAAAGAATAAAGAAGAGCGGAGAAACTGATCCAGGATGTCCAATTTTAACATTTAACAATTCTGTTAACAAACAGAGAACTTCTGTGGGGTAGCTTAAACAATCAAGTAATAAATAATAAATTATTCACTTTTGAACTTTAGTGCAAAAGTAGCTTATACATAAAAAAGTCTTTATAAATAGTACCTCAGCTTAAATAAACGTAATATTTAGAGTGTATATACATATCAGGGGTCATGTTAACTGATTGTTTCTGGATTTGACCAGTTTATTAGAACGGTGACAGAAAAATCTGAAGGCTGTCATTTTTACAAATTAAAATGAACTGACTACGTGTTGCAAATGTGCAGATATTTTCAACTTTACGCACAGATTCCAGGTAAATAAATCAACTAAACAAAAGATCCCTGGGCACTTTAAACACGGCGTATGGCTGACTGGGAGCTAACTGCAAGTTTCTGTGAGACACTTCGGTGCACGACTGCAGCCTTTCCGGTTGGTTAGACGCGCTACGATGTGCCAAAAACCTGTTGCTGCTTCTTTCCTCCCGTGGATTTTTCTGCAGTAGAAGCGTAGTTTACGGTTCCGGAAACTGTTTTTTCTGACTCTTGTCGACTTCTGATCGGTTTAATTGGAGAACTGTTTCCTCACTTCAAAACTTGGGCTGAAGCAATGTGTAATTACAGTCTCCAGTGCGGCAGCGCATAGATACAGAATCCAGACATACACCTGAACCCCCATGAGAAGTCATCCGTCCAAGGTAAAAATCCATCAGCTTGTTTAGATTGCGTAATATTTAAAGTTAATAAAAGATAAACACTATTGAACAGGAGTAGAGATAGACAATAGCCCCACCCACGAGGAGTAAAAAATCTGAAAGGTACATATGTATCCGAGTCCTGATCGGGAGGTAACACCCGATTTCAATCGAGTCTGAAACTGCGTGATCGGGGCCGATTTCCGATCAAACAATCCAATGGCCAATGGCCAATCCAATAACCAATGGCCGCTGGCTGCTCTGCTTTTTGACAGCATGCCATGGAGGCCGCCATTGCTCCTCCCTTGCTGTAGTACCTTCATTTGGCCGCTAGGCCCCCATTGAAAAGCATTGGACTTTAGACACGTTTAAAACAACTTTAATGCCTGGTGCCCATTTTTTAAAAACTTTCTATGGCTACATATTCTTCCTGAGATTATGCTGGGCTCATAAAAAACCTGGGCACCAGGCTGGTTTTCGTAAGATAATTTTTTGAAATCTTGCATAATTAATGAGGGGGCCGAGCCAAGTTTAGCATCAGCGCTAACGACGCGGGAGCAGAATGGCCGTGATTACGACCATACACGCCCCGCGAGGGCAGAGTCTACAGTGAAGATCCCGCCCCTATGCCCTTTTTAGGAACATGCTTCGTCAGAGCTGGGGAGGAGGAGTCTGTGAATCCGCCATGAATTCCCCCATGAAAGTGTGTCATTCTGGTAAACGGGGAGGGGTGAGGAGGCGCTGTCTATTCTTTTTTACAGTCTATGGGTTTAACTAATGTAAAGAAAGTATTTGATTGATATTCCTTAACCCCTGGCAGTTTTTGCCTTTTGGAGGATGAAAAAAGGAACATGCAACAATTACTGCTTTTGACTTTTACTAATATGGAGGGGAGGGGGGGTTTAGCATACATTTTTAGTATATTTGCTACTGGAATGTTTACATGTGAGATACCACTTCCAACTTCTCAGAGATAATTTGTTTTAGTATGAACAAATTTTTTATCCAGCAGTATTATGCATTTTTGCACAGTCTTTTGCAACCTTTTTTGCAGAAATAAAAGCAAAATACATCTATTCAACTACTCATCATCAGAGGTCAGTGGGCCAAGGAAATAAAAAAGCCTTCTTTACTTGGGGTGGGCAATTTGTTCTCAAATGTTATATAATGCTATTAAAAAAAGAAAAATGCACTAATTATAGTTTATAGCAATTTGACCAAAAGTTATAAGGATATAACTGACTTATTAATAAAACAAAAACAAAATGAATGCTGTCACTAGAATCATGTAATTCAACAAATTAGATGTAGTCGATTTTCATGTTGTAAAAATAAGTGCATCCTGGGAATAAGAAAACATTTTTGGTAAAAAGAAGGAACACGTTTGAATTTTATGGGTGTGCTCACTTTGTAAGTATGTAGGGTTTTCCATTATACAGCTTTATCTCCATCTTTCCTATCACTCACATATGAACAACTGATTGCTGGCTTATTTTTTTGTGCCTTTAGACATTACTTTTTGTCAATACTGACTGACTGCTGGAGAAGGAGTAGAAGGAGCAGCTGTCTCCAAGCTCTCCTGATCTCTCTTTTTTTCTTATTTTTTGACTTATTCTCCCCCTTTAGTTTCTGTTTTTAGTTTTCCGCTTAATTAATTTATGTGCCCAGTCTCTGGAATTACCCTATTAGACTGGATCGCTTTTGTTTTGTGTATTACTTCTGAAATACCTTTGAACGACTGTGGATTAACAACGTGGCGTTTTGCTCAGCTAAAAACTAACATACTGCTTCTGAGACAGGATGCCTTGGAAAAACAGCTCCTTAGTATGGAAGCAAAAGTACGCGTTCTGAAAATAAATCTGGAGATTAAAGCTGGATATGGAAACGAGACAACACTGCCAGTGACACGGTGGGAACAAGAACCTGGCAGCCCCATTCTCACTCGGTCCAGCCTCACTCAGAAGCCTCAGAACAACACTATTCTATTACCAAGGCATGGAAGGGGAGGGACAGTATACTCAAACTATGATGAACACTGGCCAGCTCTAAAAAGACGATACTCGACACCTGCTCCGAGAAAGAATAAACATAACAAATTCCACCACTCCCCTGGAATTCCCCTGAATAACAGATTTGCAGCTCTCAACTCGCTGAGTCACAATGGGCCCCTGCAGCCAGCCAAGGTCACAACAAGGAATCCAGCCACAATAAACCACAAAAGAAAGTTAGGAAACCCCTTGCAAAACTTTTGATTATTCATGATGGTTCCATAAATGGCATTGAAAATTTCTGTTGCAACAACACTAATGTTGTCAGCTGTCCCAAGATACAGTGAAAGAAATTGATAAAAATATTTTCATAGGTTGTTTTACACAAAGGATCTGCAGACACAAGCAAAAGACGGTTGGATATATTGAAACATGACATTTCTGGCTTACTTGATAAACTGCAGGGACTGAAAATTCCTACTTAAGTTTCCAGACCTCTCCCAACAGTATTTAATGAGGAATTATCAAGGCTGGGTATGCTTCACAAACACCTATGCTCATCAATCAATAAAATGTATATACAATTAAAAAAAATATTTTGTGGAGCAAAACATGTTCTAACACATTAGCTTTATCTGAAAAAAAGTTCTTATCTCTAATCTATTCAGCTATCTAAATCAAACAGCCCTGAATGTTACCAAACGAAGACAAACGGCTCCAAACATTGTCACACCAGGTCAAGGACAAAGAAGTACAGAGAGAAAAAACACACTTGACTCCCAACCAGCTGAGACAGACACTATTAGGACCTTCTCTGAAGAAATTAGCGCACAAATCATTGTTCGGACAAAACTCACACTACAACTTGGACTAAATCAACTTCCTGGGACTGATATCCTGCCCATCTCCCAACTGGTAGTAACAGACATTTGATATCAATGGGAACTGGATAGTAATTCTACTCCCATTGTCTTCCAGAATTTGCCTGGCCTCCCTGGCCAATATAGTGCTATTCCAGTGCTTAATAGTAGCAGGAAACAAAAAGCTAAATCCAACCATTTTTGTACTAAACAAAATCTCAAGTTGATCCTCTATCAGAAAGTTCAGGTACCCATTAGGTCTTTATCAGGCAAGACACTTCTAATCAATGACTTGATCACTGAGCATAATGTACAGGCTGTATTTTAATTAGAAACCTGGCTAAATGTAAATACTGAAACATCTGCACTGATAGAATCTAACCCCACAAATTGAAATTTTCTAAGCAAGAGCAGGAAATACAGAAGAGGTGGTGACATAAATACAAATTTTCATGACTCAATAACTTGTAAAATAGCCCCCCATGGGACATCAGACTCTTTTGAACCTTTAGCCAAAAAGAATCCTCGCAAAGCTTTTATACAATGTAATGGCATTTAAGACTCTTAATAAAGATGAGAGAGATTCCTTTAAGCGTTTGGAGGTTTTAATAAAAGTTGAATTGATCATACAGGAGAACAGTACAGATCACAGTGAATGCTGAATGCTGCCCCCCTACCTACTCCTACCTCCTAACTACCCTACCAAGCTCATATGAAAATATGTATTTATAAAGTTCAGCAACCTTGCCTTTATAACTTTGAAGACAAAACTATTAATCTCAGGGTGGGGATATCTGGCTCTTTAGCTGTGAATAAGTGACTTTTGACATACAAAACAATGACAATAGCTTGGGTTATATGTAACACAATAAGAGAAACTCTCAAAACTAAGTATGTAAGAAGAATCAATATTTTCTCAGGTAGTGATGTATTCTCTAACCTCGAACTCAACACCTGTTGTCAGGCTCCTCTGCTCTCAGTGTTAATAATACTAAAAGATTAATCATATATATAACATCATTTAACATTATATAAACAACCACAACCTAACTCTAATTTCTTCAATGATTTTAATGACCTTCTGTCTGTAATATGTATTGAATATGACCAACTAATCATTTGGATGACTTCAAAATCCATATTGACAACCAACACAATGGATAAGCAAAAACCTTAAATGACACTCTTCATATCTTTGTCCTGACCCAGCATGTCAAACAACTAACACACAATTGAGGACATACTCTAGACTTAATTATTAATAAAGGTTTAAATATCTCTAACATCTCTGTAGTTGATACTTCGCTATGTGACCACATAGACCACATTCGAGTCACAATGAGAGCACAGTGAAACATTGTTTTCTAGGGGACAGTTCAGTTAAAATTTTTTAAACATACCTACTCTGCTTCTGTCTTGTCTGAATTTAAAAGTAGAAAATTCAGAGTCATTCAGGTTTTTATGTCTTCGAGACTTACTTGTAATCTACCTAAATGATTGGTTTCATCAGGCTTTATAGATAAATATAATTCTGTATCATCAGCATTAACTGCGGAAATTCTTTCCATTTTTCCAGAACCCTGTGGCACTTCACAGTAACCCTTAAGTGTGAAGAGGCTTTATCATTAACATGAACAAACTGGAATGTGTCGGACAGATATGATTAAACCAGCCTAGTGCTGTTCCCTTTATCCCTACAACATGTTCAAGCCTTTCTAAGATAATATTATGATTGACTGTGTCAAAAGCAGCATGAGATCTAATAAGACCAGAACAGTCACAAATCCATTTTCTGAGCCTATTAGAATATCATTAGTAACTTTCACCAGTGCTGTTTCAGTGCTACGATGAGCTCTAAAACCTGACTGAAATTCTTCAATTGATTAGCAACTATTTTCTCAAGAATTTTGGATAGGAAAGGAAGGGTAGATGTATGTCTGTAGGGAGGGTTAAGGGAGGGTTAAGAAACCCCAGGGAGGCTTTCTTAAGTAAAGGTTTAATTACAGCAACCTTAAATTCCTGTGGCACCTATCCATTTATCAAAAATAGATTAATGATGTCTAGAATAGGGCCAGTAACCAAAGGGAACACTTCCTTAAGTAATTTGGTTGGTATTAGGTCTAACATACAAATTGAGGGTTTAGATGAAGATAATATTTGTGATAATTCCGAAAGTTCAACAGAATCAAAACTGTACAGATATAGACATACACTCACCTAAAGGATTATTAGGAACACCTGTTAAATTTCTCCTTAATGCAATTATTTAATCAACCCATCACATGGCATTTGCTTCAATGCATTTAGGGGTATGGTCCTGGTCAAGACAATCTCCTGAACTCCAAACTGAATGTCAAAATGGGAAAGAAAGGTGATTTAAGCAATTTTCATCATGGCATGATTGTTGGTGCCGGTCTGAGTATTTCACAATCTTCTCAGTTACTGGGATTTTCACACACAACCATTTCTAGGGATTACAAAGAATGGTGTGAAAAGAGAAAAACATCCAGTATGCGGCAGTCCTGTGGGCAAAAATGCCTTGTTGATGCTAGAGGTCAGAAGAGAATGGGCCGACTGATTTAAGCTGGAGATAATAACCACTCATTATAACTGCGGAATGCAGCAAAGCATTTGTGAAGCCACAACATGCACAACCATGAAGCGGATGGGCTACAACAGCAGAAGACCCCACTGAGTACCACTCATCTCCACTACAAACAGGAAAAAGAGGCTACAATTTGCACAAGTTCACCAAAATTGGACAGTTGAAGACTGGAAAAAATGTTGCCTGGTCTGATGAGTCTCGATTTCTGTTGAGACATTCAAATGGTAGAGTCAGAATTTTGCGTAAGCAGAATGAGAAAAAGGATCCATCATGCCTTGTTACCACTGTGCAGGCTGGTGGTGTAACGGTGTGGGGGATGTTTTCTTGGCACACTTTAGGCCCCTTAGTGCCAATTGGGCATCGTTTAAATGCCACGGGCTACCTGAACATTGTTTCTGACCATGTCCATCCCTCCATGACCACCATGTACCCATCCTGTGATGGCTACTTCCAGCAGGATAATGCACCATGTCATAAAGCTCGAATAGTTTTAAATTGGTTTCTTGAACATGACAATGAGTTCACTGAACTACAATGGCCCCCACAGTCACCAGATCTCAACCCGATAAAGCATCTTTGGGATGTGGTGGAACGGGAGCTTCGTGCCCTGGATGTGCATCCCACAAATCTCCATCAACTGCAAGAGGCTGTCCTATCAATATGGGGCAACATTTCTAAATAATGTTTTCAGCACCTTGTTGAATCAATGCCCCATAGAATCAAGGCAGTTCTGAAGGCTAAAGCGGGTCAAACACCGTATTAGTATGGTGTTCCTAATAATCCTTTTGGTGAGTGTAGTTCTATAGTTCTCTATGACACTGCCTCATTTACTGAAATAGAGTTAATCATGTTTGGGAGAATGCCAGTGATTTTATTTTTAATAGAATTTATTTTACTTATGAAGAGCCCTATAAAGTCATCACTACTGAGAGAAGGGGGGATAGTGGGCTCAACAGAGCGCCAAACGCAGTGAGGAAGTAATACTTTGAACCAGACCATCAGTTTCTGAAGGGTTAGTGTTGGAATTAACGCGGTCCACTGGGGTATTCTAATACACATAGGGAAGCAAAAATGGAACAATTCTTTAAAACTTGTTACCGCACTGTCTGATAAATTTCTACTGTAATTAAAATTTCCTTCAGATTTTGAAACGTTGGGTAAAGTAAATTAAAAGGTTATCAAAAAATTGTCAGATATGACTGGGTTATGTGGGAGGACTATTAGTTCATCATACTCAATGCGGTAAGTCAGTACAATGTCTGAAATGTGTAGACCAATCCAGTCCAATAATTGAGAGTAAGGGCCTGGTGGGCGATACAAAACCACAAACAAAAGTGGTTTTAATGTTTTGCAGCTTGGATGAGGAAAACTAAGGATTAGTTGTTCAAAAGAGCTGTAGTTAATAATTGGTCTAGGGCGAATTTGCAAATCTGAATGAAAGATGGTTGCATCTCCTCCTCCTCGCCCAGTATTTACAGGAATGTGAACATTTTAATATTTGGAAGGAGTTGACTCATTTATAATTACAAAATCCTCCTGCTGCAAACAGGTTTCTGATAGGCAAAATAGATAAATTTTATTATCACATATCAAGTCATTTATTAATAAAGTCTTTGAGGAGAGGGATTTTATGTTTAGTAAAGCACATCTATTGCCCTATTTTCTTGCTTGGTCAGAGTTTTATTTATTTTAATGAGATTTTCATAGTTTGCTTTTGTTAGATTAACTTTTAGTCTATTTGATTTTGGCCATGGGCAAGACACTTCCTCAAGGGGGTATTGAGTGGGTGACAGTACAGAAGCTGCTGATAGGTGGGTTAAACTACGACTCCGCTTCCTGGTCTGGACCCTGGTTTGTCAGTGTTTTGAAGGACTAATAAATCTGTCCATTTCTTAGAAAGAAGAGCTGCTCCATCCAAAGTGGGATGGTTGCCATCTCTCTGGATCCGACCAGGTTTCCCCCAAAAAGTTTTCCAATTATCAATGTAGCGCAAGGTATTTGCATCAACCAAATCAATAGTCGGACGTCCCATAACTTTTTCCAGCTGAATAGAAACAAAACTACAATATTTATTTTTGGACCTAAAGAGGAAAGAATCAGCACAGAGTTTCAGTTAATACAACTAAAAACTACTCATAAGGCCCGCAATCTAGGTATAATAATGGACCCAGACCTTAACCTCCAGAGTCACCCAATGGCAATAACAAGGTCAGCCTTGTTTTTAGGATTAAAGGACTGTCACAAAAGGACCTTGAAAAACTCACCCATGCGTTCATCTTTAGTCAGATTGATTACTATCACAGCATCCTCACAGGTCTACCTAAAAAGACAATCAGACAGCTGCAGTAGATACAGAACGCTGCTGCTTGCGTCCTCACTAGAACCAGGAAAGTAGAGAACATTGCTCCATTTCTCAAGTCGTCCCACTGGCTCCCCGTAGCTTTAAAGTATGCCTACTAGTTTATAAAGCACTAAACTGTTTAGCACCAAAGTATGTTGAAGACCTGTTGTCACTATACCAGCCCAGTAGACCACTCAGGTCCTCCAACTCTAGTTTAGTAAACATCCCTAGAATTTGAACCAAACATGGAAAAGAAACTTTCCGCTTCTATGCCTTACAAATCTGGAACAAAATTCCAGACGATTGCAAAGCTGCTGAATCGTTAAGCTCTTTTAACTCAAAGATTAAAACCCTCCTGTTTAGAGCTGCCTTTAAACAATGTTCTAAAAAATGTAACATATTTTTTAATGCTTTTCCTAAATTGCTGTTTTAATTATATGCTGTATTTGTTTCTCTATCACCAAATCATGTAAAGCACCTTGAAATGTTTTCCTTTTTTGATTCTCATGTTTTATGCTTCATTGCTGTTTTATTTTCATACTTACACGCTGTGTTTTTGTCTTAATACTAATTAATGTTTTCCTTTTCTAGGATTTTATGATATGTTTGGTTTCTTTACCACCAAATCATGTAAAGCACCTTGAATTACCTTGTGTTAAAATGTGCTATACAAATAAAATTGCCTTTCCTTACATACACAGCTGCTTGTGTCTCAACCCTATTTCTTATGCTGCTCTGTTTTTCCTTCAAATGTGAAGCATGTTTAGCTTTTTACCTTTTTTAGATGTTGTTTTTTGCACATTTCATTGGACAACTGCAGTTTGTTTTTTTCTACATCGAGTGGTTTTCATTTTACTAAAGCGGCTTCCAGAGGCTCATTTCTCTAACCCTCAACAAGTCCATGTGAGCGGACCTAGACCCAGATACATTTGTTAATTCAGATAGGAAATCTGCAGTTGATACGCTTGAAATTATTTAGCTCGTTTTACTTGATACACTGCAATATAGTTCAGAAAAATAAGAGACAGCTGTGTTCACTATTGTGGTGTTTCTTCTCAGTTTTAATAGCGGTCGACAAAGTGAGGAATACTTCCAATATTGCTTCCAACTGAACTGAAGTATACAATTATGTGTGCTATGTAATTATGTTTTGACATCATTGTGTTGAGATCCACTATAATGGTTGGTGTATCACAACCCTAGATACTATACATATGCTAATAGCTTCCAGACATCCATATTGTAAAGGTGGAAAGAGACCGAAATCTTAAAGGAAAGATATAAAAAATACACATTATCTGCTTACATTTGGCATTGTTTTCTTTTTTAAATTGACTTTCTGTTTTCAGAACACCAGTCGAAAGTCCTCCATCACTGGCTTTTGGCATGGATTTAAAATCCCTACCTACCACAGATACTGAGGAGGAGATGACTTCCAGCCTAACTGGTAACATAATTTTGCCCAAAAACATATATAATCTATCATTTTCCATTTGATGTACATCTTTTGACACATGAAATGAGGTTTATACCCTAAGATCTTGATGCTTTTGCTGTATATATAACCTTTTTGAAACACACACTGAGAACTGGCTCTCAAACCCAGCAAACTCCTCTTCAACAGAGTAGTTTGACAGATGACTTGCACAAGCACACATCCACACATCACATTCAGATTTACAAACACACAATTGGAAAATCTCTTTCTCTCAGCGGGTCAGACGTATCAGTCCTTTCCCATCCATCCATAGCAATGTGACAGGTAATCACTGGCAGTGATTGTGCAGGTAGAGGGCTGTTATAGGTGGCTGAAGCCTGACAGAGTAAAGGATGGGGCATGCAAGGGGAGCTGGGGTTCAGCCAGCTGTCTCCATCTTCTCAGTCAGAGTAGTGTTCTCATTGTCTAACTACAACCAGGGATTAAAGGGAGATGGTAGACCAGCTTTATATCCACCCTTACATACCTCTAGATCCTTGGGCATTCAACTGCCTCTTTTGTAATAAAGACTTACTCCATTCTGACCTTGTTACAATTTTCTAGAACTTGATTTTCCGAGATCCGAAAGCCTGTCCATGTTTGTTAGTCTTTGAAATATCTAAGGTCAAAAGTAGTTCCTGATGCAGATCACAGTCCTGTTTACTGTGAAACGGCGACAACAATTTGAGGGCTAATTTTAGATTGTGAGTAAACGTGTTTGAGAAAGGCACTGCCTTGAGACAACATCCATTGGGTGGAGTTCGAAGCTCAAAGATAAAATTGAACTCCTGAACAATTTAACATCTTTGGCTTTTACCTGTATTTTTCGTACCTCCAAATGATGCTTGTGGGACAGTTGGTTCTGTAAAAATTTAATGTTAGATATTTAGGGATTATATTCTGCATAGAGCTCCGGATGTCACATGACTCTCAGAACTTTGGCAGGACGCTGGCAGGCAGTAACATAATCAAAATGAACGCTGGGGGCTGGGATTTTATTCCTTTAGAGTTTACTTCCAATTTTAAAAACCGAAGATATTATTGTATATACCAGGAAATAAATAGATTAAACATCTTCCACCCTTACCATGCCCCTGGAAACTTGGATAAAAGACATAACCAGCATTTGTTATCAAGATCCAGATCTGGAATTTTCCTGTAAAGGACTGTGTGACGGGAGGGTTGGTAGAAGCATGTCCTTATTTAAGCTATCATGAGCAACATGCAGCTAGGTTATGTCTGTCAATATCAGACTTTTAATCAATCATTGCTTCAAAAAATGAATTACACCATAGTCTGTTGCCCGTTATGATCACAAGACATGTAAACAGCATCATGCAGACATCACAGATTAGGATTCTAACGTGTTCTATTTGAACAACAAGACAGAAAAATCCACAGCAAGATAACTGTAGGAAGTCCACTAAGAAGCTTAATAAAATCATGTAAAATAAATACCATATAAAGTTGAGGAAACGTGGTTTATGTACCTGGTATGAAGTGGTCGTCACATAAGCGTAAGCCTTTGCTCTCGCTAATCCCTAGCACATTTCATTGCAATCATCCATTGTTTTCTGCGTTCTGGAACCTTGGAGATCCTGTTGAACACTCTTCCCTTATCTCGTCCACATCTCTTATGACATCCTGGGGCACAGCAGGTATCCACCATATTTACCATTTCTAAATCCGGGTTAGTCCCATATAAATAGAACTATAATATAATTGTGGGTGACTACCCGCCACTATGGCGCTCATTCGGTATTAATTGTTAAATGCTGGGAGAAGTGACATCAACTTCCGGAGCTCTGTATCTTGGTTGGAAAAAAGGGAGCTTTTGCTGCCATTGTGTCACCTTGAACCAGTCTGCCTACTGCTTCTGATCTACACCGAATAAGCATTTTCATCAACACAACACATCCACTCACTTGTGCTTTTCATACCATTCTCTAAAACAGAGATGGTGTGTGGGAAAATAACACATCAGCTGTTTCTGAAATACTGAGACGAGGCCGTCTGGCACCAACAACTGTGTCACATTTAAAATCACATAAATCACCTTTTTTTCTCCATTCTGATATTGCTTAACTTCAGCAGGTTGTCTTTCCCACTCCTAAATTTCCTGTTCTTTTTTATCTATTTGACTAATTTACTGTCCATCTATCCATCCATTTTCTGAACCGCTTATTCCTCAAGGGGTCGCAGGGGGGCTGGTGCCAAACTCCAGCTGTCAACGGCCGAGAGGCAGGGTACACCCTGGACAGGTCGCCAGTCCATCACAGCTAATTTACTATTTTTATTAAGAAAAATAAAATAGCAGCTAAAAGTGCCCTCCACCAAATTGGTCTGTAAGCATAAGAAAATGTGAATTTAAGGCGAAGGTTTTCGTCCTGCAGTTAGAAAGTAAACAGCTTCTATTATTCATTGACATATTCATTTCTGCCCCTCTTGTATTTAAAGATACATGAGGGGGAGAGGCTCTGCAACCTGTTGTAACGAGCATGAATTAGAATAAAGATGTGAAGCAGGTGGTAGGAATAGGTTATCAAGCACTGTACAGCTCTACATTTCCCAAAGACTCTCTTGTTTTTCTGTTATCTGCATACAGTTACAAGAAAGACTCATCTATTATTCAATTATGAGTAGAGAAATCAAAGTTATGATGGGGTGCACTTTTTGTACAAGTTGATTAAGAAAAAAAAAAGATTTGAGTAAACACGTGAATGTAGACAGTCTGTCCACTTGGACAGCAGTTTAAAATGCCAAAAAGAATGGTAAGAATTAAACCCTTGTGTTTTTGTGAACAGACAATAGTTTCTTTGCTTTTTTGTTACTTTTGATTATACTTGTTTTATAAACATAAAATACATATGTTGTGGAATTAAGGGAAAATGCAGCTATTTATAGTTAGGGTACTGCTTATGGCAGTCAATGAGATAAATAATTTTTGATAAAATATTAATATCTGGGGCACTACCTGGTCTACCAGGAACTTTTTTAATAGCCAAATATCTATATTAGTCCCTACTAGTCTAGCACCTGCCTGGATAAGGCTGAGGTGAAATGCATGGAGTGAATAATTACTGCGTATCGAAAAATTAAAACCCATGCCATGTGTATGTGTGTGTTGAATAAAAGGACAATAGTGACTTTCCAAAATACAAAAGTTCATTTAAAAAAGAAAAAAGACACATTTAATCACTCAAACTAATAGCCAAAACACTACTGATCCAACTAAATGAATAACAAAAAAAGGAACACAAATGGATTAAAATGCAAGAAAAATACAAATCACGAATTCTGATATGCTTTAAAAGGATCTGGATGGAAATCAAACCCAGGGCTTGATTTGCAGATGCTGAAACTAAAGCTAAATTAGTTCACTAATCTTAATTAGTTTAACTAATTTAGTACCACTGGTTCACCTCTAAACCAATAAGCAATGTAAGAAAACATAAAACATTCTTTGGATTAAGAAATGTTATGTTTACAATTATCTGGGTGAAAGTAATAAACCTTTGGAGGATTACTTTATTTATGGATTGATCACTGCAGTAAACAATCTAATTGCAGTATTTTAATCAAATAAGGCAAGTTAAACATGGCTAAGAAGATTATATTCTGTGATATTTGTTTATGAATTGCAGGCCTAAACCAAACACATGGGCTTATTTAGCTTTAGCTCTCTGTAACGCACATGGGGCGTTTGAAGTGGCTAAAATACATTTATTAAGCATAAAAAAAAGGAAAACTTTTTTTCATTGAGTAGCTCAAATTGCAGGATTTAAAACGACTTTTTGTCGCGAAAAGTCTTTTAAAAACTCATTAAAATGTTTCAGACCAAGGCCTGGTTTACCCAAAGATAGCAGATGAAAACATATACAGGTTAACAACAGTAAATCACACACCTTTAAAATTAGTTATCCTAAACAAATTTTTCCTCTGCCTAAACATACTTTATGAACATTTAAAGTCATCTTGGTATCTACGTCGATGAGGGAAGGAGGTCTGGCGGCAGTAGCTCAGCAGCTAACAATGGCGGCAGTAGCTGGTTACGGTGACCCTTGTGGCCGTGGGGATGCCGTTAGCCTGTCCTCCGATGTGGCCAAGCAGCGATCAACACCAGCTTCTTTCACCGACAGTACCTTTTTGCAGTTTCCAGCACGGCAATTCTTATCGGCACTGTGGCGGCGATTTAATGTGCCCTCGGCTGGTTCAGACTCCCACCGCGCGCAGCTCTCAGAGCTGTTTCTGAGCGCTCTGAAACTCAGGGAAATATCTTAACTAATGTTTCCTATTGGGAATGTCTAACTCGTTATGTACACTCAACAAAAATATAAACGCAACACCTCTGTTTCTGCTCCCATTTTTCATGAGATGGACTTAAAGATCTCAAATTCATGCCAGATACACAATATTACCATTTCAAACATTGTTCACAAATCAGTCTAAATGTGTGATAGTGAGCACTTCTGCTTTGCTGAGATAATGCATCTCACCTCACAGGTGTGCCACATCAAGATACTGATCTGACATCATGATTAGTGCACAGGTGTACCTTATACTGCCCACAATAAAAGGCCACCCTGGAATGTGTAGTTTTGTCTCACAGCAAAATGCCACAGAGGCCAAAAGCATTGGGGGAGTGTGCAATTGGCATCCTGACAACAGGAATGTCAACCAGATCTGTTGCTCATGCATTGAATGTTCATTTCTCCACTATAAGCCGTCTCCAAAGGTATTTCAGAGAATATGGCAGTACATCCAACCGGCCTCACAACCGCAGACCACGTGTAACTACACCAGCCCAGGTGCTGATGTCAGTGTTGTGGATCGAGTGGCCCATGGTGGTGGTGGGGTTATGGTATGGGCAGGCATCTGTTATGGACGAAGAACACAGGTGCATTTTATTGATGGCATTTTTTTGATGGCATTTTGATGGTACACAGAGATACCGTGATGAGGTCCTGAGGCCCATTGTTGTGCATACATCTATGGATATCACCTCATGTTTCAGCAAGATAATGGACAGCCCCATGTTGCAAGGATCTGTACACAATTCTTGGAAGCTGAAAAATTCCCAGTTCTTGCATGGCCAGCATACTCATCGGACATGTCACCCATTGAGCATGTTTGGGATGTGCTTGACCGGCGTATACGACAGCGTGTACCAGTTCCCACTAATATCCAACAACTTCGCACAGCCATTGAAGAGGAGTGAACCAGCATTCCACAGGCCACAATTGACAATCTGATAAACTCTATGCGAAGAAGATGTGTTGCACTGCATGAGGCAAATGGTGGTCACACCAGATACTGACCGGTTCTGAGTCCCCAGACCCCCAATAAAGCAAAAAACTGCACATTCCAGGGTGGCCTTTTATTGTGGGCAGTATAAGGTAAACCTGTGCACTAATCATGATTTCAGATCAGCATCTTGATGTGGCACACCTGTGAGGTGGGATGGATTATCTCACCAAAGCAGAAGTGCTCACTGTCACACATTTACACTGATTTGTGAACAATGTTTGAGAGAAATGGTAATATTGTGTATCTGGAATGAATTTTAGATCTTTAAGTCCATCTCATGAAAAATGGGAGCAGAAACAAAGGTGTTGCGTTTATATTTTTGTTGAGTGTATAATGGTGCTTGAGAACAGAGTACATTGTACATTCCAAATAGCTTTGTGTAACCTCTACATGTTATTGCTTATATCATAGGTACCGTTAAATATTTGAAATCAACTATACCATGCTTTATGTGACATTTCCTTTTCTTGATGGCATAAACAGAACTTATAAAATTACAGCATCTCCGCCTCCTCAATTAAATGCTTTCCATCTCTCAAGATAATTTACTAAAAAAATGATTTAGTGCAGTTGGATTTTTGCACAGGTGAAATCTGCCATATTAAAGAATAATATTTACAATGAAATAATATTTTGATACAATATGCTTTAATGATTTTTGTTATGATGTTAATAAATAGATTAATTTGCACACCCCTTTTTTGATCATTTAGCATTTAGGTAAACATTTTAACTTGACTTGAGGTAAAAACTTAAACTTAGTTCCCAAAATTTCAGTTTTATTGTTAGACTGGAAAAATCACAAAACATGGTGAATAAATTTGTCCTATATCTGTTCTTAGGTCTAATCTCAATTTTTTTATATATATATATATATATAGCTGAAGAGGAGAATTTTCGGCAGTACTGCTCATCACTATTTAATATTCCTGTCAGCAAGGACAGGACTGAGCCACACGTTCCCACACCTGCATCCTGTCTTGTTATAGAAGTCTTGGATGAGGTAAAAAAAAGTGACTATTTTATTCAAAAGCATTTTTTATACATAACATGGCACATCAAGACAAAAAAACCTACAAATGTAGTTTGTGTAACAATATGAACACGATCTTTCTTTGTGTTTCTGTCTCACTCATCCTTATGTGTCTTTGTCTTTGTTCTCCACAGATATCCAGAGACATGAAGATGGTGTCTTTGTCTGAACAAAAGTTTGATAACAACACAATGTAAGACTTTGTTTAAAAAAAAAAAAAAATCCTTTGACTGGCTTATAATATGCTAGCCCGGGTTAAATTATTCCTTATAAAAAAATGCACAAGTTTTTATCAGCAGAGCAAAGTGTATTGCTTTCACCAACCAAAAGGCAGAAGGCGTGTGATGTGAATCTGTAATGCTTTTAAAGTTTAAAGTGCTACTCATGACAAGTTCTAATTAGCTAGTAACTAAACCAATGTAGAGCAGATGTTCTCTTGATTGAAAGTATGTGTCGTTTCTTTAAAACAAGAGAGGAAAGTAATTACTGTCTGTTCTCCCTTACTGCCGTCTACATATACAGTAGATGAATAAACTGTACTGTTGAAAAAGCTGGATTAAGTAGTTAAGTGGTTTGGGATTCAGTGCTTTACTTTCAAGTCTGATTTAACATCCAATCAGTTATATTAAAGAGGAAAAATAATGAATTAAAACATGTTTGTTGTTGCGTTTGATCGTCAACAGGCAGATGTGAATTGAAAAGCTTCATTTTTCACTCAGAGTTTCAGCTGTCCCAAACAGCCCTGTTTGTTCACAGGATTTCAAAAGCTGAGCACTCCTCTCCCTGTTCAACTCAACCATCCAGACCATCTGCCACATCAGTTCAACCAAAAACAGGCAAGAAGCCACAGCGCCCTCACAATCAGAATTCAAAAAATGACATCTTGGATAAAGGTAAGCTGTGTGTCACTGTAAAAGATAAATAAGGCTTTTTGTGAACATCTTTGGACATCATGTCCAGAAATGTTATGTTGATGCCCTCATGAGATCATAAACTCAGTTCCAATATTGTTTTCTTTGTGGCAGCAATGCTTCTAAATCAGGCTGTAACACTGTTCTTGTAAAACTAAACATACATTTATTATATTTCTGTCTTTGAGTTTTTTTGTTTTTTTTTGTGTGTGTCTAGCATCACATTCTGATTGTACGCAATCTGCTTGTGCTACTGTCGGAACATCAAAGAAATCCACCAAAACATCCGCTTCATATTCATCAAGATCCCTTAGCTGTCCCACAATAAGCACATCGAAAGCTAACTGTGGATCACCACATTTCTTCCCCTCCTTACTGGATTCACAGTTTAAAACTCACAAACCCTTCAAGCCTTCTGATTTATTTTCAACTGATGTTTCAATTGTGGATGGTACTACATCAGCTATCCCCGAGGAGCATCCTTTCCCTTCTTCATCAACATCATTTCCCCTGAGGTCTACGTTCAGTGTCTCTCCATCAACCTCTACTCAGTGCGTCTTGCTGCCAAAGGTTCACCAATCAACCCCACAACAAAATGGTACAGAAAAAACCCAATCCTCCCAGTTATTTGCAGAAACAATCTCATCTCGGAACCCTTATGAAACACCAAAAGGCAATCTAATCTCCCCACAGCAATTCCAGCTTCCCAGCAGTGACCCAGATTGTCTTCTATTAGACAATCAATTCACAAACTCTTTATCACCTGGTACTGTAGAACCACAACCAAGATCTCTGGCCTTGGAGACGATTATTTCAATAGCCAAGCCCGTGCCAAGCAATGGTCTTCAATATTCATTTTATACATCAGTTCTATGGCATGAAGATGCTCCAGTTTTAATGTCTTTAGTTTCTGATTACCACAAATCAACTCCATCATATAACGAGGCACATTGTACCTCATCATACCTGGTCTCAGATTTTACTGATAATCCTGTGGAAACAGACGAGGACAAGGAGCGTTTAGATGGTAAATGCAGCACAATAGTGATTGTTATTAGTTGGGATATAACAATACCACTTTTTTTCAAACCGATGCGATACCGATATTGGGATCTGTGTACATGCCGATACCGAGTAACAATGACGATATTTCTACCACACAAAATAATGCAATGAATTGGAATACAGGTTTATTTTCTTCTCTGCTTGTTACGACAAATGTTGGTGAATTAGATAAAAAATAAAATAATAATAAAAAATGACCACAAAAATAAAATTTCAAATGAATGTGAAATTATTGCAGAGTTTCCAAATTTTAAGTATCGGTTTATGGTATCTGTTAAACTAACTGATAGTACATTAGAGCGGTATCGGGCCCATACCAATATCGGTATAGATGCATCTGAAGTTGATAGCTTGTGTGAGCACATTTGTTTGGAGAATATCTGTTTGTCTTTTGTCAATATGTCAATATTTATGATACGTGTTTCAGGGTGTTTTTCTCTTTGTAAAAATTGGAAAGCCATAAATATTCTTCCACTTTACAATTAGGCACTATGTTGTGTCCATCATTTAAAATGGAAATATATATTTTGAGTTTGTACTATAACTAAAGGTTTGAGGTCATAGGGTGTAAATACTTTTGCATGGTGACGATAATGGTAAAATGTAGATAGTGCTGTTGGGAATAACTTAATTTTGCAGACACAGCTTGATACTGTAGGAATGATATGGTTTATGCCTGTGGGATAATATTCCTGTTATTTCACTGGATTAATTCTTTTTCTTTTCACATTAAATCATTCTATGGGCCAGTCTTTAATTTGAAAACAGGAAAGCAGAAAACTTTTCCTCATTTAAGGATGACAAATTACAGTTCCCTGCAGTAAAGAAACCTCAAGAAAATGAGTATTTCATGCAACAGCTTCAACATGGTTAGCAGTGAACAGCTTGTAAATATCTCAGTAATAGTAGGTTTTATTCCCATTAGATGTCAAAACAAATTTTTATTCGACTATTAAACCTGCTGTTTTAATTTTTCTCAATTTATTCAAATTGATTAAAGTTTCTTTTTAATCGTAAATCTCACATAAACCTGTTAATAAATAGAAAGGTAACTGCGCACTAAATACTGGCTGTAAAATAGCACAAACACGGAAATTTAATTCTGTATCACCATAGCAGGACTACATAGCACAGCGCAATCTATGCCTTTAATCTATCAGAATACCCAAAACCAAACCTTAAACCCCAGACCATAATCTGTATGGGTTTCAAATAAATTAATATTTTAAAAGCGAAATAGAGTCAAGCCCGATGTTTGCAGGAGGTAACAGGTTGATGCTTTGATGATTGATGGTTGATTGTTTAAAATCCAATCCTGACTATCATATGCAAACACACAGAACAGATATTTTAGCACTCTTACTCTCCAAAAAAGTTATTTTATGTTATTCATATATTGTGAAATTTCACTTTACTAAACCGTTGTCTGTAATGTTATGCATCGGAATTGATCAGTGAATACTAGAATAGAAGACAAAGGGAAAGCAGAGTTAACAGTAAATACATTTTCTGTATTCTGATGGAGACATGATTTGACTTATGTTAGAAAAAGAAAAGTCTACTACAGTGACAGCCAAAAAGGTCTATTCTTTCACAACTTTCTCAAACCTCACTTTTACTTTATGTTACTTTCATTCCCTTGCTTCACACGTCTACAAATATTTCTGTGTTCATCCATCATCTCTATGTTCTCCTTCATCTTTTTCATCCTTCATTTCCACTTCTTCCTTCAGCTCTTTGACCAAGGAGACACTGAATGCCAGCTTTATCAGCTTATTAGAGCTTTAAAGTGTCAAGGACACTTACATCACACATTACCATTTTACTTGAATATTAGATATAAAAATGTTCCTCCATTGGTTCAAAACATAAACAAGGACACTGTTTTTAATGTTCACCTTGAAATCGTAACATGCTCTAAACCATATCAAGACAAATGTATTATGTTTATTGTGTACCTTGAAAAGCAACTGTTGTTCTGTTTAGATGCAACACAGAGGTAACTTTTATTCTAATTTTGGTTGTTTCTCTTTTTTTTATAAAGACAGTGGGGATAAAATGAGCAGTGATAGCCTTTGCCTGACTCCACCAGAAGAAGACTCTTGTGAAGAGGAAGCACAGATACATGGACTTTCACCAAGAGATTATGACTCTTTTAGACCTGCAGAGAAAAACATGGAGAAAGATTTGCAAACTGAAGACACAGAACAGAGGCCACAAACACAGATGGTAACACATTTTTTTAACTTACAGCACTGTTAAGTTAATTGCTAAGTTTCAGGGTTTTACAGGTTTTGTTTAATATTCTTAGTTTTCACAACTGTTTTCCATTTTGCCAACTTTGTTTAGTGATGAAAATGAGCAAAGAAAGTGATAGATTGGTGACCAGTCCAGGGTGTATTCCCCCTCTCATCCAAAACAGCATCTGTATCAGTAATAATCTTAAAAAATACAAACTTGAAGCAAAATATAAATAAATATGTAACTATATATGCTTACTATCAGAACGAAACATTCATTAGAGACTGTGTCATTCCACGTATGTATTTTTAAATGCATAACACTTTAAATTGTTAGGATTCACTGCTATTACGAATGTCTTACCCAGGTTTGTAACCTCTCTGCTGTTTTGTTTGCTCGTACATTTATTGTTCTCCAGTATCAAAGGCTGATTGTGGAATTGGTTCATCGTGCATTTCATGCATGAAGTGTAATTTTAGGAGAAAAAAAACATTTTTTTACTGCGTGTCCTGCTTTTCAGCAGAAGTAGAGAACTGTAAAAACAGCATACAGCGGGGAAATAACAGCAAACCTGGGTTATAATCACAGCACAGGATTGAGAAGGTAACACTGTTGTCAAATTGAGAGAATTGTGTTGCAGAATGAGCAGCCGTCACTGGTGCTCTACTGTAATGTATTCACATTATTTTAAGGTTTTTTTGCAGCAATAGTTGCCTTTATTAAAAAAATTTTGACCATAAACTGTGCAGAGAGAAAAATGAAGGACATGCAGCAAAAAGCCCAGGTCACTTGCCGTCCGGTATTTGTGTCTTTAAGAATGTATTTGACATATCTCACAATTAGGTCATGGTTATACATGCACTGAATGTTAGAGATTTGTGTCTTGGCAGCCAGTGATTTTGCTGGGATGTACAGGTCCAATCAGGTGGTTTCATACACGATCGGGATCGGATGTTACCTCCACTTTCCACCTCCTCTTCTCCACATGGAACCATAATGCACGCCCATTTTTGTGTAATCAAATAGTAGGATTGCGGCAGAGCTTATTGTTAAGAGGTTTTGGATTTTTGCCTTGGACAGATGATTTCTCATGGGGGTTCAGATGTTGTTCTATAAGTTGAATCAACTCTTTGCTGAAGCACTGGAGACTGGAATTAAGCACCGCTTTAGCAAAAGTTTTAAAATGAGGACAAATTTCTCCAATTAAACCAATCAGAGATCTAAAAGATTATGAACACACCGTTCCCGAATCTTTAAACTATGCTTTAGTGGCAGAAAAGTCCACAGGACAAAAAGAGCAGCAGGCGCCAATGTTTGGCACACACTCTGTATCAGTAGATACAAAAAAATCAAAAGACTCAGATTCGAGGGCAAAAAAAAAATGGTACATCCCTCGATATTGCTACAGTGTTTTCAATCTTTGAAAGGTTAGCCATACAGTAGGAAAAATGGAAACATACTATCATACTTTCACAAGACTGAATGATACAATTTTATTGCCAAATCAAGATTCTGACATCTGCATCAAAATTTTCATAAAAATAGTCCACTGAATTCAATTCTTCTTTTTACCAAAGCTTTTCTTTTTGCCCTTTTTTATGTTTAACTGTAACAAAAGCAACAATCTGGTTAATCTAGTTCTGTTAATCACCATTGACAGATGTTTTTTAGGTTTAGATGTTGCTTTCATAAAAAATATATATATATAACTAATGAATACGAAATGCAAGACATTAAAGTTTACCTTTAAAACATGTTAAGTGGTGTCACAGAGGGAGTACATGAAAAAGTGTCAGAAGTTTATTTCACTGAATATAATCACTGCTTTGAAATAATGGGACTTCAGTGACCCACCGCTAGTTAGTTTTTATAGTTTCTACTGTGATTTGTTAGACAGTATCAGTATCGATGTAATTACTTTCATCATTTATCTGTAGCTCACAAATACATAAAGCTGTGCTGGTAAATGTAAAATCCATTGACAAAAAAAGGCAGAAACAAAGTGGATTAAAAAGAATTTCTGAATGGTCTCAAATGAGTAATCTAACATTTAATGACATGAATCCTGTGGCAGAGGAATGAAAAGGGAAAAAAGGGGGGGGGAGCAGCCAGTGCTTTATTAAAAAGCTTGAATAAAATGATGTTCATGATTGTAAAGATGGTAGTTATCTGGACCCTCTGGACCTAAATCAAACTGCTCCTGGAAAGATTAGATAGTATTTTCTTTTCTAATTTTCTCTCTCTCTTTGCACAAGACCTTTTCTGGTCTGTCTTCCTGTCAATTTCTTATACTTTCTCTCCCCCATCATGTCTCTTAATAAATCTTTTTTTTTCTAGATTTCCTCTTCCATTCCTGTAGGCTTTTTTTTCCTTATATTTGCACTGTAAGTAAGTGAGCCAGTCATTATTAGAACATTTTAGTCTACATAAAGAAAGATCAATCCTTTTAGGTTATGCAGTGTCACTGTTTGGTCTGTTGCTATTCCACTGTTTTTCTTTTACCCTGACTTCATCCTTTCTTTCCTCATCCCTGCTCCTTTCTTGCTCTGAGCATTGCTATTCCCACTTGCCTTTCACCTTACATTCTCCCAGCCCATCTGCAGTGTCATGCAAGGCTAGCATGCTAATGTATTAGATCTAATCTTAACTAAACAGAGCTTGCTCACTTTACTCCTATCTCACAGGAGGACACTTGCATGGGAGGAACAGCAAACACACCACACAATTGTGAGATGTTCTCGCCAGCTCCAGGGGTTAATTAAAAATCAATTCATCAAGTGGAAACAAAGGAAACAGGGAGAGCGGGGAATAATCTTCATTAAAGACTTTGTCCTATTGATATGTATTTACATGCTCGACATTGAAAAATATAAATTCACCATGGTTACATTGGTTCATAAAAGTTACAATGATATTAGATTTTATTTTAGCTCATACTCTGCTGTTCCATGTGCTTTATTTTCATATATGTTATTATTGTTGTGTCATCCCTCCTTTTAATAAGCTCCAACTTCTGTTTATGTGCTTTCTTCTTTCCCTGCCCTCTTTCTTTGTGTCATCTCTCCTTCTCATTCTACCACAAAATGTTTCTCCTCTGGTGTTTTTTTATTTATTTCTGCCATCTATTTCTGTCCCTCATTCTCCTCTGTCCCTCCATCTGTTTCCATATCCCCGCAGGTGATGCAAAACCAGACTGCTGGGTTTGGATCAGAGCAGTTCTGTGATCTGGATGGGTTTTCGCCTTTAGGTTTGGACACGGTTACTGGTTGCCCAGCCTCACCAGAGCAGACACACTATGACGGACTTCACACATGCCAATTTTCAGTGCGTGACTCAGACTCAACAGGTTGGTTATAAAAGGGAAAGTCTTTTGATATGTATACGGTTTGTTTTTTAATATTAATGCATCGCTTTCAAGGGGGTTCATCAATCTGGATCATGTTTTTTTTTTTTTTTGTAAGCTGCATCAGGAAGTGTCACTGCTGTATTTGTGCTTCAAGAGATTAGATTTTAAAGATTACCTCTGTGTCCAACTTTTGCTTGAAGATACTTTCCAATTTGCAAGCATTATTCATATCACAAAGGCCTCATAATGGGATTTTTCAACAAATATGTAAAGATTGTAGAGCTTACAAGAGACATGAAAATGAGTTTTAAACCCGAAGGAGTTCTAGCTGCTTGGTGAAACAAGAGAGATGGGGGGGCAACAGACAATTTACTTCTTGCTGGTCCAAAGGGAGCTTTTCTAAGATGTGCTTTTTATTATGCATGTGTGTATGTCAATGCTACGGAGGCAGTGTGCTTCTTCTTACCTGTGTTCAGGCACACACAGACGTAGACATGTCCTGTCACTTAACCATACAACTACGGTACTAACCCAACTCTTACAGTAATGACACCGTCTTCTCTGTCTTGTTCCCCTCTAACTGGGAAGTAGATAATAAAAATCCTGTCCTTCATTTCGATCGGAAACATGGACTCATTTTTAAGATTATTTTTTAAAGTTTTAAGTTGTTTTTTTGTTTGTTTGTTTTTTGTATTCACAGTGCATGACACTGTGAAAGAGCTTCCATAAATTAAATTGCTAATATACAAGTGTCCTCTTTTGACCATATAGTCAAATGGCTATTGAAACAAAAATTGACAAAAACAAGCATGTTACTTTCCATTTTTACAGTACATTAATTCATAACTTCTTCTAAATTATCCTGTTGAATAACAGAACTGGACTTCTTAGATTGTTAAGAGAGTTTTGTCCTTGCTGGATGTTCGGAAGAAATGTTGTATTTGTTGTTATATTAATATACCAATTTTTATATGTTTTGGATTTGTAGTTTTTAGTTAATTTCATTGGATTTGTTTTGTATACAGTATGTTGCTCTCTTATTGATTTTTTTATTCTTAATTTTCTTTTTTCTTCTCTTGTTTTTTCCCCCTCTTTGTGTCCATAACCTCAATTAAACCCACAGCAATCACTAATAAAGACTTTTTATACATATTTATCAGGTGGAGTACTATAGCAAAAGCTGTAATGCTCTGCTTGAGAAAGTAAATCTGCTGGGATTATACGTGGCACTCTGATACCAATTCTGAGTACCACACTGCCAGACAGGACAGGTAAAAAAAAAAAAAAATGTAGTCAAAAATCTGTTTGGCAAGATCATCATGAACTCTGACTAATATGTGTGTTCTAGTACAAGTGAACATTCGTGCCATGCTTAAGAAATATCCTGCAGGCATTTGTTTTTTCAAAATTTGCATTCCCGTTGTTGAAATATATAAACAGACAGATGGACAAACAACCTAACACACTGCCAAGACATTTAAAACTATAGTTTATGAAATCCCAGTTGCATTATGAATTACCAACACTGCACATGATAAATATTACATTGATGCCAGGGGGCCAGTTCATCACAAAATATTAATATTTGATAATACCAAATTCATGATAGAAAAAAATGCAGATTTTAATCATAAATATAGACATTACAATCATACATCAATATATGCACATATTATTAAAAGTAATCTTTTTTTCCCTAATTCAACTCAAATTTTTTACCTGTATACTATATAACAATCTGATTACATCCCACATCATCACATTCGTAGTAGTGCGATGGTCTGGGTTTGCTTTGATCCTTCAGGAACAACAACTTGATGCAATCGTTGAAACCGTATATGGTGCTGTCCACCAGAAAATCGTAAAGAAAAATATCAAGCTAACTTGGGTTGTAAAATCCAGATTGAAATCTGAGTGATCTGACGTGGTATGAACTTAAAGGAAAAGTAAAATTTTTTGCAGCTCCACATTATTTTTAGCATGCCTTATGTTCATTTACTCACTCAGAAAAGTTTGGAGCCACATGGAGTTTATGTCTATTTACGATCAGCATATGTCTATATAAATGGAGTTAATGGGACAACAAACGTGCAGCATCTAAATAAGGCATTATCTGCCACATAACTCCGTCATTACAGCAATGTTTCGTGATGAGTCGCTAGCGCTATTACCCTCTGAGATTGAAGCGCTTCAGAGGTGCTTTATCTGCAGCAATGTTTCACAGGCTTTTATTAACTACACTAACCCACAATTTAGATTACTTCACTGCCATGTGCCATCTCAGTTGTAGTCTGAGCAAGGCTTTCAGGCTGTGTTTGATGGCGGTCAGTTAATTAGAACTTGCTACTGCAAAGAACTTTCTACAGCTCATTTGCATGTTTCCAAACTGCACAAACAAAATGACCATGTGGACCAAGTTCAGCTTCCACAGGCTCATTTCCACAACCTGCTCAGTCCTGCTCAGACTACAGATGCATTGACAGATGACTGCGACATCACTGAATTTGATGGCTTGTGTAAATTAGAATCGGTTGGATTAAAAGCCTGAAGCACAACAACAAAACATCTCCAAGATGCTCTGAACTCACCATGTGAGCGCTAGCAATTCATATGCATGTCTGTTGCTCTATTAACTCCCATTATATGGATATACACTGATCGCGAATAGATATAAACTTCTCCCAATTTTTTCTGGGTGAGTAAATGAATGTAATGCATGCTAAAAAACGTCATCTTTAATGGTTGGAAACCCTCCTGTGTGGTTCAATTCAAAGATTTCTGTAAAGAAGGCTGCGCAAAATTCCTCAACAGTGATATAAATGACTCCTTACCAGTTATTGCAAACAATCGATGGAATGTGGGAGAGCCACTTATCAGAATTTAGGAGCAATCATTTTTTTCACATAGGGTCGAATTGGTTTCATAGTTTTACTCAAATCATTCATAAACTGCATTTTATTTTGTATTAGATTATCACTGATGTTAAAAGTTTTCTTTAGTTTAGGTGAAACATGAAGTGTGACAAAAAAGTCAGAAAAGAAGAAGATTTAGGGGGAGAAAATATTTTTTTTCATGACACATCACTATACAGTACTGACATACTCTCCAACAGGATAGCATTTTTGTAATAAAAACATATACTCTTATCTTTCAACTAGAAAACTAAAGTTTAGGTTATTATTAGTTGCAAGTCGTGATAATTAAATTAGTACATCTAAACAAATTAGATATTTTATTTCATGTGTAATGAATTCATATGAAATATGAGACTTACTTCTTAAAACGAAATACTGAAATTAACTGAAACTTTGTTTGATATTCTAAATTATTTGGATTGATCTGTGTTTTTGTATTCTTAAGTGCTATTTTATCTCATTTACCCTCATGCTTAGTTTGCCCTTATGCTTTCTCATAATCTAATTCTGTCTTACTTTTGCAGCTGTATCATTCCTTGTTTGTTTGGGAAACTGTAGCGTGTTTCAAATGACAATGCTGCTATCAGTGCCAGCATTAGTGAGCCTTTTGGACATTCATAAGTGCGAGGCCTTTGGTGGCAATGCAGGTGTTTTTCACAAAAGATTATGTGACGGCAGGAGAAAGGCAGGTGTAAGGGCAGTGTACGGGCTGTCGATGTGCTGGGTTGCACGTTGAACGTATTAAAAATAAGGGCTGAATAACATAATAATTTGTCAACCCAATCGTGCATATTAGACTTTTGTCATTTAAAGAATATTTTAATCTGTCTGTATTATTTTCCTTCTGAGAGACTGAAAGAGATTTTTGTTGCTCACGTAAATTACCTCGCCCAGAAATGACGTTGGACACCATACATTTTGTGGCTTTATGTCAAGTGTTTATTAGATAATTAAGTTTTATGGAAAGAGACTTTATATAGGGGAACTGCTATCCTTCTTGCAGAATGCAGCCAACTACTGACGAAGCCTTGAACCATCTCTGCCACCATTGTTAAAGCTCAAAGATAATAGAAAAGAAAAGTAACAGGACTGCAGTATCACCTTGACAACACTTCACTTCTCTTTATGGCTCTCCATCTGTTTCCTTTATTTCTCTTTCCTTACTGAGATTTAACGGATCTCATGTTTCCACCTCTACCTTTCCCACATTTCTTCTACCTTGGGGCTCTGGGCTGTCATTGGTCTGGACACAAGGTTGTCATTATGCAGTTTCTCGTTGTATGTGAATCTAGTACAACAAGAACTAGAGAGAAAGACACAGCACATAAAAATATATGTATCAGAAAAGCTTAAACTAGAAGAGAGTAAAAAAAACATCTTCAAAAACAAAGAAACATATTTTATGTACATTAAAATAACCTAAATGCTTAAAAAAAGTGATGACAAATTCATCAGCAAGAGAGGTAAAAGGTAAAAAACTGAAAAAGTGCTAGTTGAACAAAATAGACCCTACCCTGCCAGAAATTGCCTTTTGTTCTGATTTAGACTATTTGGATGCTTCTAGATTACCTGTGTTACTATTTGTTGCTTATTTAGTTTGTCGATGCTCTGTCAGCATGAATGAGTGCTTAATGTTGTAGAAATCACTGGGGATCTTTGCTTCTTTTAGTGGTTCAATAATTTTACCCTTAAGCCTTGTTTTATTGATTTGGTGTAAACTGCAACAAGAAATTATACTGCAATCATCATATTGACTTTTAATGAAAACCTTAAATATTATGATTTGAAAACAACATTTTGGTTAAAGTGATTTTGTTTCAACGTTGTGATAATTAGTGTCCCTAAAGCATAGTGTCTTTACACCATTCATTTGTTGGTATTGACTTGTACAATTATGGCAAAGTACAGACATTCCTATGTGCAATTACATTCCAAAAGTACAAATTAAGCAATACACACATTTGTGTCATATTTGACATTTAATTATATTTATCCATTTATTTTCAAACTGCCCTGTGAAACATGTAGAAGGTAGAGAAAGGTAGAGTTTGCTCTTTGATGTTTTTTGAGATACTGCCCCAAACACTAACAGCGATACAAACCCTTTCCAAAAAATTTGAATACAATGGAAAATGTATTTATTTCAATAATTTCATTCAAAATGTTAAACTTTCACAGATTGTAGATTCAAGGCCCACAGTTATAACAATTTCAAGTATTTGGTTCTTTATTTGTACAACACTTGGGCTTCAACTAACCAAAATACTATAATTGATACCATCCATAGAATGGGTAAGCCACAAAATGTAATAGCTTAGGAGGCTGGCTGGTTACTGAGTGCTGTGCCTAAGCATATCAATGAAAAGTCAAGTGAAAGGGCAAAATGTGGCAGGAGAAGATACACTAGCAGACAAGATAATTGTGGGCTTCAGCAGATTATCAGAGGAGATTCAAGAATCTGGCAGAGATTCAGAAAGGGGGAAATGAGGCGAGAGTCACACCTTATAAAACAACCACATTCAAATCTATCCAGGAGATGGGCTACAACTGTCAGCTTCCTCAGGTCAAACCACTTCTGAGCCTGAGCCAATGTAGGAAGCATCCCAGCTGGGCGAAGGAGAAGAAGAACTGGACTGTTGGCCAATGGTCAAAGGTCCTGTTTTCCAATGACACTAATGTGTGCCTTTCACTCGTGAATAAAGGAAGAAAACTGCTGTGGGACAGAACCCAAGCTGCTTGAGGTCCAATGTAAAATAGCCATAGTCAGACCTGATTTAAGGTGTTGGTAAACTCTGGTTTCTTAAATCCATGGTCACAGCAACAGTCTTTCAGAATGTTTCAGAGGATTTCACAATTCCTTCAGCTGAGCATCTTTATGGAGATGCAGATATCATCTTCCAGCAGTACCTGGCCCCTGTCCATACCGCCAGAAGGACCAAAACCTGGTTCGAAGCCCATGCCTACACAGTCGTAAACTGGCTAAGCAACTCGCCCGACCTTAACCCCATTTAGCATCTATTTGGGCTTATTGAGAGGAAAATGAGGGACACCAGACCCAGAAACAAAGAAGAGCAGACAGAAAGCATCCAGGAAATATAATCCATCCATCCATTTTCTGAACCGCTTATTCCTCCAGGGGTCTCGGGGGGGCTGGTGCCTATCTCCAGCTGTCAACAGGCGAGAGGCGGGGTACACCCTGGACAGGTTGCCAGTCCATCACAGGGAAATATAATCTTGACATATAATTTTGAAAGTAACATATTTTGATTAATTTGATGTGATTCTAATTTCTTTCTTTTCCTGTAAAAACTGAGAACATCATTTGGGCTTCCATTTAATAAAACCTATGAAAACAGGAATTACAAAAATTAGAATACTGTGAAGAAATCCCCATTTAGTACAACTAAAGAACTAAATACTTGAAATCATTTAAATTGTGGGCCCTGAATCTCTAATCTAAGTTTAATTTTTTGAATGGAATTATGGTAATAAATAAACTTTTCGATGATATTCAACATTTTTGCCAAGGGTCAATGGATCTAAATCAGGACTCATCATGTTCAGCATCTCTTCATCATCTTTCACTTTAGTACCACTGCTGGTTTTGTACCCTATTAACTTCATTTTTAAGTATAGGATTTTTTATTTGGATAATCAAAAGTAAATAGGTCCTTCATATGGAAAACAAAGGCCTAAAGTAGAAATCCACTCTGACAGAAAAGGGATTTATCTGATGATTTTAAAGATCTATTATTTTAAAATGGGGCAATATGAAATAAATAGTGTCTGTCATTTACGAGCCTAAGGGCTGATCCCCGCCTTACTTCACAGCAATTTATGAAAACAAACAAATAAAATATAAACGAAAATGGAAATGTAACATGATTTTTGGAATATAATCAATTGTCAAAGCTACAGGAATCAGAATGAGTAAATCCCACTCCAAAAACGGGTGAACCAACGCCCCATACTTGACACAGAGGTTATCTGTTATAAACCAAGTTCCTGTGAGAGACAGAGATTGCATTAAGTTAAGTTATCCTATGTAGACTTTAACTGAGAAAAAAACTAAAATAGAAATGAAACAACAACTCTTGATTCTTGGTAAGATAAGTGGAAGAAAAAAGATTAAGATGGCTGTCAAGATAAAGGTATAAACATTGACCATTTCACATAAAGTAGCTAAAAATCTGTTGCAGTTTTAAAATCTTTATAAAACTTTAAGTTAATCATTCCAAAAAATGTGAAGATGCAATATATAGCAAAAACTAAATGGTCTGAATCGTATCCAATTAAAATCTTTTGAGTTCATTCTGAATAATTAACTTGAAATCTTTTAAAGCATTTGTAAACTGAGCTGACCCATTATTCACATTATAAACGTAACTATTTCTCTTGGTCAGTTTTCTAGGCCACTTTCTGGCTTTTAATGTTAAACTTTTTTATCATCAGTGTGGTGTTCACATAGCAGCCTTGAACGTCACTCTGAGGGATACCTGAATAGCAAAGAGATGAAGGACAGCTATGAAGAGCGAATGGGAATTCAAATTCATTCAACCACGAGAGAAGAAATGAACTCAGCAAATGAACTCAGAACATCTGGTAAACGCCTGCACACATGCCTCCAACACTCTTCTGTTTATTTTTTGTCTGTGTCCTTGAACAGTTTAAGGCAAGCTGAGCACCACCTGTTACCATTTATATTCCTTCACAGAAAATTCAATTTCGAACAAAATTAATCCACCCCATTCCTGTTATAGCCAGTCTTTCTTGGCAGTGACCATGGGAATTTGTTAAACAGATTACACCTTTATCAGACACAGAATGGCACGTGCCATGATTATGCAGCAAGTACTGTTACATAAATCATATCGCTTTCTTAAGATATGGACAACTGAAAGTCAAGTATGTACTCCCTTAACACAAATTATATACATTTATATATATATATATATATATATATATATATATATATATATATATATATATATATATATTACCCACCTATACATATCTTATGTGGTTTTTAAAAGTGACTCAATTTCTGTTTTTCTTTTTTAAAATTCCTTGAGAGGATATTTATTGTATATTTGCGCTATATAAATAAACTGTCTATAATTAAATTGAAAATTGTACACACCACTGTTCCACTAGCCGTTTTGTGTTATACAATAATACTTTGATAAATCCCTTAAAAAATATGTAGACCATAGAAAAGCTGGACCAATCCAGCTATAGAATTTTAGACCTCCCTAAACATTTGCTTCTTTAAATAACCTTTTTTTTAAGCGTCAGCATTCTGTTTTCTTGTGAGTCCACTTGTTGTCAATTAAAGTGAATGTAATTAACCTGAAAGATGATTTTCCTCTTCTGGTAGGGTTTTGCTAGCATTAATCATTTGCATCTTTAAGTTAGAGTATTTTTTATTTTTTTATATACAAAGGGATCCACTATAATGTTTAGCAACATTATTGCATAAATAAATTGAACAATATTTTAAGAAAATGTGGAAGAATAGGGACAAAAAAGGAATATTTCTCCAAAAGTGATTAAGGATGAAAGTGGTCAGTGTGGCTTCCAAGAGTCATAAAGCAACAATAAAATGTCCAGCAAGTACTCAATGTGCTCTCCATGTTACAACCATCTGCAATCAGCTTCATATGTCTTGATTTGAAAAGTAGGGTTGAAACTGACAGGCTGCTTCCAAAGACAATTGAATTACAAAATTAATCAAAACATGCTCTATCCTCAGCCCTAATGGGTTGCTGCCCTTTTTCAATGAACATTTTTTCTTTATTATTGTGTTTCAGTCACACTGAGCAGGATAAATGTAATGGTGCGTTCAGACCCCCCTCCCTGGCTGCCACCTTATCGCGGTGGAGGGGTTTGAGTGTCCCAATGATCCTGGGAGCTATGTTGTCTGGGGCTTTATGCCCCTGGTAGGGTCACCCATGGCAAACTGGTCCTAGGTGAGGGATCAGACAAAGCGCAGCCCGACGACCCCTATGATGAATAAAATATATGGATCTAGTGTTCCCTCGCCCGGACGCGGGTCACCGGGGCCCCACTCTGGAGCCAGGCCTGGAGGTGGGGCACGTTGGCGAGCGCCTGGTGGCCGGGCCTTTTTCCATGGGGCCCGGCCGGGCTTAGCCCGAAGAGGAAACATGGGCCCCCCTTCCCATGAGCTCACCACCTGTGGGAGGGGCCATAGGGGTCGGGTGCCGTGCAAGACGGGCGGTGGCCGAAGGCGGGGACCTTGGCGGTCCGATCCTCGGCTGCAGAAGCTGGCTCTTGGGACGTGGAACGTCACCTCTCTGGTGGGGAAGGAGCCGGAGCTGGTGTGCGAGGCTGAGAGGTTCCGACTGGACATCGTCGGCCTTGCCTCGACGCATGGCTCTGGCTCTGGAACCCGTCTCCTCGAGAGGGGTTGGACTCTCTTCCACTCTGGAGTTGCTCCCGGTGAGAGGCGCCGAGCTGGGGTGGGCATACTTGTTGCCCCCCATCTCGGCGCCTGTACGTTGGGGTTTACCCCGGTGAGTGAGAGGGTAGCCTCCCTCCGCCTACGGGTGGGGGGACGGGTGCTGACTATTGTTTGTGCTTATGCACCGAACAGTAGATCAGACTACCCACCCTTCTTGGAGTCCTTGGAGGGGGTGCTGGAGAGTGCTCCTTCTGGAGACTCCCTCATTCTCCTGGGAGACTTCAACGCTCACGTTGGCAATGACAGTGAGACCTGGAGAGGCGTGGTTGGGCGGTATGGCCCCCCCGATCTGAACCCGAGCGGTGTTTTGTTGTTGGACTTCTGTGCTCGTCATGGATTGTCCATAACGAACACCATGTTCAAGCATAAGGGTGTTCATGTGTGCACTTGGCACCAGGACACCCTAGGCCGCGGCTCGATGATCGACCTGGTTGTCGTTTCATCTGACCTGCGGCCGCATGTTTTGGACACTCGGGTGAAGAGAGGGGCGGAGCTATCCACCGACCACTACCTGGTGGTGAGTAGGCTCCGGTGGTGGGGGAAGACGCCGGACAGACCTGGTAGGCCCAAACGTGTTGTGAGGGTCTGCTGGGAACGTCTGGCGGAGTCTCCTGTCAGAAGGGGTTTCAACTCTCACCTCCGACAGGACTTCAAACACGTCCCGGGGGAGGCGGGGGACATTGAGTCCGAATGGGCCATGTTCCGTGCCTCCATTGTCGAAGCGGCTGACCGTAGTTGTGGCCGCAAGGTAGTTGGTGCCTGTCGTGGCGGCAACCCTCGAACCCGCTGGTGGACACCGGCGGTGAGGGATGCTGTCAAGCTGAAGAAGGAGTCCTATCGGGCCTTCTTGGCCTGTGGGACTCCGGAAGCAGCTGATAGGTACCGGCAGGCCAAGCGGAGTGCGGCTCGGATGGTCGCTGAGGCAAAAACTCGGGCGTGGGAGGAGTTTGGAGAGACCATGGAGAACGACTTCCGTATGGCTTCGAAGCGATTCTGGTCCACCATCCGGCGTCTCAGGGGGGGGAAGCGGTCTGCCGCCAACACTGTTTACAGTGGGGGCGGTGTGCTGCTGACCTCAACGCGGGACGTTTTGGGTCGGTGGATGGAATACTTCGAAGACCTCCTCAATCCCACCGACACGCCTTCCTGTTTGGAAGCAGAGTCTGGGGACTCTGGGACGGACTCTCCAATCTCTGGGGCTGAAGTCGCCGAGGTTGTTAAAAAGCTCCTCGGTGGTAAGGCTCCGGGGGTGGATGAGATTCGGCCGGAGTTCCTCAAGGCTCTGGATGTTGTAGGGCTGTGTTGGTTGACGCGGCTCTGCAATATTGCGTGGACATCGGGGGCAGTTCCCTTGGATTGGCAGACCGGGGTGGTGGTCCCCCTCTTTAAAAAGGGGGACCACAGAGTGTGTTCCAACTACAGGGGGATCACACTTCTGAGCCTCCCTGGTAAGGTCTATTCAGGGGTTCTGGAGAGGAGGGTACGACGGATAGTCGAACCTCGGATCCAGGAGGAACAATGCGGTTTTCGTCCTGGCCGTGGAACACTGGACCAGCTCTACACCCTCGGCAGGGTCCTGGAGGGTGCGTGGGAGTTCGCCCAACCAGTCTACATGTGCTTTGTGGACTTGGAGAAGGCGTTCGACCGTGTCCCTCGGGGTGTCCTGTGGGGGGTACTCCGGGAGTATGGGGTACCAGGCCCTCTGATACGGGCTGTTAGGTCCCTATATGACCGGTGTCAGAGTCTGGTTCGCATTGCCGGCAGTAAGTCGGACTCGTTTCCAGTGAGAGTTGGACTCCGCCAAGGTTGCCCTTTATCACCGATCCTGTTCATAACGTTTATGGACAGGATTTCTAGGTGCAGCCAAGGTGTTGAGGGGATCCGTTTTGGTGACCTCAGGATCGGGTCTCTGCTTTTCGCAGATGATGTGGTCTTGTTGGCTTCGTCTGAACGTGATCTACAGCTCTCGTTGGAGCGGTTCGCAGCCGAGTGTGAAGCGGCTGGGATGAGGATCAGCACCTCCAAATCCGAGACCATGGTCTTGAGTCGGAAAAGGGTAGGGTGCTCTCTTCGGGTTGGGGATGAGGTCCTTCCTCAAGTGGAGGAGTTTAGGTATCTGGGGGTCTTGTTCACGAATGAGGGAAAAATGGAGCGGGAGATCGATGGACGGATTGGTAGGGCGTCTGCAGTCATGCGGGCGCTGTACCGGTCTGTCGTGGTGAAGAGAGAGCTGAGTCGAAAGGCGAAGCTCTCGATTTACCGGTCGATCTACGTTCCTACCCTCATCTATGGTCACGAACGCTGGGTGGTGACCGAAAGAACGAGATCGCGGATACAGGCGGCTGAAATGAGTTTCCTCCGTAGGGTGGCTGGGCTCTCCCTTAGAGATAGGGTGAGAAGCTCGGTCATCCGGAGGGAGCTCAGAGTAGAGCCGCTGCTCCTCCACATCGAGAGGAGCCAGTTGAGGTGGCTCGGGCATCTAGTCAGGATGCCTCCTGGACGCCTCCCTGGTGAGGTGTTCCGGGCATGTCCCACCGGGAGGAGACCCAGGGGAAGACCCAGGACCCGTTGGAGAGATTATGTCTCCCAGCTGGCCTGGGAACGCCTCGGGATTCCTCCCGAGGAGCTGGCCCAAGTGGCCGGGGAGAGGCAAGTCTGGGTCTCCTTGCTTAGGCTACTGCCCCCGCGACCCGACCCCGGATAAGCGGAGGAAGATGGATGGATGGATGGATGGATGGGTGCGTTCAGACCGCTAACTTTGTCAGCGTCAAGCAACTCTCATAAAGCAACTATTTCGACACATAAACAGCAGATGCATTTTTAAGCTCGTAGGCGGTCCCGTCTCTTCTGGATGTTCTAAACACTTACAGATCGTGTTTGGATAGGCAGTGTCGACGTCGGGCAACGTCACTTCAGTGAAACGCTCTGGTTGGTTGCCGTGCTGCATCAACAGCTTTAGGACCGTCAAAGGTTCAGCTAGCTGAACTTCTGCGTTGCTAGCGTTATGAGCTTTGAAGCTTGAAACGCAGGAAAAGCTTGAAAAGTTGATGAAGCCAAAGGTCACAAAGTGCCGCAGATACAGCGACGCTCCTCCAATTGCCTCAACCGTAGACATAACATGTAATCTTGACGTTGCTGAGGCTGACAAAGCCTGCAGTCTGAATGCACCATACGTTTTTTTATTTCTTATGGTCTAATTTTGTATATTACAAAACAATGACATATAACAGGGAGCATTTATGACATCTGTAAAACGTCTGTATTAATGTTCCCTTGTGGCATGAATGAACATCTTAAATCTCTTCTTAAAACTATTTTTTTATTGGGAACTCATAAATATCTTTAGTTTTTGGTGTACCCTTGTTTGAGTCCCATCTTTCTTCGAGTCACCCTTGACATTAATGGTACATGAACATTATGTTTTTTAAACAGAAATCAGATTACATCAAAAATATGGCTAAAAGTTAGAGATAAAGAACAATACTATTCGTATAGTGAAATTCATGCATTGATTTGATTTACACTTTTTAGCACATAATAAAACTGGTAAACTACTATCTTACAAAAGGCATGTTAAGCTTTTGTTTTCTTTCTAAGTGTGTCAAATTGCAAATGGGACTTTTAAAAATTGTATTTGTATTTACCTGTTTAAATCTGAACTTAAAAAATAGTTCAGATTTTTAAAGTGCACATAAATCAAATCACATAAATTCTGAGAAATGTGAGAAAGTATAAAGAGCGTGGCAGTTTGTCAGTCACAGGAAAAGTAACATTTTGTTCTAAATTGAAGCGAATTTAGTGCAGAAGTATGTATACTCAGATGTGTTTGCAGATCCTTACTTTGTGCATCTTTCCTCCCTCGCCATTTACTCTTGACAGTGCAGGTGGTTGTGATGCTCTAAGTGGAGGTTCTAAGCCAGCCTAAAGACAGGGACAACAGCGGAGAGGGAGGAGAGGAGGTGGGGTGAGGAGACAATAGAAGATTGAAAGAGTGAAATCTTTAACACAGGAGCTGAAACTGGTTAGACAGCAAGCAGCATGAGGAATCAGTGTGCTACAGACATACACATGCTCAGCCTCACCATCATAGCTTCTCAGTGGGGGCCTCAATGTAATTTACAGTGAGCAGGTGGGGATGGATGTTCAATCTGATTCAATTTGATGTGGCTCGCAGTGGAGTGGGATGAGACACCACTCATTCCACTAACTGTTGTGATCATTTTTGTATCTCTCACTCGTTCTTTTTAGCCAGAGCAATATTCTTTCTACCTTTGCCTTACTGCCCCTACGCCTCCCCTTATCTCTGTCTAACACTCACATTTTCTATGGGTATTTTCAAAGAATTCATTTTGCCACATCCTTATGTCCGTCACTGCATCCGTCAATCTGGAGCACATTTCCCAAAACAAGACCTGAAAGTCTTTGATCAGAAAAAAAAACATGCTTTACAAATTGTGTCAAATCTTCTCTTAAAGGAATATACCCTCAGTGCAGAATGTTATGTTGTAAATCAGGCAGTTTTGGTAGATATTTACTCTTCTCCATAAATTTACCATAATTTGGAAAAAAAGTCTTTACCTGATACCTAGGTTTTGCATGTTTTTAATACCCTACATTTTTGCTATTTAAACATGTAGAAGTAGAGATTATTAGATCATTACATGTAATCTCTGTTGTTCATTCATTGAAATGAACAACAAATATATTTGTTTCAATTGTCAACACATTGGCCATTGAGTCTAACACTAGTCATGTCATGAACAAATCTGTCCTTTTAACCTGGAAAAAGCGAGCCGAAAAGTGAAGGAATTCAGTCGTCATCCTGTGTGGTTTTTTTGTGAGGCAGTGAATGACTAAAATCTGTGTAGCAAATGGGGTAATCAGATTACTTTCAATTTAGTTTTAATTGAGAAGCCCGCAGCCACTTGATGCCAGTGATTAACACGGATCCATTGCATTAACTCAGTAAGGTGAACAAGCAGTTTCCTTGGAAATATTAAGTAGGTGTCCTTTATTAGGAACTAATAGATGTGCTGAAGCCAGTCTTCACAAAGTTTTTGTTTCGTTTTTGAGTAAAGTCTGTTTTGATTTAATTAACCAACCATGTATATTCTACACCCAGATCCCATTTATTTGGATCTTAAGCATGTTTTAGTAGTGTATACAGTGGGTTATAGTAATTGTTTTCTTTGTGTATGTGTTTGTGTTTTGCTTGTGCTTTCCACTTTGAATGTTTGTGTGGAAAATATTGGCTGGTCATGTAGACCAGAGCTCCCAGGCTAAAGAGATATTGCATTTCAATGATCATTACAGACTAAAATAGATAAAGTAATGAAAATAGCAAGAAAATACAGATTTTCATTTCTGTCTTTAAGTATGGTAAATCGTCGATGCGCTTTTTCTCTTCTGGCTGTATTTTCAAATATTTATTGTGAAATCTCTTTGCTAAATTCAAGTTTACATTAGGTAACTCGTAGGTTTACTAATAGTGAATTATCTCGTGGCACTATACCAGAAAAGATGCCGGTTCAGTTTAGTCAAACTGAAAACATTTCAGTTGTTTTACATTGAAACATCTAAATTTTTCATCTGAAACTTAAATAAATAACGTTTTGTTATTTTATTCATTTATTTAGTGAGTTTAATTTTTGTAATTAATAACATTTTCCAATTGTTTGTGTTGTTTTGCAAGTTAATTTCCTCCTAATGGAATATTTATTTTATATCGACATGCTTTCTTCTTTATCTCTCCTCCCCTCCTTACTTGCGTGTCTCTCTCTTTCTGCTGCACAGATTTTGGTCTAACAGGTTGTCCACTCTCTCAAGCTTCACAAGCGATCATGGAGATCTGCAGTGCAGACCTGTCAGGCTGTGAGGACCCTGATGTGGACTCTGACATGTCCGCACGCATGCTGCACACTATGGAGCATGAGCTAAGACTTCTGGAAACTACACAGTGCATGCGTAAATAAGTCTGTTATCTATGATCAACATATTAATTTTTACTTTATATTAAAAAGTTGACTCATAAACATGCATATTAATCTACTTTAATATCTTCTTTAAAAAAAGCTATCCAAGCTTTGGAATTGGAGTCTGGAGACAGTGGAAGGGAAAACCAAGATGAGAGTCATCATTTCAAATGGTGCGTAACATGCAGCTGGGTACTTGCATTGCAGTACAGTAGCAGTAGAGACATCCCTGTATCATTATTCTTTACTAAAATACCATGTATCAGCACATAACAATGCAGAATACGTCAGCTAGGACAGATTTGTCATCATCACACATGTTGCATTGAACTCAACAGTCCTGACAACTGAAAGAACCAAAAGACATTGAATAAAATATGTTATTTGACATTACGGAGCCCGGCATGGGTTAGGTACTGAAATAATTTCCAGGTGTAAGAATCTGTACCCTCAGTTTTTTAACAAACCGTGCACACGGATTTGGTGTTCTGCAGGAAAGTATGGATATAGTAGTAGTCATTTTAGCCGAGGACATGACCCTGGCAGTATTTATAAATTACAGTTTTGTCCCCACTACTTAAAAACCTGATGTGGGATGTTTTAACAGTGCATGCACTTGTGCTCCCAGTGCACTTTTTTTATATAATCAGTATCTAAACTGACTGGTATTGCAGTATCTTATAGATTATGTGAGAATCCTGCGGCCTTTTCAGAGACTGTTTTTACGTTCAATAAAGACAGGTATTCAAACGTGGGTACAGTATCAACAGGTAACTATTTCACTCTTATCTCTTTAATGCAAGGTGTTCTAAATGTGCTGCATCCATGCACAGATAGCACAGACCTGTGCCTGTATCCCAGAGGCCAAGGCAGGCATATGCTGTGCGATTTTTTTATCTTTTATTTTGGCCCATTTCCATCAATTTTGCGACCAGTTTGATTGTCTTCAAAGCACTGTACAAATAAATATTGCATTTGTTGTGCATGGACTTTTACTTTGAGTTCAGTTCGAACTCACTAGTGTCTTTGGTTACCAGTGCGTTCAAGTATAGCTTAGTCATCTTATTAACAAGTTAAAGGAATAATGATCTTTATTCACTTTAAAGATTAGGGAAAAGTTTGGCAAATTGCCCGAATATTTGTGCACGATTTAATAAACTGAAGGTATGGACTCTTACCCCTCAAATCTATTTCTGCAACTGACCTCTACGGGGCTCCCTGTGATATTGATTATTGGTGTTGTAAAGTGGTTAATCTTCAAACATTGATGGAAACATGATCAAAGCTTGTTACCCAGAAACATTTTACTTTCCTGAAACTCTGTACAACTTAAACCAAATTGAGCCACACTACTAAAATGCCATTGTTAAAGAATCTTAGTCATGATTCAATTGTTAAAAAAACAGTTTGATCCTAAATGATTTACAACCTGTAACTGGCAGCATTTTTTCTTCAGAATATTTTCCTTTCTTTCAAAGTTTTAAGCCACATTTTAACAGTGGATTTATTTGAAATTAAATAGGCAAACTTATGCTTCTCTGGACAATTTGTGACTAAACATGTATCATTTTTGCTTTTTCTTAACCTTAAATCTTCCAACACTTCTAGGTCATTCCAGTGATCACAGTTGGGGAGGTTCTCCCTTCCTTTGGTGCTCTGTCAATCTCTCTCTCTGTCTGATATATGCAATGTGTAATGGATCATTAGCCAGCACAATGAATTTAGCCCTGACATCATGTTAGGTATTACGCCTTAATGTGCTGTTTAATGTTTATATGTGTGAGAAAAGACTAAAACAGACTGTGTCAGAAGGTTTCTTTGTATTTTTAAAGGTTTACTCCTCTTAGATACTAAATCATGTAAAGGGCATTTCTGTTCTATAATCGTACTGAAAGAGCTTATGCTGCACTCAGACCGCAGGCTTTGTCAGTGCCAGCAACGTCAAGATTACATGGTAAGTCTATGGTTGAGGCCATTGGAGGAGCGTCGCAGTTTCAGCTGTGCTTTGTTAGCGTTGGCTCTGTCAACTTTTCAAGCTTTTTCTGCTTTTCAAGCTTCAAAGCTCATAATGCTAGCAACGCACTGACGTCGATGATGCCTAGCCAAGCACAATCCGCTAGTGTTTAGAACATCCAGCAGAGAACGGCCCGCCTATGATCTTTGCAAGCTTCAGCTTAAGAATATATCTTCTGTGTATATGCGTCAAACTACTCGCTTTATAAGCGTTGCTTGACGCTGACAACGCTCGCAGTCTGAATGCACCATTATAGTTTATAACATTCATAAATTTGTATGGAACAAAGTGATTAAAAAAAAATCTACTTTTTTCAAATAAGCGGATTTGCTTGATAAGTAATCTTTTGTAGTATGTGTTCGAGCTCCTTGGCAGCCTATTGGTCAAGGATGTTACCACCTATTTCATTACAGAATTTGGTTTTAGTGAGATATTCACCACAGCATCCTAGTATTTTACTGCAGAGTCCCTGCTTTGTTGCTTGGAAAGAAAAACCTGGGTGCCAGCAACTCTCGTAAGTCCAGCTGAATTTGGAGAGATTGCTTTGGAGCCCATAAAATACAGAAAAACATCCGTCTCATAATCAAGGTTTACATTCTGCATGTGTGCTTGCAGCAGTAAATGACCTGTCCTGTTATTGAGGGGACAAACATTAGGAGTTACGACATACTCAGCAAATGCCTCTGCTGCCTACCCTATGTATCCAATCACACCATGTTTAGTGCATCCTCTCTTATTTAACTGACTGCTTTGTCAGATGTTAGTCATTTATTTTATCTTCCATAAAAAAAAGACCTTCAATATTTTCCATAGATCATTGAATGTTATCCTGTTCTCTTAGAAGAAAAATAGACCTCCACTAAACAGCAGGAAAGCAAAAACAAATTGTTCTGGTAGAAGAGAGGTTGGTGTGACAATGTAAACATAGATTCTTGAACTCATATTTATCCATGGAAAGAACATTTTATACAGTAATACCCAGGTCAGACGACCCACTTAAAAAAAATGCAATGTTTTAGGCTCAGAATAGCAATGTAGTAACACAGGAAGTATTTTATAATAGAAAAAGAATCAGTTCTGTACAAATAGCAATGTCTAGCAGCCTTTTATCAAAGGTCTTTAAGTCACCAAGATATTTAAGTTTAATACTGTAAAGGATTGCTTGATAACATACTGATGTACAGTAAATCTATACCCACCTCCACAGGAAAGCTCCTTAAGTGACAGTATTATTGAAGTATGTAGGCGGTGTGGATGACATTCATATGTTTGTGTTTTTTTTAGAACATCCACTCTTACTCATAAACAAAGTCAGAAATGCTTTCCCTAATCTTTTAGTATGTGCAGAACCCAAAGTACAGTTCTTGTGTCTGTCCTTAATTTCGATTAAGTTAGGTAACATGTTCAGACCTTTTGTTTAACCAAATGCTTGTGATTATTTGATAGATTCTTAATTGCTAATACGTATGTCTGCAAATCTGTATGTTAATAACTTGGAAGTAGTCTCCTGGAAATGAGATCTAATACAACATGTTGACACTAAATGATGGACAAACCATCCCTCCAGTTAGTATGCCCTGCTGATATTTGTCGTCAATGTTCTCTTAGCTTATTAGAGAATGTTCTGAAAATGTTGGGCACATCTGTTGATTGATTGTAAGCCAAAATGTGAGTTTTTTTATGTGTACCATGTTCAACCTTTAATTGGTGGATTTGGTCTTATAGGGGCGGGACCATCAAGGAACAAAACCAAGAGGAGGAGACTGCAGATCGACAAAGTGTCCTCTTACTGCCCTGAGTCATGTACCCACAGAGAAACAGGCAAAAGAAATACACATTTGGTGTAAATTGTTTTTGTGTTTTGCAGATGCTTTTTCCCCATTTTCATGGAAATGCAACAGTTAGAATAAATGCTTTTTATTTGTCCTCTTTTATGTGTGTCCCTTGTTCCTGTGCCCCATGTTTATATTAGTCATATGGGAGCACTGTGCCTTGCTGTGAGATGCATGCCTGTGGTAGGATTAGCTGAAGGAATAAAACAATTTGACATGCAAGGGACGACCATGGGACAGGAGGTGACGGGAAGACAAATGCTGTCTTTTTCTTTATTCTCAGCTAGAGCCTGCCTGGAACCCTCTGTGTTTGTCGGAATGTGTATGCGCGGGGGGTCTCTTTGAGACATGAGTTAAAGGACAGACATTGAGGACCAGTTTCCGCTGGTGCCAGTTTTCTTTTTTCTCTCCAGGGGTTAGGAAGAACATCTTTCTCTGTCACTATTTTGTTCCTTAATAAGGTTAGGATGGCATTGGATTAGGTCAGGCTGTCTACACATACGCATGCATACTCTGAGTAAGCTCCTGCAGGTGATAAACTATGTTTGTGAGGAAAAGAAAAGGAATCTGTGCCAGTGGTTGCTGCTTCTGCCATCTCTCTGTATGCTTCTGCAGGAGTAGAGGAAGATAAACGGCAGGCACGAAAACAGGTTTGTCGACTCTGAGGCGAACGTGCAGATGCTCTGGTGCTGTGTGCTAGCGTGTATGTTCCTCACTTGTGCTGTTTTCCATTATGCCCTGCAGCCACTCCTAATCTATCATGGCCGCCACTGTCCTTTGCTGAGATCACTACCTAATATCCGCCACTTTATCTCCAGCTGATATGCATTCGAGAATCAAACTAGGACAAACAGGTGGGGAATCACGCTCGCGTTACAAAGCCAAACACACTGAAACTCGAATTCAATAGATGCTAACTTCACGATGGAATTTCAGATTAGTCTGCAAACTGCTTGTTTTGTGTAGTGAATGAGAGTGCACATCACCCTGCTCTTTACTCAGTAACTGTGGAGATATATAACGGCTTTTTATTTTTTTTGGCCTGACGTTAATCGCCAAAAGCAGACAGCAAAAGCCCTGTAATCCAACAGCAATTACCTCAAGGCTGATTGATAGCACCGGGACAGAAGGAGACAGACAGAGAGACCATAAGACCGACAAGGAGAGGGGGGTGAAAAGGTAGATCTTTGTTATTGTGTCCTTCACTGAGTTTATCACTTAATGTTTAGGAGAGGAAAATGAGAGAGATATAAATCTGATGGATGTCGAACTAGACTGAATTTTAAGCAACTCTGAGATCCATGCGATCCATTTCTTTTCCTTTTTTTCTGTCTCCTTTACAAACACAATCACATGCGGACCCACTACCGCATGCATGCAAACATGAAACAAGACCAAGGAAACAGAGGTGACCTCTGTTTGATTTGGAGCTGTCTGTTAAGCTGTTGATGCTGTCAGCGTGAAACTGGAGAAGTTGACATATAAGTCTACTATATTAACTGACCCTTTCATTGAACTGAAGCCAAGACTGTAGACCACTGTAGACAACTGAATAGAAAGCCTTTATTGTTGTTGTACCCAGTACAATGGAATTTAAAAAAAGAAAAATATGGATATAATTTTCTCAGTATAAAAAAGACAAAATTACGGAGAACATTGTCATAAAACAGAATTGCCCAATATACTCAGGCTAGACCTTTTTTTTTCTTACTTTTGAGTAAGTTTTGAAAACAAATTTTCAAACTAAATTCTTTAAAAAAAATCTTTTTAGGATTGAATAAAACAAAAATTACAGATGAAAAAAATGATGGTAAATCTAATTGCTGAATATCTTTTTCTACTGCTGTGTCCTTAAGAACTCCTGTGACTATTTCATAGATTAGTTTTCTTTTTCTTCTGAACTGTTTTTTTCACTGTCAAAACCCTTCAGAATTTCTTTACATAAAATGCCCTTAATGCTGACCAGGAGCCTCATGTCCAAAAACTGGTCTGAACTTAAAGGAATAGTTCACAATAGTTCAATAGTTTTTACATACTGACATGTTCTTACCTTACCTTAGACTAGTTGATAAGTACCTGTCTAGTCTTTGTCTGTGCGCTCTTTCGTGCAAACGGAGCACAAAAGCAGCCTCTTCCACATACTGTATAGCTCCAAATCAGCTCCCGTCAGAAGCTACCAAACTCTTCCACATTTTCCCTATTTAAATACAGTTACGTGAAGTGTTACACTACAAAGTATAGTAACACAGAAATGTAACATATCAATTTTCTCAGCGGATAAAAAGGGGTACTTTATTGTATTCGTAATAATACGAGGAGCACTACGTCCGCGCACTAACTCCTAAAGACTTCTCTCCCACTCACTTCCGTCAATAGAAGCAGCGTGACTTGTAGTCTAAGGTAAGGTAAGAAGATATGTCAGTATGTACAAACGGTGAATTATTCCTTTAAGCCTATTAAAAGCATGGTGTGAATTTAAAAACTGTGCACACACTAAAAAGTATCCAGATCCAAATGTGGGAAGAAGATTGACTTACTATCACAGACAGGAAATGAGGATTACTGTTTAAAAAGGAATAACAATATTTTTAAAAGGTCATTAAACATGTTTTCTTAATTTTAGGATAAGATTGGGATACTGTAGGTTCCATCAACCTTGGTTCTATATTTGTCTGAAATGGGTTTTCTTCCCCCTTTTTTTAGATTTTATCTAGAACTTCATCATTGACACCATGCAATTTTCTGTTTTTCTTTAGTTTTTCTTGAAAACACTTGAACATTAGTCTTCTTTTCTTTGGCACTAATAACTAGTAGTGGGCAAAGATAAGTACTTATAGAATATTTACAACCTAGCCTTTAATCACGGTGTAAATGTAGCATTATGGTGCATTCAGACCGCAAGCTTTGTCAGCGTTAAGCAACGCTCATAAAGCGACTAGTTTGATGCATATACACAAAAGATACATTTTTAAGCTAAAGCTTGCAAAGCTTGTCGGCGGGCCTTTCTCTACTGGATGTTTTAAACACTCACGGATCGTGGTTGGATAGGCAGTGTCGACGTCGGGCAACGTCACTACAGTGAGACGCTCTGGTTGGTTGCCGTGCTGCATCAACAGCTTTAGGACCGTCAAAAGTTCAGCTAGCTGAACTTCTGCGTTGCTAGCGTTATTCGCTTTGAAGCTTGAAACACAGGAAAAGTTTGAAAAGTGGACGGAGCCAAAGCTCATAAAGCGCCGCAGAGACCGCAACGCTCCTCCAACGGCCTCAACCATAGACATAACATGTAATCTTGATGTTGCTGACACTGACAAAGCCAGTGGCCTGAATGTAGCATTAGTCTAGCAACTTTACTTAGATCTGAAGCTTTGAAAATGTTCCAAGGATGGGAGTTGCCAAAATCATTTACCATCATCACAATATTTCACCAGTTGCATTCAAGGCAAACAAAAGATGCTCATTCTTTTCATTTCAAGATCCATTATTCTATGTGTAAAAGCACTATATTTATTGTAATTCAAATGAAACTGAGGTGACATTATTTCTGCATGCATAACAAAAACAACTCTCATTAAGGTGATCTCTTTTGGCTTGTTATCAATTATCCTGCATTAACTGTCTCTGTACTCATTTCCCATTATGCCTTTTTTCTTTTCCCTGTTTGTTATGGGAGTTAACAAATCCCCACATCAGGAGGTAGAGTGTTTAGCATTTTTTACAAATCATAGGTGAACTGACAGCTTTTGCCTTTTGCTTGGCATACTATAGCTAAACTAGATACTTTAAAGTGCAGCTTTCTGGGTCACTTTTCTAAACAAGGAACCGTTAAAAACATTGTAAAGATTATGTAGCTCTTATCTGCTGCATATTTTTTCCTATAAGGAAAAAATATGCATAAGATCATAGACCTACTGAAAAAAAGCACGTTAATCAGAAATGGAATGCACCAGTAGCCGTATGTTTAGGATATTTGAGACCAGGATTTGACCATGGTAGCTTTAATTTAAATTTATTCTATAAGCATTTCCATGCCTATTAATGCAGGAAATGATCAATTAAAGCATGTCCACCCTCAACCCTAATGGTACGCCAAGAACGAAGCATATATCATCAGTCTTTAAAAATGTTTTACTCATAAATCTTTCCAAGTATGCAAACTACATCATGCCAGTATGAATAAGTGGCTGTTTTTTTCCTTTTTGGATTTCAGGTTGGAGGCAAATTTGCTGCGAATGCAGCCATCTAATCATGTCCCATGTTGTCTGTTTCAACCCTGCTGCCTCATTATAGGAAAAGGAAGCAATGTCTTGTCTGTCTTTGTGAAATATAAAAAAGCCTCATAGCTACTTAGTTTGTTCTAGCTGCTTCCTGTGTGTCTACCTTATTATTCCCAGGTTGTGAATAGACATAGCAGCACAGTGTAACACAGGTGTGGGATAATGGGCAATCTTGTTTTGAACATGCAGGATGAAGACCAGAATGATTCGCCAGTATCTTAGAGGATGCATAGACGGGCATTAGGACTCCACTTTTCTCTAAACACAAATCCCTGGTTCATGTGCAGCATTTTTTATTTAATTTTTTTTCAATTTACTGCGTCCCTGCTGTGTTCTCTCATGTTGCAGCCTGCCCAGCTTTAACTTGGTTTTCGGTTATAACTTTCAAGGTTATAGCCTCATCTATGCCTAAATGACCCCCATATGGTGAAAATGGGAGTATTATATGCCCTGGACTCAAAGTTCAGATGGAGGAAGTTATAATAGAGAGGAGAGGAGAGGAGAGGGAGATGAAGTGAGAAAATATAAAGAACAGAGAGGTTGTGGTGGTGAAGGAGAGAAATTAAAGAAAGGTCAACAGAGGACGAGAGAGAAATGGAGTGACATTAAAGGCGGGAGAATGCTAGTTTGATAAGGAAATGTATTTTCCCCTCTACTCTCCCTTCTGCATTTTACAGATCTACATTTATCTCTGCTCCACGCCTGGTGTTGTCCTTTTACATCTATTCAATCACTCAGCCTAAAACCATTCTTTCTTTACTACCCTTTCTTGCAACTCCCCACCTTCACACCGTCTCCATGGTTTCCTTTGCTAGCCAATGCTCGTCTCCGTTTCCCCCTGTGCATATCTTTCTGTCTCTTCCTATAGCATCCCTCTCCTCTCTGAATCCTTGCATTCCCCTCAGCCCTGTGGCAGTCTGGGCGCTACTGTCGAGTCGCCAGGACCAGCTGACAAATCGATACATCACTGTAATAGATTTTGTCAGGTCTCAAAGTGTTTAATGAGAGCAGCCCCCCACACCCCCCACCCCAATTCGACCCCCCACCATCCTCCTCTCTCTTGCACGTGGGCTTTATCGAAGTCCAGTTTAATGGTTAATGGAGGTGTCCATGTGCAACGAAGGGCTAGAAGTGTTGGGTGAGTAAAGGGAGCTGGAGGGTGAGACAGGTGAGGTGAGGCAGGGGAGGAGTGGGGGTGTGGAGGGTTAATTAGAGGATTTCTCTAGGTGATGGATTGGTTCAGCTGGTTAATTAGGACAGGTAAAGGCTACAAGAGATCTAAAATGTGTGTGGCTTTGGGAAAGTAGCAATTTGTGAGAAGGAAGAGTGTCTAATTCCATGTGTGCTTGGCATGGTATCTCCTTGTGATTTTAATGCTTTAGTTGCTTGCAGGCTCTATAAATCAATATGTTTTAGTTAGCCAATCACCTTATTGCAGTAATTTAATTCAAATAAAACCCATTCAGAGATTCTCAGCACACAGAGTGCAGACTTCAAGCTTTTGTTTTTGGTAATTTTGAGAATTCTGGTTTGCTGTGAATGAAAACCAATAATTTAATTTTAATTCAGAATAATGTCAAACCACCTTATAATGTGCCTCTTGATGCTTGCTCCAGATGCTTGGACCTTAATTTCCAAATGAAATACAAAAATGCAATGTGAAAGAAGGATTTTACACCTCTAAGCAACAGTCCAGTCATTTATCCATGAAAACCTGGAAATATGATCAATGGACCAATTTCCCAGTCTGTAAATAAAACATAACAGTTATCAAATTAAAATGTATATTAATAATGAAGAAATTCTGCAAGTTCGTTCAACATATTTTTTATGAGTTATGACTGAAAAATTAGACACTTAAGCAAAAAGATTACAAAATTGATTTAAATACAATAAGAAATGTTTATAATTAATGTCTTTTAATATTACACAATAATTTTAATTTATCCTTACCTTACCTATTGTAATATTGTTTGGGGCTCAACCTTTACGGCCCACCAAAACAAAATATTTATTTTACAAAAAGGTTTTTAAGAATAATTACCTATTCCAACTACAACACACCAATTGCTCTGTTTTATAATTTATAGCTTTAGAATATTTTTCAATATTGACACACTTCTCACCTGTTCTTTTGTTTTTAAGTTATTTTTAATCCAAATTTGCCTTCTTATGAGAGTTATTTTCATACTTACGCTCAAATTCACAGCTACTCTACTAGAAAAGCTTAACATTTGCAAATTCTGTTATATAAAACATAACGTGAAAAATTCTAAATTAGATTTCATGGTGCAAAGCTTTGGAATGCAAATATTGAACCTATGGAACTGTATATTTTTCTTTATAAGCCCATTCAGCCTTCTACCCCTTCTGCACACATAAAGTTTATGTATCTCTATGTATATTACATATGCATTCATTGTTTTGTATTTTTAAATATGTGTTAAATAAAACAAACAAACAAAAAATATTGAGAGCTCTCCTCACACTACTCACACTCAGAAACAGTAAGAGGAAATATAACAAATGTGAACGAATGTCAACAGTATATCTACACACTTGACTATTATCACACATTCTCTCTGACTGTGTGTGTGTGTGTGTGTGTCGACAACGGATACATTAAGGAAGTTTACAAATTTCCTGGTCACAGAAACATGGCGAAATAATTTTTTGAGGTTATTTATATAACCATGATGAAAAAAATAGCTCTGAATAAACAAAAGCTGAGCAGAAGCACTTGTTGACCGCTGCAGAAAAAATATACGTCTGGTGTGCACAGGTGTAGCAGCTGATAGAGCGTGATTTTCCTGACCTCGCCGCTCCCACAGCCGGTGTGAACCAGGTGTAAGCGTCTGGACTTGTCTTGGTTATCAGCTCCTGCTCCTCTCACTGGAGTCTCTGGAGTGGGTGTCGGGTTATGTTATGCTGCCTTCAATGTTATCAGAAAAATGAGCTTCAAGTGCTTAACGTCCATTTTCTGTTTCTTTTTTGCTTTATAAATGGGGTGGTGGGGGGTGGATGGGGTTCAATTTGAATCGGGGGGCAAAAACAAAAATCTTTGCACTGATATAACTGTATAGGTAAAATATCTCTGTTTCAAAATATATCAAGATATCATAATATTATTAGGGTATATTGCCAATCCCTAGTTGTGATAACTTGACTCATACTGAAGCAGCTGAAAAAAAGTCTGGAAAATGTCCTAAAAATAATTTCAAAATAAGAGTGGGAACCCTGATTTCCCTCTTTATAGCAGATACGATGACCCTGATGTGTTCAACTGTGGTTTAAAGGTCTCCTTCAATTAAAATCGTGGTCACTCTGAGTTGCATAAGCATGCTGCATGTGAACGTTTTCTCTAAACCCCATTCCCTGCATTGGCTGCAGAAAATTTTTTAGAAGAAAACAAGTGAGTCAGAAAAATACAGTTCCTTGTACGTTACAGGAAAACCTAGTATTCATGGTCTTGTCTATCTTGTCTAGCAAAACCCCACGAGTAGGTTGATTTTGCAGCAAGGAGAAAGTAGAAGCTGAAGCTAACTGTTAGTAACGAAGCTAACTGTTAGCAACAAAGCTAACTGTTAGCAACACAACAGCATGGCAGAACATGGTTGGGCTTGGTTTATTTGAGGACACAGCACATCAGCGCTGCATCTTTTTTCCAAGAAAGAGGACCTAAGGAAGAAACCGTTAGAATTTGTCTTGGAACACTGGCTGCGAAGTAAGTTAATTATTTGATCTAAGACAGCAAGAGAGTCAGATTGGTGTTAGCCAATCAGAGAGGAGAAGTTTGCATATCGTGAATAATACTGAGTTAAACTATCCTGTCGTTTCACCCCACCCACTTTCCTGAGGCAGCTTTTTCTCCACATCAAATGGCTTTCAAGGCAAATAATTGGGCTAGAGACCGTAGGAAATCAATTGACAAACAAACAAAAATAAAAACAGAGTGAATGAGACCTTTAATAAACTGAATGCAACAGTTGTAGCCCATTTCCTGTTTGCCACGAGATCCAGCTGTTTATATAAGTCTGTGGCTTATTCCTGCACTTGGTAACAAGGCTTCCAGTAAACAATTTTGGTTTATAGCGCATGGACAGGCAGTGAAATTCATAACAAAACAGAATAACCAAACAAACAAAAACACAGACATCTTTCCGTCTTAAAAAGTGCAGCAGGGGAGAAAGCAAGCACTGATGATGTAGTGTGTATGTCAGCCTCAGCTTGTTTTTCTTGTGTGCATGTCTACATGCTGAGGATGGGGAATCTCACGGACAGCGAGTCATTAATATCAGCAGCCTGTAGAACACTAATGAATAATGGGAATATATTGCTGCTCTGCTCTCTACTCGTCACACACTCTTCCTTTCTCTGCGCTAGACATGTTCCCTCCATCTTTAATGAGAAGCACCTGTTGGAGCTTCTCATTAGGAGCAACCCACCCCTAAAACACACAGAGGCACATTTTCTTCTTGTTTAGGCCGATTAGGCCCCTCGTTCCTCTGGGTCTGTTTTTTGTATATGAATGATTGCTTAAATATTCCTTTATTTAAAAAAGTGCACTTTTTTCAGGGTTTTGTGATTACAAGCATTCTAAGTATTCATACTCATTCCAAATTTTCACGTTTTATTAGTTTGCAAACATAAACTGCAATGTAGCCTTTTATTTACAACAGCAAAAATAAAATAAAAAACAACAACAAAAAAACTCAACTCCCTCTGTCTAATTAGCTCTTGTTCAACCAGTTGCCATCATCCATGCATAGTTTCAATAGGAGCTTTGGGTTCAGTGTGATGCCCAAGGCCACTTGAACATGTGGTAGAATGGGGGCTGGAACGGAGCCTATCCCCTCCCAAGTGCTAGACAAAAACTCTTACGGCTGATTGAAACTAACGATTTGGCTCTGATTTTGCTTTTAAATTAACAGCTAATTATAGAAGATCCCTGTCTCTGGCTCGCTGCTTTTGTGCACGGCACGCTGATATGTTAAACAGTCCTGTGTCAGGAGGTCTACTCAGCTAGGAATATACCAAGGAAGTTTCACTCCTGCAGCACTTTTGAACACTCCCAGTACAGGTTTCATGCTGAACGATGGGCCATGATGTGATTCACCAGACTGTCATATATCCACAGCTGTTATGCATCATTGTTGTGCACATTGCCACTAACATATTTGATCTGACATGGGCTCGAACAGCTTTTCTGTTCTTGATTCAGTTTGTAAAATTATTTAAACTAGGTCAGTCATTACAGAAAATTACAAAAAACTGTGACATCCTTGGGCTGCACATTGGTGAACCTGGTAGCACTGTTGCCTTGCAGCAAGAAGGTCCTGGTTTGAATCCCAGCGTGGGGTCTTTCTGCATGGAGTTTGCATGTTGTCCCTGTGCATTTGGTGGGTTGTTGGAGATAGACACCAGCACCCCCTTGCAACCCTTCATAGGATAAATGGTAGATAATGGATGGATGATAGATGTTGCACATTTTTCCAACAATCTCATCTGGTTTAACTTTTGTTTTTGACCTATTGAATTAAGACTGTTACAACTACCCCAGTGGAAATTCTCTTGTAATGCCTGTGATGGTAGTCGTAGTGTTCTCGCAACTCTTCAATATCTATACATACAGCGTATGTATTTCTGCATCGCACATGAAAAACTAAGATCCAAACAGAAAAGTGTTGGCCGGCCTACTTGAACCATTTTTTGCTGCAAGGCAGGGGTGTTAAAGCACTGACCCACCATACTGACAACTTCAAAACAGCGCAGTCAAAATGTACCCAGGGGCTGTGGTGTAGCTGAATATTAACCAGAGAAGTCTTTTTAGTCCACCAACTGCAGTGTATTTGAACATTAAAACTTTTGCTTTTGTTTTTGCTCAACCACGAAGGTGTGTGCACCAGACACATCCAGGTCTGTAATAACCTGTGCATCTATGATGCCATGCGTCCACATATGTTTGGTTCCCTACTGTGTTCAGGCTAAACACACTTAAGGCCAAGCAATCAGCGAGTAAAGTTTCCCTGTTGCTGTCATTAAAGCTCCACATAAAAGCTTAAGCTGCTTTTATCCTTTCAAGGAATAAAGGGAGAATGTCAGTGCATAATTAAATTAGATGAAAGGAGGGGAATTAGAGGCTTCCTCCTCTTTAAACACAAACGACTTAATCAGAACCTTGGGCTAAATGAGACAGACAGACGGTTACATGATCACGAAGAGGATAAACATTATTCTCCCTGCTTGTATGATTTTCTCTCTTACTTTTATTCAATTCTTTATGAGATATCTTATGGTGAAAAAAATCCAGAACACTCTTAAATCAAAAGACTTATGTATTAGAACTTAATAAGACTATCTGATATCAAAAAAAGCAACATCATATGATATATTAAAGTCTCTGTATATTATATGTAATGGTGTGGACAGTGTTTTTTAAATCATGAATTATCCATGATTAAGCTACATTTTCTATAATGTTGAACTGAATTTCACAAGCAAAACCCAGGCCTGATACTTATCTGAAAGGCAGATAAAATAAAAGATTTAAATAGAACCTCTCTGAATGCCGATCTGAAAAACCAACACATTGTTTAAAGGAAAGTCCCAAACATTGGAAAAGCCAAGTAATTTATATGTATTCGTTTGAACAGGGTTAAAAACCCAGGTCTAAGATTTTGGGAAATTTTTAATTCATTTTTTTTCTTAAAATTGTTTTTTTATTAAAAATCTAAGGTGTGTTATGCATTAAATCTATTTGAATTGATAGTTTGTTGAAACAGCTTTTGCTGCAGTTACATATTTTAATGTCTTTTTGAGGTTGTCAAGTTCAGTCAGACTGAATGCAGAGCATCTTAAAAAACAAATGTTCACATCTTACCTGATCCTCAGTTGAATTCATGTCTGGACTGTCCCTGGACCTTGTTTCAATTACTTATACAGTGAATGCACTGGTTATATCATACTATCTGCTCATCTGTCTCAATGTTGCTTAATGTATTTCATATTTCAAATGGCTCATATCAATTTGGTTTCTTAATGTTCTGCCAAACCATACCCCCATAATTTCTTCTGGCAAAAAAGAAATACAATAGTACTAGAACCTTGAATTCACCATCCACTTCACACTTAGTTTCAACACTTTCAAGATCTTTAGGAATGATGTTTAAATCTCTGTTGAATATGAATTCCATCATATCTGACATTGATCTGTTGCATCATGTTTACCCTCAGAGTATAGCAGTTCAGTTTTGTGTGATTTATATAAGGACTGTTTTGAAGGAGTCTGTGATGCAAGCAAGTGCATCAGAGAGTAAAAAAGAGGAAAAGAAAGGCTATTGCTAACTCCCTTGATGCCTAGGAAGGGATCTATTCTGAATCATATCTACCAATAAACTCGTAAGACCATAAATGTCAAAGACATTATTAGTTTAAAGTAGAAGTGCTTATATGTTCAACCTAAAAAGCACCCGCAGAAATATTTGACGTATGAAGTTGTTTTTAATTTAAGTTCTTTTACTTTTTTTTAAACATTAAATGCACTCTTAGAAATCCTTATAAATATTTACAGTATGAGTGTTCACAAAGTATGAGATTGAGAGAAAGGTTTTTATTCTGAAGCAATGTACTAATGCAAATGCAGAGGGTTATCTAGCCTCATTTTAAAATTACAAATTTTAAAAGTTCCAAAAACTATTTCTGTAAATAATATAATCTGAGACTAGCAAATCATTCATGAAAATTTTAATTTCACTGTTATAATATGGGGAGATAAACTGATGGAAAAGTCTGTGGCAAAAGTAGATCTAAATTGAATTTTAGCTAAACAAAGCAACAGTGGTAACTCCTTATCACTAAGCAGCATAAAATGGCAGAATTAAACCACAGGGATCTGTTCTGGATGACAGAGAAGTATTACTGGTCTTAGGAACCGTAAGCTCCTGTCGATAGGAAATAATAGCCTGATACTACATAATGTTTTAGAATTGATGGGCTGGGAGGTTCAAGTGATACTAACACTTGCTGTACATTGTCCCTCCTTATTGATCAACTTGCCGTCTTAAATCCCACAAACCCCTGAAGAGTCTAATTTATGTTGAATATATTTCTATTTTTTTACCATCATAGAGGTTTGTGAAAAAGTTGTAGAGAAGTATAAAAGAGAAAATATATTCCAAGGACCACAAATTCTGGCTTTATGGAAGACTGGCAAGGTTTCGCAATTACTGAAAAAAGGCCATGGGAAGCCTAGTCTGTAATTTCCAAAAGCTGTGATCAAGACAGAGATCATGTTAAAGAAGGGGCTATGAACACAGTTTAACTTTGCACCAAAACACAAATATTAGCCAGTAAGGGCCTGAAAAAACTAACCTGTTGAGATGAGCCTCAATTCCAGCAGGAACATTAAAATGTCATGGTCAGAACTTTGGTGTAAACGACATGAGAGCATGGATCCAACCGTTAACATTTGAGTGGTGGTGGTGTAATAGATTGGTGGAGATATTTTTCTGTGTACCTCCAGGGTCACATAAAGGCAATAACAAGGTCAGCTTTCTATCACCTGAGCAACATTTTCAGGATTAAATGAATAATGACACTAGGGGACGTAGAAAAACTCATCTATGCATTTATCTCAGCCACCTTGATTACTGTAACTGTATCTTTACAGGTCTGCCTAAAAATTAAATCAGACAGCTACAGCTGATCCAGAACGCTGCTGCTCGTGTTCTCACTAGAACCAAGAAGTTAGAACTCATCACCCCAGTTCTAAAGTCACTACATTGGCTCCATGTAGCTCAGAGAATAGACTTCAAAGTGCTTTTATTAGTCTACAAATCATTGAATGGGTTAGCACCAGAATACATTAACGATCTGCTATCACGGTGCAAACCATCCAGATCACTCAGGTCCTCCATCTCAAGTTTACTGATCATGCCTAGAACCAGAACCAAACATGGAGAAGCAGCTTTAAGTTTATATGCTCCCCACGCCTGGAACAAACTACCGAGAGAATGCAAAGCTGCAGAGACACTGAACTCTTTTAAGTATAAAATTAAAACTTACCTATATAGACTTGCTTATGAATAACTGATCCTATTATTGCTTTTTACTTGCTTGTTTTTAATTTTCATAGAAATTATTGTTTTGATTATTGTTTTATTATAAATGTTTTCTTGTATTTTAATCTTTAAAGTGATTTATGTTCTCTTTTATGTGTTCTAATTGTATTCATGTAAAGCACCTTGAATTGCCTTGTGTTGAAAGTGTGCTATACAAAAAAATTGTCTTGCCTTGCCTTGCCTCGTATATGTATCGTTAAGAAAGCAACAAAAATACTTGTGAAAAATCATTGTATTTGAAGTAGTCATAATGATAGCATTTATAAGATGACTGGAGCGCCATAAAGCATTTATGCTTAGGGCATCCAAATGGCAAACACCAGTTCTAGCTTCAAGTAAGGTGTGGATCTGCCTCAGTGTCTCCTTGTCATGGGAGGTCGATGAAAAACTTTAAAAGGGAGACACATCCTGATCAGATGCCTGAACCACTTCAGCTGACTCAGCTGATGCAAGGGGGAAGATCATCTTTGCTCAGCTGCGCTCAGTCTATAAGACCCTACCACCCTAAAGAGAAAGATTATGTCAGCAGCTTCTACACAGGATCCCCTTCCTGCAGTCCTGATCCCTATGAGAACAGGTGGGGGTCAGCACAAAGATGGACCAGTAAATCGCAGCCTTTCTTTTGGATCAAATCATTTTTCTTCACCACAATGGATCAAAGCTGTGCCCTTATAACTACAGTTGAAGCCCCAATCAGTGTTTTTATCTCTCACTTCAGCCTTTAATCATTTGTGAATAGGACTGTTGTGAAATACCTGCAATTTTACATGCACCTAGTCTGATGTAATCATCTTTTTAAGTGCATTTAAAAACAGTAAAACCATGGTCTAAGGCTGAGTCTCATGGCATAGCAATATTGTCACCTGTGTGTTACTATTTTTAACTTTTTAATTAAACTGTCAAAGTTTAATTAGCAGGGTGTAAATTCAATAATGTTGGCGTTTATTTAATTTTGTTTTATTCTGTTAATTCTATTGAAATGTGATATATAAATAGATTCTATAGATATAGGTGCATTCAAAGTCTGTTTGTATTTTCTGTGGGAATGTTAATTCTGGATGAAAGTCTGTTTTTCTATCAACTGCACTGCAAACCATAGAGAAGCCACAAGAGTGCTAATTAGCAGCACAGGGGGAAGCAGCCCCAGCGGCGAATCCAATATTTTTGAAACTGGTCTCCCTTGAGATGCCTTGGACGCAGGGTGGCTGAGTAACCAAGGCAATGAAATATGATGTCATTTAGTTTGAAGTGTTTATAAATCTTTTTTTTTATAAGAAACACATTGTTTTTGTTTATAAATGCCACAATATTTGTATCCTAGCAGTTATTGATAATTCTTTGGCTGGTAATTTTTCAAAGGGAAAAGTTAAGTAAACAATTCCATCATGGAGACTGGTTTATACAAAGGGCATATACAGTGGGTTAAAAAAAGTATTTGGCATCCACAAAGTGTCTTAGTTGTCCCACTTAAAAATATAAGAGAAGTTTTTTCTTCATAGCATTACTTCAACTGTGAGACAAAATGTAAAAATCGACACCTCCTTATTTAATTTTTAAATAATTAATTTGGATAATAGTGCAGATAATAAGTATTTAGTCAATAACAAAAGTTTATCTCAATACTTTGTATTAACATTGGTTGGCAATGATAGGGGTCAAATGTTTCCTGTGACCATGTTTGCGCACAGTGTAGCTGGTATTTTGGCCCATATTATTATATGTTGCTGTTTTAACTTTCTATGATTTTATCATATGTTTGGTTTCTTTACCACCGAATCATGTAAAGCGCATTGAATTACCCTGTCTTGAAAGTGTGTTATATAAATCAAATTGCCTTGCATTGCCATTTTTCCATGCAGATGTTCTCCAGAGATGGGATGTTTTTTGAACTGTCACTGGGCAACACAGACTTCCTTCGCAGATTCTCTACTGATCTGAGGTGTGGAGAATGGCTGGGCCATCCCAGAACCTTGAAATGCATTTTACGTAGCCACTCCTGTGTTGCCCGAATGGTGTGTTTGGGATCCTTTCCGTGCTGGAAGATACAGCCATGTTCTATCTTCAGTGCTCTCCCTGATGGAAATAGGGTTTTGCACCAAATCTCACAATAGATGGCCATATTTATCCTTTGCTTAAATGTGAATTGGTCTTCTTGGCTTCTTTGCAGAAAAGCATCACCAAAGCATAATTTTTCCACCAACATGCTTTACGGTGGGTATGATGTTATTGTGATTCAACTCAGTATTCTTCCCCTTCCAAACATGGCAAATAGTTTTCATATCAAAGAGTACAATTTTGGTCTCATCTGACCACATGACATTCTCCCAATCCTGCTCTGGATCATCCAGATACTCTCTGGCGGACTTTAGACGGGCCTCGGCATGTGCTGGCTTAAGCAGGGGGGCCTTTTGAAGATGTCCAGGATTTTAATTCATCACTACGTAGTGTCTTACTAATAGTAACCTTTGCTACTGTGGTCCCCGCTCTCTTCAGGTCATTGACCAGGTCCCTCCGTGTATTTCTGGGCTATTTCCTCACCGTTCTCTAGATCAGTGTTTCCAAACCATGGTCCTCAAGGCACACTGTCCTGAGTGTTTTAGAAGTTTCCCAGTTTAAACACACCTGATTCTGATGACTGCAGCTCAGCAAAAGCCTGTTAATCAGCAACCAATTGAAATCACCTGTGCTGAAGCGGGGAAAAACCTAAAACATGTAGGGCAGTGTGCCTGGAGGACCCGGGTTGCGAAACACTACTCTAGATCTAGATCTAGATCATGGGGCCGAGGGAGATTGTCAGTGTCAGTGATCTTGTATATATTAATTTTTTTAATAATTGCTGCGACAGTTGGTATCTTCTGACCAAGCCGCTTGACTATTGTAAATTGGCTCATTCCAATCTTGTGCAAGTGTACAATCTTGTCCCTCATGCCTTTGGACAGCTCTCTGGTTTTGGCCATGGTTGAGGTTGGAATCAGACTGTTTGACTGTGTGGAAAGGTGTCTTTTATATAGATAACAAGTTCCAACAGGCTCAATTAATACAGGTAAGGATTGGAGGCTTGAAGCACTTCTTAAAGAACAAGTACAAGGTTGATGAGGACCAGAATTCTTGTTTTTCTTTGTAGGTGACAAATACTTATTTTCTGCACCATTGTACAGATAAATCCTTTTGACATTTATACAATGTGATAGCTGTTTTTGTTTGTTTTGATTTTACATTCTATCTTAATCATAAGTTAATTTCAAAACAAAAAATTAAAACCAATTTTTATTTTATTTTAGTAATTATTTTGGTCTTCAGGGTCAAAGATTGCACTGATCCTCAAATGATGAAGAAAACAACATAATGCAGAGCTTTTCCTTTTTCTTTTTTTTTTTCAAAGATGAAAAAAGCAGCAGATAAACCAACTTATTTTGTTATCTCAATGGTACTGAAAGCCCTACATCTTCTAGAACTCTAAAAGGACTAACGTTTGCATTGATCTGTATTAAAAGCAGTTGGTAACCTCCTTGTGCCTCCTGTTCAAAGAGGTTTGCCCGACAGCAATCATTCAATAGAAATAGATGCTGTACTATACGTTAAGAGAGCTCAGTTAGAAAAATCAGGAGAGTGGATTGATTTCTGGTCAAATGAAGCTTCAGAGACCGGCTATAGAACTGCTAGAAAAAGTTATACAAAGCTTGAGAAAGGCCACCTATGGTAGTGAACTTGGCCCACACAGCTGAGAATAAAATCAGAGATAGTTCTGTATTCTGATGTGTAGAATATACAACTGGGCAGCTGAGACTAGTCAGTAGATCAAAACAGAGACATTTAATAACCCAGCATTCAGGTTCACTTTATTGGCTCCGTAAGACCTGCTTTCAAGTTGTCAGTTTTCTTTGACTGTAAAATATGTTTTTTGACAATTTGTATCTATTAGTAAATTTTCCACTTAGCCATCAGTCATGAAAAACAGATTTCTAACCTGAAAAAGTCCCTTAAGTGGCTTAATCTACTGAGGTTTTTAATGAAAGAAAAAAAAAAAAAACGGACATTTACAGTCTATAAATTGAAACTTGCAATTCAGCATTTCACCTCCTGGATAATTATAGATCTAACATGTGAATTAATAATTAAAGGTGTATGTAGGTGCTTTAACAGTGCAGTACAGTGTATAAAAAGTATTCTTCCCTTTGGACGTTTTACTCTTTTTATTGCTATCATAAATCAACTATGATCAACAAAATTTGGCATTTATGAAAAAATTATGACAAAAAAAATCTGTTTAATGTCTTAGTGAAAACTGCTCTCTACTAAATACTTACAATAAAAAATATTGACCACAAAATAACTGACTGAATAAATATTAACCTCTGTATATAAGTACTATATTGTGAGTAGTGAAATTAGTTAAATTTAAAGAAAGTATAATAATTCATGGACTGCATAACTGAAATATATGTAGAGGAGGATATCTGTCATTAAAAAAAAAAGTACATTCATTACCTTAAATGCCATCTGGTTTCTGAAATATTTTAGATGATCTTTCAGAAGGACTTTCTTTTCAAAACACAATGTTTAATGCATCAAAGTGGCACATTAATGAACACCTAAGCACAAATACGTTTAAGACTAGTTGAGGATTTTCACATAATATAATCACATATGACTCAAGTCATATGGCTAGATTAATGCATTCTTAATTATATAAAAAAATACAAACTTGCAAACCACCTCAAGTCCTTTGTATTTTGTTTCACTATACCTCAAAAAAAGTAGTTATTAAGTTTGGGGAAAGTCTTATGGTGCTATAATATTACCAACAATAAAGACCCAGTGAAAAGCCCTATTCCACTAATGCTTCTTTATAGCATGGAAAGGATGTGTTAGCGGTTGGATTTCTTCACACAAGTGAACAGGTATATGACTGTACAACCCACTTGGGAACCATGGCAGCGAGCAACATAATGGTACATCTTCCTTTTGGGAATGATATTGTAACACAAAACAAACAGGAATACAGAAGTCAATGTAGTCAGAATAAGAGGACAGTAGGGACACAGTAGCAAGGCAACACAATTCAGACGGGAAGTATTTCTACTTCACCACCTTAGTATACTCCTAAGAGGTATTAATTACAGTACCTGCTAACAAATGTAAAGATGATTTAAATATTTTATCCCCATATATATTTATGCACTATCAGTGGTCAGCTGGGATACAGATAATCAATATATTTTGCCCATGATCTATTATTCACTCATTCCTAAGTGTTGGGAGTTCTTAAAATAAAATTTTGCAAATAATTAACTTTGATGTTGACAAAAAGTAGATGCAACAGGTAGCTCCCTACCTGAGATGCAGCACTGCTTCAGTTTCATAGCTTTCAGCATTCAATATCACACTTCCTGACACATTCTGAGTGACACTAGACCAAACCCCATACAAGTGGTAATTCTTTTTACAAAATAAAGTTAAGTTAATGTAAAATATGTTTAGAATGTTGAATTGGATTATGATGAGTCCCAGATACCAAATTTTCACTTGCACAAAATATCTCAAGACCCATGGGGAGAAAAGTTAATTTAATAACTATGGGAGGGTAAAAAGCTGTACTTTCAACAGACTTTTGGATCTTCTGTTTTTAACATTCATATTTCTATCCCAGAAAAAAAAAAAATAAAAAAAAATAGGATCATTATCTGAAATTATTCCCACATTTCAACATTTGTCTTTTTTTCATATTGTTTTCTTTCACTCATTTATGTGCTAAAATTACTGCAGTTAAAAATAATTGAAGCTTTCACAGAAAGAGCCTGATGACTAGACTCATTCATCTAGTAAATGGGGACCAATTTAGAGATAGCAGTGTAACGAGCTCAAAAGATGAGATCATAAATGATATTGGGTTCACATGACAAGATGGGATTTTGGTACACTTTTAAGAAAATATGAGACAATTATGTTTGTTTGTCTGTTTGTTGAGTTACAAAATGACACTGTGTTTTTAAGAGTCTAGGATCAGTATAGATAAATTTCGAGGCTTGACCAGCCTGTGATGAAACAGCAGAATGCAATACAAATTCCTCATAAAGCAACAGTTTAAAAATGTCTTATCTTCCTGATTAGATGATACTAATCGCATGCCAACATCAGTACAATTACCAAATTTATTGATTTTTTTATTTTTATCTTTTACATTGCTTATAGAGTGTGTCATATCAGGTAAAGTTTGTGTATTTGTCTCAGTCTGGCCAAATTCGTTGAAGTTATTTGGGGGATTGGTAATGCCAACAACCCTCTCAGGGAATTGAGTTGAGGGTTGAATTAGGGGGAATATGTTCCTATTGAGGCCTCACTTGGAGTTCACAATGGCCCCGTTAGTAGTTTCTATTGAACTACTAGTATGATTGTTCCTAACTAACCCCTTATAAACCTAATTCTACCAGCTAAGTTTCCGAACTGAAGAAGCCTTTTGGATGAGAGGTGAAACAGCTTCAAGATAAGATGATAAGTCCAGTTGCCGTTATATTTTTTAACTCTTAAGACTACTATGTCCTTGGTGACCGGGAACCAACACCCACATCTGTATTACTGTGGCATTAGTGCCCTAAATGCTGTGCGTCAAGTCACAGAGAGGCTTAGTTATCATACACTCAAGGGATCCACTTCTGCCACTTTCTTACTGCTGTCACCAAGAAAAAATGAACAATCTCACAAAGCAGACTGAATTGATAGAGCTGCTGCTGTATTCTCTAACCTCGTTCCTTCTTTGTCCTTATAGCTTGCTATTTTTGTCTGATCCTGCTGTAGATTTTTTTTTATTTGTGCATACACTGAACTGAGGGTTAAATCACAATCCCAGACCAAGTCAATTATATAAAAAATATATTTTTTAAATTATTAAATCCATTTTTAGTTCCTGTGTGTTTAAGGTTCTATACTAAGGGGATCCTTGAGCATTTCAAAATGCCTAAGAACAATAGCCCTGAGATATATAACTTTTAACAGTTGTCATTTTAAATAGAATTTGACTGGATTTTAGTACACCTAAGATCAATTTGGAATCTGTATCTTTAATTTTTCTCGTCACAATAACAATAATTATTAAATGGTGTTACATAAACAAGCTGAATAGAATTACCTAAAATGTTATCTACATTTGACAGCTTGCTGTTTGTGTCTGGAAATCCGGACATGAATGAAAAAAACAATTTATAATCTAAGCTTATACACATTTCTTGATGTTTCCTGGGTTCTTACAACATTCAGGTCAAAAAGAATTGTCTCTGTGTTTCTTTTAATGTCACATCAGTACAGAAATAGCTGCCAGCGAGAAATTATAGTCCCACTAGCCAATGCTAATTCAATCATGGGGTAATATTGTTCCAAAAATCAAATCAGTGAAAGTACATTAACCTGAAAGCACATCTTTACTTACTCCAATAAGGCACAAACGGGGCACAGGTGTCTATATAATAGTGTTATCCATACTATATGCATCTGTCATATTTAACAAAACTACATCATCTTCCAATTTGACTGTGCATGATGCTCCTGGACAATTTATGGTATAACAAGTTTCAATGCCAAGATACAGGTATTGATTATCAGCCATGATACATTTCTTGTTGTGCACTAAATATATTGTGCAGTGTGCTCAGAAATTGTTTGTTTTCCACCACCCATAGTGTTTTACATGTAAATATGTAGATTTTCATGTCTCATCTGTCCAGAACACCCTTTTATTTTCTTAAAGTTGTCGTTTTCTTTGACATCATAAATAAAAACCGTAATAATGTGCTGGCCTCATACAATTGCTGACAGGCTGACTAATCCCTTCCACTTGTATCCCCTGAACTATTGTTAGACAACTTATTGTCTAAGCTGTGAATGGTGCTTGCTATGCCTTCCACTCGTTTGCTGTGTTTCCCAAATGGCTTGCAGCAAAAAGCAGATGGGATCTATGGCGGCTTTTGTTCAACAATAGCTTTCAGTCTACCACCTCCATCTAGACCAGATTCGTGGAGTGCAACTTATAATTGTGCCATCAACAGACTCTACAACATGTACTCAGGATCTCTGCACCTTCTTGCTTGCAGTTGTCTGATGCTTTTCATTAGGGCTGTCAAAAAATGCATTAACGCAGCCAATTAATCTTTAGAATAAACACGATTCTTTTTTTTGTACATTGAGACATCCACAGAATTACCTGCCCTGTTTATCCCACAATTAAACCTGCACAGCTTTCAACAGCATGGCAGACCCAAACAGCATCCAATGTTCCATGTGAAGAACAGTCGCAGGCCAAACAGAGGGATTGTCAGTTCATCAATCCCTGCTCTCAGTCCCTCCAGGATTTTGCTGCACTTTTTCGGGATTGTTGCGGCCTGAAATGGCTGATGTTGCAGCAGCTATAGTGGAAAGTTGAAACAAAAGTTGAAATGTTTTTATTTGTGATTTTCTTTCGTTTTTCGACAGATCATCTTCTGTTAAACTCCTCTACAATACATCCTTCACTGGACATGGTTCAAGTTGATTACTGGATGAATCGGGAGCGAACCTAGCAATACAAGCAGAATGATTTTTCTATTGTTGAAACTACAGCCTATACACACTAGATGTCACTATTGTGTTCATGTTCCATATATAACTTTTAATGGTATTTTGGAGCCGCTTACTACTTTCTTTCAGCATGCTTCCACTTAAAATAAGCTGGACAAAAAACCCAAACTGAACTCTCGAATGGCAATAAAAGCCAAAAATCTAGTTTACTACATCACCAGATCGAACAACCTACAGCGAAATCATATATACAGCAAAATACCAAGCACATCAGACTCTCTTTCATCCCTTGCAATGAGCGAAGAAGTAAATGTGTAAAACAACAATGAGAAGGGGTTTTCAGGACTTTGCAGATTAGTGAAATAATTGAGATGTTTTTAAAATGAATAAACTGTTTTGTTAGATGGAACATATGGAGAAAAAAAAGACTAATTTTAGGGTAGTTTTACACCATATTTTCGTGACTGGCACTAGTTTGAAATAACATAATGGTGAATGTTGTTATCTGTCCAACAGAAAGCATGCGACCTTGATCGTCTCAATGGGCTTCTGCCTCTGACACGGACCTGTGGCTGGGTCCATGGCTCAAACACAAGAACTGATGGGGCCACTACCCTTCGCTGGGAACAGGCATCTCTGAGGTGACCCAGTTTGAGCAGGTCTCTGATTTGGTCAGTCGGTGCGGGTTGGAGAAAGTGGTGCTTTCAATGTGTCCATAGAGCTCTTCATTTAAACCTCCTGTAGAGGATGAAGGGATAGTGACGTAACCACGTATTCAAAAACCAGTAAATGCATTTTGTCAACATAGGCTTACGTATAAGGAAACATGCGTTGGATATGTCCTACCTGCTTTTTATAGTTATATGTTGCGAAGCTGGCAATAATTGTATGTCATACAAAAATTACCAAAAGTTTAAACACACCTTCTCATTTAATTAGTTTCCTTTCTTTTCATCACTATTGACATTGTAGATTCTCACTGAAGGCATCAAAACTATGAATGAACACATATGGAATAATGTAGTACTTTTACAAAAAAGTGTGAAATAACCTTGCCTCCAAAGTCATCGGACCTGAACCCAATCGAGATGATTTGGGGTGAACTGAACCGCAGAGTGAAGGCAAAAAGGCCAACAAGTACGAAGCATCTCTGGGAACTCCTAGACGGTTGGAAAACCATTTCTGGTGACTACCTCTTTAAGCTCAAGAGAATGCAAAGCAGTAATCAGAGCAAAGGGTGGCTACTTTGATGAATCTAAAGTATAACACGTGTATTCAGTTATTTCAACCTTTTTGTTTAAGTACATACAGTAATTCCATACATCATGTGTTCATTCATAGTTTTGATGCCTTTAATTGAGAATCTACAATGTAGTCATGAAAAGAAAGGAAACTCATTGAATGAGAAGGTGTGTCCAAACTTTTGGTCTGTACTGTAAGTAGTTTTTTGCGGTAAGAATTTGACAGGACATGTATAAGTTTCTTAGATATGACTACCTGTACTAGGGACCTAAGTAGGAATTAAAAACTGCCCGATAAAATATTCCAGGATTTGCAATTTCTTTGTTTTGTTTAGTAAGAGATACAGATAGTTTTTTTTGTGTGGTATTTTTCAGATGCGGTTTGAGGAAAAACAGATGCCTGATTACTCAGAGACAGTTATCTCAGATTCTTACTATTGTATTATGTTCAAACCAATGAACACATTTTTATCTTTGTTTGCCCTTCCTCTTGTAAAATGTCTTGCTGGTAAGAAGTTAAGCTTCCTGGCTGAAATTATTCTCAGTCCCGTCTGTGCCAGATCACAGCTGATTGTCTTTCTGTTCTGGCCCACTTTAATTTTTTGCTTGCATTCACCATTAGTGTTGTTTGAATATCTCCCATTCTGTTGTGGTGGGGGGTTTCTCTGGACCTACAGCAGCAATCATAGATATTCCACAGAGTTTCCAAGTGTAACAGACTGGCCCCCTCCTGTTAATGAATATGCATCCTTGAGTATGTGTTAAGCAATGGACCTAATGGAATATGTGTATAATGCTTGGATGCATATGTCTTATACAAATATCCAGTGATTCTAACACATCTACACAACAGGTATTTTTGGAAAAGCTGTTCAGCAAGCTGTGGTTTGATTTTAAAAAAAAAGTCCAACACCCTTTATTCAGGCTCTCTCTCTAAACCACGCCTCCAAAATGCAGTAATGAGACATGCTTGTTCCCAAAGGTTCCTGTGCGAACTAGCGCCCCACAGCTTTGATCAGCGAATAGTTTCAAGGCACATTCACACTTTATAAAAAAATCTGACATTATTATAAAAACAAACATTGAAAGTAAATGTTATCTAAAATTATATTTATCTGTACATTATGGTCCTCATGTCATGGCTGATTTAAGCATTAAAGGCTGACATCAGCTATAAACTCTTAGCCAGTAGCAATGCTTAAATCACATTCTAGTGCAGAGTAACGTTTTAAACTAAAGAGGGCAAGCCACTAACAGTTCTTGGTAGAAAATGTATATTTTTATTAAAATTTAATGAAATCCCAAAAATAATGGGATAAATGATGCAATATAGACAGCACTATTAGACACTCATTTATACAGCTGATCAGCAAAAAATAAATAAAAAATATTTGGGGGTGAGTTGCACTTTAATAATTATAGTTATTTGTGAGCTAAAATAGCTAACCGAGCTGTGGCTTTGTCTTCATTAAGGGACGGCCCAATGCAATGCATGGAGGCAGTGCAAATCCATTGCAAAGCAATGTATTGCACTGCCTCCATGCAATTGCATGGGCAGTCCCTTATTACTATTCACTTCTAAACGGACTCTTTATTCTTTCACCGTTAATGCGGGTCGTACCGTAGCGTGCACCCCCACAATATATACATCAAAACGACCGGCTCGATCGTGTGAGGTGTGCTATTACTTTTATTGGCGATTGGAGTTACCATGGCGACGTAATTAGCGAAGAACCACCCCCAAAAACACCCATTGGAAATGAATGGAAAAACGGCCCAAAATCATGAAAAATCCACTATTTTTGAAGATTTACTGTGTAGCCATACAATAACTTAGCAACACCATTCGAAATCCAGATTGTAGCCACGTCCGTGCTGTGTTCAGCATTGAAGACCGCATGTCGATAGCTGTTACGGTTTTGTCACAATTTGACTTTGTTCGACCCAAAGTTTGCCCCAAATCGACATTTTTAGAGTGGAGCAGCTCGTTAAGCAGAGTGTGGAGTGATGAACTTTTGGAAGGTCCTCATAAAAATTTAACTCGACGTCACGGTCACATATTTCGCACGAGTGACATGATTTTCGGTCATGAAATAGAGCCGCCCTTTGTGATTCTCAGGATAGTTTCAAAATTTTCCTATCTCGCACGGTTTTCTCTCAGCGAGCTCTAGATCGCTCAAAGTGGAACCCAGTTTGAGGACTTTGCTCCTATACGTTATCATTGTGACTCCTCATGAGTTTCTCCAACAGACAGATGATCTTAGTCGTCTTTCACTCGTTCCCTCTCGGACTGGGAACAAGGTAGAGACTTTTGCTTTGGCACGAACGAAGAAAAATGATAAATCTCGCTCACACTTCAAGAATTTTTCCGATACCTTGTACGGTTATCGAATGGGAACGATTTGTTCGGAGCACTTTTTGAGAAAAAAGTTGAAATCTAAGCTGTTAATTATCGAAACTGTTTGCACCTGCTGTAGTTTTCACTCACACTTGTTGCTGGGGAAACGGAGCACCTTTGATCAGAGGTCACTAAAGTTCATCCCATAGTCTATACACATTGAAGGCCTGTTAAAGCCCACTCACACACAGTTAATGCTGTGTAGTTCTATAGAAAGAGATACTACAAAAGGGTCCATGTGTCAGTCCATCTGTCTTTGTCTTTCTGACCATGTCTCTCTGTCTTACTCAGTCTGTCTCAGTCCTCCTGTCTGTCTCTACCCTTTCATCTGCATTCCTTTCTTTGCATCTCTCTCTGTGTGTCTGTCTATGAATCAGCATTTGTGGCTTCCAGAACAACTCCATATCCCATAATGCTTCAGAACCCACATTCATTTCTATGTATGTTCCTGCCAGGCATTTTGAAACTGACCATTATATCAGCCTAAGGAAAGTCTTCACACCCTTTACATAATATACAGGTACTAAGGAGCAGCATGCCAGGCCTTGTATGTATTTTAGTTGATTTCAGCTTTTTCAGTATATTTTCATACTAATCCTATTAATAGTAATGCCAACAGGTTAGCTAGCATTAGCATGCTAGTTAGCATTAGCATGCTAGCTGTTGTTAGCATTTTAGCTAATTTTAGCTTTTTGACTATATTTTTGTACTGAATGGGTTTATAGTAATGCCAACATGTTAGCTAGCATTAGCATGCTAGTTAGCATTAGCATGCTAGCTGTTGTTAGCATTTTAGCTAATTTTAGCTTTTTGACTATATTTTGGTACTGAATGGGTTTATAGTAATGCCAACATGTTAGCTAGCATTAGCATGCTAGTTAGCATTAGCATGCTAGCTGTTGTTAGCATTTTAGCTAATTTTAGCTTTTTGACTATATTTTGGTACTGAATGGGTTTATAGTAATGCCAACATGTTAGCTAACATTAGCATTAGCATGCTAGTTAGCATTAGCATGCACACCGGGGCCGTCCCTTCTCTAAATTTCCTGAAATTTTCTAGTTTCCTGTTTACTACTCCAAGCCGAGAGCACGTGATGTGTTCGCAAAGAGGGGAATGAGCCAGCAGGGGGAGGTCCCGTGACACAAGGGAGTAGGTTTGATTTTGAGATTAGTTGGGACACAAAAGTACTCCAAGGCAGCACTCTTGTCCAGAATATCCTCCTGATTACTGCCACTCTCCCTGCTGCTCTCTCCAGGTGGATCAGATTCCTTAGGAATCAACCACAATATAAATTTGACAACCGTATAACAACTGCTGTAAACACATACACACTAGTAATACATGATGATGCCTCTTAGATATAAGGCTCTGATTTTAAATCCATATGGGGGAATCATTGTTATTCAGATCATTATAAGACTAACATTTTTAACTGCTATGTTATATTCATGTGAAGGCTTATTTTATTCTAATTTTTATACTGTTTAAACTTTTATCATGTAAGCAGTTTGTGTTTCTGTGTGCATGAAAAGCTCTTTATAAATACATTTGATTTGATCTGTCACAGTGCTGAATCTCATGACAAACACGTCCAGCATTACTTAACCTCACTTGTGAATATCCAGGCTCTTTTTCAGCTTCTCCTTCTGTTCTTCCTCCTCCAGCCTCTATAATCTCATCTAGTCAAGGCTCTCCTTCTCTATTTCCTCCAGCTTCTCTCCCTTCATCTGTTCCTTCTTCTTGTCCTCTACCTCCACTGGTCTCTCCTCTATCTCCTCCAGCCTCTCTGCTGTCTGTCATCTTACAAAAATATGTTGATGGATGACAGACAGATTAGGGACAAAATGATCATAGATTTATTGCCTGAGCAAAAAAGGCCTTTACTTTCCCATTATTATTATTATTATGTGTAATTTATTCCCCCAAAAATATGGATACATAAAATCACATGATCATCTAAAATATGAGGTTTTATTATATTTACATGTTTTTAAACAGTTCTTTTCGACACAAATTCATGAAAACAAGAAAAAAATGATAATAATAATTGAAAATACATTTAAAAAAGTGTATCTCTTTGGCATATTCTATTTTAATCTTTTAATTTAATTCTAATTTTAAGCAACTTACACTTTGACTGCTAAATAAGTCTCTTATATCGAGTTTTCTTTTCTTGGACATCCTTCAAATCCTATTCAGCACACACAAAAAGACACAAACTCAAAATGTAAATGACACCAGTAAAATCCATCCAGCTGACCTGACCGGACAGAACAAATGCCAAACGTGTTGACAACTTACACTCACAGGTGCGTCTCATTCCGGCCCAACTAGCAGTTGTAGCTTGAGATGTTAACAGTCAGACGTTCGATAAGCTGATTTTACCGCTCTGGGTTTAAGAGCAGATTGAATGCCAGTGGGGATGGTCAATCACGTGTAAGTCAGCGAGAACCCGGCAGCGAATCAGAAAACTATATTTAGGTTAGAGGTGGGATTTCTAGCAGAGACCGACATTTAATCCTTTATGTGCCATGGTCACTGACTAAACACTACGCACAGCGGATGTATTGATAGTGACGACACGGTAGTGGCTGAATATTGGTAGGGACGTGTCCCTACCGTCTCTACCCAATTCTACGCCCTAGCCATGACAGCGCCGTTTGATCGATGTCTCAGCAGCTAAACGTCTTGAATGGCCCGCTCAGGACATTTGGGTGATGCAATTCTAATTAATTGTTAACTTTTTTGACAAAACACCTAATGTATTGGTTGCTTTCGGTATATGAAGAGCATTTCAAACAATATTGCAAAAAAATCAAATAAAATCACCTACGTCATCTTTAATGGCAAGTCAATGTGATTTTCAAGTCTAAGTTGTGTGGATTAATGAGTTTGAATTTCTTTATCTTCTGTCTGTGAAACACAAGCAGAAATTCATCATCCTAGTGTGAAATATTACATCTTTACAGCAATTTTTGATTATTACAGTCCGGTCTTGGTCACAGCCTGTTAGTAATCACAGTCCTTCAGTAAGATGTTAACAATGCCAGCTAATCACATTCACGTTAAGCTTACTGAATTATTATGAGACTACTTGATGTATATGACAAGTGCTTAAATTAGGCAATTACATTCTAAACTCTTAGAATAGTAGTTACTCACTTATCTAAAGAAGCGGTCTGTGATTTTCTCATTTTTGTTAAATTCTGCCATCATGTATTGACATCAGGTTTTAACCTTTGTGTGTTTTTAAGGCATTCTGACACATCTGATTAAGCATTCATTAGCCAAAGTAAGGTTCATATGATTATAATCTTCACTGTGACCGTGTGATAGCTGTTATTGTTAAACAATACCTTACGAATGCAGTTCATGAAGGACTCTTAGGTAGATGTTACTGTAAAAATGCAACCAGCACCTAAAGCAGGTGTGACCAAATTTAAAAAACCATGGAATGTATAGGAGATATTCTTATAATTAATCATTTAATAAAATAACAAACTTATTTTATCAAAGAGGATGCCAAATCAGAACTAACAGAAACCCTTTGTTTAAAAAACGATATAAAAAATGAAAGATATCCTTGCTAACATTTCCCAAAACATATTTTTTTTTTGGAGCACAGCAAATAAAGTTTATATGTACCAAAAGATAAAGGTCATTTCATAGCTGTGTAGCCTCTCCAAAAAAGTAGGCTATACTACTTCAGTCATAGCATGGCCAATTAACATTCACTCAGATGTGTGAGAAAACATGCAAGTGTGTTGGTGTGTGTGAGAAAAAGAAAGAGAGAGAGAGAGGTAGAGAGGGATAATGAATATTTGATGTTATGAGTCTCACGACATGTTCCTCTTTCAGCTCATGACAAGTTGGGACCAGATATAATCTCTAAATAAAAAATGAGTCCACTTGATTATCAAATCAAACCACTTACCACTTATTCAGATTCTTGTCTTTTGCAATTTTTTTTTCTGGTCGTAATTTGTGTTTTTTCTGATTTCAATCCGCCTTTAACCTATGAAATTTCGCATGTATCCAATATTTAACAGTGAAGCAAAAGTATGATGAAAAAATAAACATACTGTACTGTAAACATGTATTTGTTTTCACTAGTAACATATATTGCCTCATTACAGTTTCAGAGCGTCTCAGACTCAATATATACTAACAACATGAAAATGATCCTGAAAAGCAAACCATGATGCCTGAGTAAGACTGAGTGTGGAATGGATGCAATTCATTATAGCTTCCGCAAAAACGTAAAAACACTGGGTCCAATCAGAGCAGTCTCAGCGGCTCTGGTGCAGTAAGGATCTGAATGCGAAGCTCTTTGCAGTTTCCGCATATATGGTTTGTCTTTTCCAGATGCTGCACTTGAATTTCCATGAAGTTATATAAACTGCATGAGCCATACAGGAAGTGAGATGTGAGCCAGTGAGATGCATCCACTATATTTAAAAAAAAAGTTTCTTTTTTTTCCTTTTATAATTATTGACAGGGATATCAGTTCATAGTCTATGATACTTCAGGTTATTTTTGCAAGTATATCTTTAAAGATATGTCGAATTTTGTCAATGTGTTGCAAACGATTGCTAAACATTCATTGCTTTCACTCTGTGTTTCAAAGACAGTTCGTGTGAATGGCAGACCATAAGAAAGCCATGTTGAAACCTGACTGAATCTATTACACACTATGTGTGACTCAAATGTTATGCTCCCATCTGAAAAAACAAACAAAAAACAAACAATAGATGAGGATAAAGTTCCTGTGATTTAGTAGCCTTGAAAAAGTAATACAAGCTATTTCAAAAGCTTTGTGTGACTCTTGCAAATCACAGGCATAGCTATCTTCCACAAAAGGAGAAAATGTGGAATACATTTTACCCTTTTCAGGCACAGCTGGCCAAACAAAATTACTTCAATTGTGTATTGACAACTTATCCAGGAGTTTATTGAATACCCTAGAACATTGAAAAAACTACATGTCTTTTTTGCTTCAGTTAAACCTACTGCAAGCCCAATCCAAAGGCAAGACAAGGCAAGTTTATTTGAACCACATTTCAGCAACATTGTAAAGTGCTTTACATAGTGAAAAAATCAAGAGCACGTTTCAGTGACATAAAGGAAAGTAAAGAAAAGTAGGACTACAGTTTAATCTAATTCTATTACAGTTAGTACTTTAAATTATCAAACACAACTCTAAACAAGTAGGTTTTTAACCTTGCCTTGAATGAGCATTTTTGTAGTTTCCTGAAAGTTAGTAACAAATTACTGTAGGAGGACAACTAAATGCTGATTCTCTATGGTTCTGATTCTGGGAATACAAAATCGACATAAAAAGAAGACCTAGTGGTCTAAAAGGTTGATACAACAGTTATAGATCTTTAATGTATTCTGTTGTCTATCCATTCAAGTAGTTGTTGGGGAGACCGGGTATGGTTGTAACACTCAGTTTGACCAATTAGAAGCAAGCTATGGTGACAACATCAATGCAATGTAGGCCCATTTACAAATTAAGCACAATGGCAAAGCTACATGCCTCTAAATTGAAAACAGTCTTTTCTGAGGCTAAAAAAATATTTTCCAGGAAAAAAAAGTACAAATTTGCATGACAAATATTTTTTAGCATAGTGTCCGTTGTGTTATAGATACAATTGCTTCACTTACATAAGCTCAAGCAGTTTGCTTAGTCAACAGTTCAGTTACTTTGCATTGCTGCACCTTTAAGTAAACTATTCAAAGGTGGTTTGATTTTTCCAAAGATCTAAACATTTTCAAATGCTTTTTCACATTATCCTGTTTCAGGATACAAAAAACACACACTAGTTTCTTATCCTTAATTATATTTATTTGTCTTGTGTATATTTAATTTATTGTATTTGTGTTTTCTGTATTAAGTTTTTATTTTTTTATTTTATTGTCATTTTTGTTGTATGACAACTTTATGGTTAATTTTCTATTATTTATAAAAAAAAGTGTTTCCATACAATTATTTGTGTGGATTTTTTTTAACATGATTTACATACATCCACAAGTAGTATTACAACTCACCCTAGTACTGGGGTACATCTTTGTTTTTGACATTAATTGAACTAATCTGTGAAGATGTGGTAGTGGTCCAAATGAATGTCATATATAGCAAACAAATATTGGCACCACATGTTAAAATGTGAGATCTCTAGTACAAAAAGTTGATATATATATATATATATATATATATATATATATATATATATATATATATATTAGGTGTGTGCCTGACCGCAGGGATTCAGAGAAGAGTTTTTAATATAAAAATATAATGGTATGGTCTGGATAATTTAGAGGATATCTTCAGATCTGATCATAAACCATTAAACAATCACTGACACCCTATACAAGGAGAGGAAGTAACTAAAGATTATTGATATGAAAGACGTCTGTTTACAGATAGTGGTTTCCAAAGTTTATATTTATAGAAAGTTTAGTACGATCCCTTTCAACTTCTGGGAGAGAAAATAAATATTGAGGACTTAAGCTCCAACTTTCATATTAATTGTAAATGGACTGAACTTATACAGCGCTTTTCTCGTCATACTGACCACTCAAAGCACTTTACATTGAAGCCACACTCCGATAGCCAACATAGCTTGGTAGGATGATGTAGAATTTTTGGGGTTAAGTGGCTTGCCCAGAGGCACATCAACATGTGACTGGAGAAAGCTGGAATTGAACCTACGACCCTCTGGTTGAAAATTAACTACTCTACCACTGAGCTACAGTCACCATTGTTAAGCCTGTCTTGATTGAGAGAGAACTCTAGAACCACAGTCTGGGAAAAGGGGAAAAATTACTTGACTGTTGCTCAGTGGTCCAAATCTCTACAGAATCCAAGTCGCTTGAGGTTTGAGTGCATGTTATACAGTACTTAGACATATTTTTTTACATTTCTGTATTTTTTTGTAATCAGCATTTTGTTGTTGCTTTCATAGGCTGAGCTTTAGTCATTAGTATTAATTGAAATTAACATCTGAATTTTATTACTCCATGTTTGAAATACATTACTGAACCAAATAAGTTCTAATAATATTTGTATTTATTTAGAGGCACTTATAAATGTTTAGCTTGTGTCAGCTTTTTTAAGATTGTGTGAAATTTTTCTCATAATGGTACATCTTGAGCTATACTGATTAACACTGAACAGGTAAAAGAGGAAAAAAAAATTATGATTTTGTGTGTATGATTTAAACTTAAGCATTGTCTTCCTCTGTGTCCACCGTTTGTGTTAAAAAACGAATGAGAATTCTGATTTGTTGTTGAAATACAGTTCCAGAAATGAAAGTTAAGTTTATCTTTCCAGTTCATGTCTAGTCGTTGTCGCTTTCACACCTCTGACCCAGAAAGAAAGCAGTGCAAAAGACGGCAAAACAAACAATTTCACAGAGTCAAGAAACTAAAACAGAACTCTGAAAGAAGTGGGTATTTGTTATTATGTGTGTGTATCCTTGTTTGCGTGGGAAGTAGACTGGTGGCAAAGACCTCCAGCAGAGAGACAGAGATGAGTTTGTGAAGGCATCCTGACTTCTTCCTCACCACATATTGCACTGAACAACTGGCGAGAATCAAGCTGTGCAACAGTCTGAAGATGGAAGGGAAAGAAAAAAAGGAAGAAAGAGGGAGCCACAGAACAAGAGTAACGGAGAAAAGGGGGTGGGGGGGCATCAAACACAGTGTAATAACTGTCTCTAATTAAGACCAGAGGGAATAGGGGAGTTATTAGCTGTCATAAGCAAGTTTATCACACCAAGAATGAGGAGATACAGGGGTGTGTATTTGTGTGTGTTACAGGCTAGGGCAGAGGGAAAGTACTCAGATGGTTTGCTAATGTACTCCTAATGCGTGTGGATGAATATGTAAACTAGAAGTAGAGACTGAGATGAAATTATGTCTGTGCCCGGCCTCATGTGCCCATGTTCATGCAAGCAGGCAATAATAGCCGAACAGTGGTATTTCCCCTAAACACCCAAAATGTTTTTAATATGCATGCAGCTGAGAAAGGAATATCTCCCAGCTCATCAAAAATCACTCACAAACGCATCATTATCAATCCCCATTAAACCGCCCCTCATGCTCAGATACAGAAGAACAAATTTACGGACATCTATCACGAAACAAATGATAAGAGATTAGCATTTTAGTTCTTTTCCATCAAGCGTTGCCTCTTTAACAGATTGTATAGCTTTTACTGTATATGGGTGTGGGAACAGACATCCACAGGGGGTTGGGATATAAGTACAATTTCATGAAAGTTGCATTTAAATTCAGCTTTGGTGCTTGAATATTTCAGCTGTGATGACATATAGTTCCTTTCTACCAAAGAAAAAAATAAACTTGTCAAACAAAAGCTCTTATTCTCTATATTTTAAATCTAAAATATCAATTTAGGATGCTGATTCACTGACAGTGTATTACTGACAGTATTGAGACTATTATTTGTTTTCAAAAAAAATATTATTTTCTTTTTTGACATTCTTAGATGTTTTAGATTATTAATCAAACTGAACAAGTAGTCAAAGACAATCTGAATGAGCCCACAAAGCAATTTCATAGGAATTGTATTTCTTAAGAGGAAAACAACAAGATCCATCCTTACCCCATGTAAAAAAAAAAAAAAAAAAACTTGTTGCTTTACCCTTTTTGAATTAGACAATAACTGTGAATAACCAGATTAGATGAAAAACTTAACTTACTTCCTTTAGACCTACCTTACTGCCAGATTTAAAACCTTGTATGGCAATATGAAATGGTTGAAAATATCTCAAACTGTGGCATATCATGTCCATAAATTCACTATCAGAAAAGAAACAAAGTCAGTGACATCTATCAATCTGGAAAATATTACGAGCCAGTTTAAAGGATTTGAAGCTATTGCAAACCAAAGTAAACTAATTTAATCCAAAAGTAGAGAAAACATGGAACAGTAGTGAACATTCCCTGGGGTTGTCCGTCGTAACCCAATATTCCCAAGAGTGCATCAACAACTAAGAAAGGAGATCATAAAATAATCTATACAACTTTCACTAAAAGAAAGGGTGTCAGATGCTTAATATATATATTGCCATGCCACAATTTCAAACACACTAAGCCTAGTTGGAGAGAGCCAACATATTGGGGGGTTGCACTAATTGGTAGAGTAAAGGTGTGGAAAGGGATTTACCTAGTCTTCGAGGAAATAAAGCCTGCTTTGATTAAGGCTTCCCAAGACCTATGATGAACTTCAATAACTGAGGAGACAAGAGTCATTTCTGGACAATATTGCTGTCAGGGGTGTTCACAGGTTGGGTAAGCAAAAAAAAAAAAGAGACCTTATTTTGAGACTGAGTCTGTGTCCAGCCTCTGACCCATTTTACTTCTTGATACACATATATAAACCTCATTATTCTTTCATCTGCATTTCATGCGAATAAATTTGACACATTTTAATATCCCATGATTGTTTTCCTTCTTTGCTTTTCTTTTGTTTTCTTTTCTTAATTGTTAATTTTCTCCTTACTGGAGGCAATTTCCCTGTATTGTTTTTTTTAACCCTCAGAGGGAGTTTAAATAGGCTCACTGAGGCAGCATGCTAACGCAAAAATTTGCCAACGCTGATAAATGCCAATGTGCATTTCCTCCATCACACCTAATTTTGCACTCCTTCCTTTTTTCCACCACCATGGACTCATATTACTTGATTTTATATTTCAGGCTTCCTTTGTAATTCAGTTAATGCATTTTTAATCCAGTAATATTTCTTTTCACATTTTCCCACCTCTCTTTCATCTCCCTTGGCCAGCATTCACATCTTTTTGTTTGTTTTCACTCTCTCACCACTAAGCATCCCCTTGGCCTCTCCCTTGACCATGCATTCCATTACAGTGCAGCCTCCATTGATTCACTCTCTGGTTGAAGTGCTATTGATTACAATACATGCTCCACTGCTACTGAGCACAGGCAGTGCCACTGGGCAAAACCTGTACATATACACACTCAAGAGCGCATGTCAATCACAAACATACATTTCCTCTTTTCTTCTTTTTCTTTAGCTTTTTGCCTTTAACTCATATCAACATTAACACATCCTGCATTTTACTAGATCGCTACTTTGTACTTTTCTGTCATCCATTAAAACCTCCATTAGGTATTATTTGCTGATTGTATTAACATTTCAAAAGCAAATATTTTTAAGACCAATTCTTCGATCACTGTTTTTTGAGCATTAGCAACACAAAATTGTGCTTTGTGTGTTTCTTAGAAATGATATCTATTGAAATTCCCTCATCTCATCATGAAAGTATGTATTTATGCCATCATGCTGAGTGCAAATGCTTTTCAATGATTAGGAGATAGTCATCTAGACTCAATAGAAGCGGGAAATGTCCATGCCATTTGCCTAATGAAGACAAGTTCTCAACATAACCACCCCCACCCCCCCAAAAAAAAAAGAAAAAAAAAACTGCATATATGATCACTAACCAATGAACAAAGCTGGTTATTTGAACAATACCTGCTTTATAACAGCTCCAGTCACCACAGCTCTCACACACATTATATTACTGTAATGATAATGGACAGTGGCTCAATACGAAATAATAAGGTTTCTTATGATACACAGACTGTGCAGTGATGTTAGTGATGTTTATATTGCAATCTGCAGTAGCATATGCATATATTCTTGATCACAGTTATTTTTCTCAGAATTAAATCAAAATATTAGTCCTGATATTGGGTTTCTTTAATAAATAAAGACCCGGGTGGCAGGTACTACAGGGCAAGGTAGGGGTTAGTGCTTGCTCTAAGTGGTTGTTTGACCTGTTTAAGTATTTCTTTTGTAGATTTGGACTGGCTACCTGTACTGAACCTAGCCTCTTTTTTGATGACCGCTGGAGATAGGCATCAGTTTCTCCTGTGATCTTCAATGATAAGTGGGTATAGACAATCTATAGATGGCCCTTAAATAGATTAATATGTTCTTAAAGGTCTCCTTCACTAAAAAGTTAAGAGTTTGTTTTTTTCATTACAATCAGTCACTCTGTGTTCTAAAACCATGCTGCATATGAACATTTTATACAAACTCAAATCCCTGAATCAGTTACATGAAGAAAAGAGACCAGACAATGCCTGAGCTTGAAAAAGCCCATCAACCGTACATCATAATTGCTAACGTAGCATTCATTGCCTCACCTTGTCATGATTGCCGAGTGACTCTAGAGCGCACACACTTGACCCAAACACAGAGGAACAGTTAAGCAAACTTTTATTGCAAGGTGACTGGCAGAGAGGGGATCCGGCACCGAGAGTAGTTCCGCAACTCTGGGGAGCTCGTTCCTGGATGGGGTTTTGGACTGGTGAGTGAGACAAACTTGGGAACGTGAATATTGCTGGGTGTGAGTGTAGGAGAGCTCTTACTTGCAAGCTGAAGGGTAATCAGCTGTCAGGAGGGGGTTGGTGGGTCGGCTCCGTGGCGGAGGTTGGAACAGAGTTGTGCGGGTGAGATCCTGAACGTTCCCTTCCTTCCAAGGGAAACAGAGGGTGAGCAGGCAGGGGGAGAGCCGAAGGAACCCAGGGGGGAAGGTCGGAGCTTTCCTGAGACTGGTGCGTGGGAGACTGATGGAGCACCAGAGAGACGCAGACAACCTAGGCAGCGACAGCAGCTTGCTGGGGACCAAACGCGGGGACTCAGCGGAACTGCGAGGAGGGAAAAAGTCAAAGGTGAGGAAAGCACACTAACCTGATTACCACTCAGGGCGTATAACCGTCTGGCGTCTGCTATAGGTCATCGCACTCCTTATAAAGCTCCTCCTTGATGGAACAACCAGGCACAGCTGGGAACACATCAGCCCTGATGCAACCTGCAGAATGAAGGTGACACACCCACACAGACACAGGATCCCACACACCTACCTAGCTTTTGACCGCTCACAGGAATGTTTTTGGCAAGGTGAAAGCCGAGTGTTTTACCGCTGCTAGACGCTGCGGACCTTACAGTACTGGCTTTGTCTTGAGGTTGAACTTAAAAGAAGGATCTGTACCATGACAATGGTGTAACAGCAGTAAAGTTCATTTTCCCGCTGAAAATGACGATGAAGAAGGTGAGGAGGTATGAGGAAGAGTTTGATGAAGAGCATTTGATGAGCCTGTTGGTTATTTTGGGGATGGATCTGTAAAATTCTGAGCCTAATAATTTCCTTTATGTTGTTTTATTGAGTGGATAGACTAATGGAGCCTCATAACAAAGGAAATAAACAGATATGTCCACCTATTCTTGAAAAAATGCTAATAAATACTAAAAAAAAAAGTGTAGAAAATAAACAGGCCTATATATAAACAATAAAATAATGCTATTTAAAATAAAGTATGTTTTAAACAATGTAAAAAAGATAAACGTCTGTAAAAGTGTTCCAAACCACTGTTCATCCAATTACTGATGATGTCATAATATGCTAATTAGATGTGTGAATTTGCTCCCATCACAAACTTTGGATCATGCTGAAGATTTTTCTCCTTTACAGTATACATTTATCTATAACCATATTAAAGCTACAACATTTTGAACTAGTGATATCAAAATTTAATATTTTATAGGAAAACCCCCGGAGCCTAAAGAGTTAAATGAGCAAACCCCCACATCTTGTTGAGTCTCCACGTCCACTCCCACACTGAACCGACACAAACTAAAATAGACTGGGAATTATTTTTTTTTTGACAGAAACTGACTCAGATGGCATTCTTTCATACCAGATAACACATAAAAGTTAGTAAAAACACCAGTTAAGGAGACCTTTAAAGTTCTTCAAATAGATTCACCCATCACTCTTGAGTTTCACTGTTTTGATACTTTACCCAATGCTCTACATTAGCCTCAGCATCCTCTGACCCTGCTCAGGGATTTTGTAGCCCACCAATGAATGACTGAGTTGCTGGTGTTCCCAATCGCTTTGGGTTTCTCATAATTCAACTATAACTATTGACTGGGTAATGTTGAGTAGCGAGACAATTTTACAGTGGAGGCATCCTATCATGGTCCCAAACTGAAATCTACTGAGCTTCTTAGAGCAACCCATTCTTTTGCAAGTCTTTATTGTAACAGTCTTTGTACCAATGCACCTGGATATTGTACACTTTTGGTCAAGGAAGGCATCGTGACAACTGAATTTAATAATTTAGTGGGGAAAGCGAATAGAAAGACACTGTAAAGCTATGTAATGTTTTTTTATTTTTCTGATGTCTTTTGCTTTTGTACAGATATAGTTCTAAAGTTGACTACAAACAAACAATTTCACTTCTTCTGAGCTGCAATATATAGATTGTCTTTTAAACTCAATTTGTCATTTCCAAATGATATTTTCCCAACTGTATTTTCTGAGGTTAAGTACACCAAAGTGTTGCTCTGCTGCATAGAAAAGATGTAAATCGTTTTGACATTTTTTTAATAACTGCCTCGAGATTTGAATCCCTAACCTTTTTAACAATAGGCAATCAATAACTTGTAAATGAACTGCAGTCTCCAGTGCATAAAATCCATCTTATATAATAATCTGCATGTGGGACTATATGATTAATAGCTTTCACTTTATGTTATTTTCAGTGATTACTGACCTTTCAAACAGCTGACTGATCAGTCAGATAAGATTATTGGCCATGTACTCCATATCATCATGTCTAGCTTTTGGCTGATATTCATATCAGTCAGACAATTAATTCAGAGAGAGATGTAACTCGAGCTGCAGCTATCAGAATTGAGCATACCATGAATGATGTACCGTCTCATTATCCGTTTAAAATGCATTTTGTGTAAAATATTTATTGGGTCCCATTTCAGTAAGAGGATTTCTCAGCAAAAAGCATCAAATGTAATTTATTTCCGAATTACCTGTTAAGATCTACAGTATATTGCAGTCCTATTTTCTTCATTTTCCAATAAACGTGTGTGTATCTGTCAGGATTGTGGGCTGTTTGTCTCTGGTTTAACACCTTCACACAGGTATCCACCAGAGAATGTGGTGCAGTCTGAAGCTACAGCTCCTACTGGAAGGCGGTTCCTGCAGATGTGCTTCTAGTGTACCTGCTTCTCTTCAAGGCTCATTATCTGCTGGATAAGAGTTGCTGGCTGCCAGTCACTCAGTGCCTGAGTGTTAACCAGTGTGGTTACTCTGAGCTTTTTGAGTTCGTTGTGTTTCATGTTCCACATTTTTCTCTTCCAAGAATTAATATTTCCCTGTTTCTCTGTTCAAATGATTCCCTAAGTTCAACTTCCTGCATCTGTTCCTTTGTGTTTATCATTTATCTCTTTCTGTCTACTACCCCTTTTGAAATAAATCGTGGATCATCACGTTCGGTTTGGCAGCCTCTAAGCTCTACTTATCATTATCCCTCTCCTTTAGCAACTAATGGGTTCCCAAGCATCAGAATGGAAAATATTTCTCTTAAGTGAATTTTTTTCTAGTATCTCACAGCGTTTGTTTGCTTCAGTTATATTTAGGTTTAGCTTTAACTCTGATTCGTCTTTGGTTTTTTGTTTCGTCCATCAATTTCTTCCATAAGTTCTGCTCTCAGCCTTCCTGCACAACTGGTCCTGCTTTGAGTTTTAGTGCAATTCCCATTATGATTATTCTTATGTGTATATATCATACCTAATTTTACATGACTTTTGTTGCTTTTGAATTTTTTTTGCTTTCTGGTTTTTGTAAGTCACCTGACTCTTGTGTTATGTTTAGTTTTGCTTGGCTAATGACTGTCATTGCTTGACTGCAAGGCTATATTTGTCTTCCCAGACAATTCGGTGTGAAAAGGGTAACTGGCCATTGGAATCAAAATTAAAAAAAAGAAAAATTGAATAAAACAAAAAAATTTCCTAGCCCCTACAGTTTTGAGTATACAAAAATATTCTGCAGTGAGGTTGTGATCCTTCATTTTTGTAGTGGCATAATTTCTGGGTCACTGGTGCTGAGTGGGTGAGCCTGGTAGCTGCAGTGCACCTGCATGACTTTATCATAAGCAAATTTAAGAGAGACTTGGTTGATATTATGCCAAGGCTTCAAACTCATCACACCCTCAACTGTGTTTTGCAGTTATCTGAGTAGATAGATAGATAGATAGATAGATAGATAGATAGATAGATAGATTATTGTTTCTTTAGATCTGCAGTTGCTATGCAGCTGTAGTCATCATACAGCTGACATGAGCAATCCACTCCATCTAAAATACATGTTTTCAACCAGAGATTAATATAAAACCTGCTCCCTATGGATGGAGTTCCCAGCTCAGGAGAAGTGGGCACACCTCCAAATTGCACACACTGTACTAATATTTCACTGACTTTTTTGTATGTTTTTTTTTTTTTTGGCCAATGTTGTTGTGTTACTTTGCCTATATTTGTGGGGCTTTTTATTATTATTTTCCAGCCTGCAAGGAAATTTTTCCTATGGGGACAATAAAGTGATACCGATACTGTATGGTTGCTAGGAAACTGAGCAAAGTTAAGTTCTTCAAGAAGCAGTTTAAATGTAAATGTACTTGCCACACTGTTAAAGAGAAATTATGGCATTGTATTTACCAATAAAGCAGGGACCGATCAGAGGGCAAGCACATGAGCATTGGATATTATTTATCATAGAATTTTGCAATAGTCACAGTTTACTTATAAAAAAAAACAATAATTGAAGGCTTAAGGGCTTCTGTGTTTTCAACCTATGGTGATCAGCAAACCTCCTTGATAGGGAAGCTCTAGAGATTGCGAATAAACATGATACTTGGGATAAGATGTTCAAGAAAGCTGAATACTTTTGTGCTTTTTACTATACATACTGTAATAAAAGTAACAGTCAGTTTGCAGAGGCAGAACTTCTTGCCCTCCCAGACAGAACCTTCAAATAACCACCAGCAGGCGAGAGTCACAGTTATTTAGCTTTATTTACTCCCGCAATCAGTCCCTCCCCCTGCTACTAAAAGTAGCTACACTCCCCATATGCAATAAAACAAAGTCCAAGTACTTAACTTGCCCAGCTGACAAGACCCCCCCCCCCCCCCCCCGGGGTCTGAGCTTCCGACGCCATCCAAAGCCCCGGGGATTGACTTCCGAGGACGGCGGCTTGGATGGCTCAAGCAACCCCTGTACATAATCACCCCAGTTGTTTTGGGTTCGACCTGATATTATAGCCTCAATACGTGGGGGCACCACTGTATCAGTGTCTACCACTACAACCTGTGGGTTAGAGGGAGGCTCTACATTAAGAAGTGGAAACACTTTACCCACAATTTTAAAAGTTTTTGTGCCCAGATCAACCACAGTGCCATATTTCAAAAGAAAATCAAATCCTAACTATATTTCATCTGAGGGAATGTCTGACACCAAAAACTCCACCACAAGAGCCAGGGAGCCCAATTGACACACGGTTTTCCAACACCCCAAAATGCACATCCCTCCCCCATTTGTAGCTGAAACATTACCACCATAATATGTTAACTCACAACCCCCCCGTGGTGAGGGAGAGCCACAGACTCTTTGAAATGACAGAACGAGATGCTCCTGTATCTATTAGAACATTACAGTCACACCCACCTATCCTTGCTTTCGGGTATCCAGAATTCCCATTTATTGCCTTAGGGGCCTTAACAGAAAAAGGTAAGAGGGCGGGCATTTGGCCCTCTGTACACGCCCCCTCTAGTTTCCCTGAACATATGGACAATCACGCCTTAGGTGACGATTACACCCGCACTCCCAACAACCTGCGTACCCGTCTTTCCATTTTTTAAAAGAGGGGTTTTCCTTATTGTGCTGTAAATTTACATTCTGAGGGGCGTGGCTAGAGACAGGTACCGCAGAGGTAGCCAGACTCTGAACTACGCTCTGGAGGGATTTCACTTCTGGCCTCAAACCCTCGACGACCCACAACAGTGAATTAATGCGCTCATCAATAGCGTCCTTCTCAGTAATACCTCTTACTTTTGCATCAGAGAATGAGCTGATCTTAAAACCTTTAAAGAGCTTGAGCTCCGCAGCCAGATTAATAGCAGCTTCCAGAGATTTAGGCTTAGCACTGCGTAAACTCACTCTCAGGTCCCCACTACCTACATGAGTTATAAAGTGATCTTTAGCCAAGAGATCCTGTGTACTAGGATCTGCTGTTGGATAAGCTTTAACAGCAGACTGCCGTAAAGCTATCCCAAACTCACGAGTGCTCTCATTGTGCAGTCTGCGCCGAGCGGAAAAAATGGTTCTATTCCAATCAGCGCTATTACAAGGGTCAAAACACCTACTCATTTCTCTTTTTAACGAGGTATAGTTAGTTTTAGCAGTTTCTGGCAGACCATTATAAACCTCTCAAGCCTTGCCGGTAAAAACAAGAACACATACATTTTAATCTGAGGGGCTCATCCCAATTATTTACATAGGCTGCCATTTCAAATGTTTCAGCCCAGTCAGTCCATTGGCACTCAAAACCAGAAAAACTTTCTGGCATAAAAATCAGCCGACCAGCTGCACACAAAGGCTGGCTCACAGCTGAGCCACCTCAATTTCCTACAACTCCCGCAATCAGTCCCTCCCCCTGCTAATAAAAGTAGCTACAGTCCCCATATGCAATAAAACAAAGTCCAAGTACTTAACTTGCCCATCTGACAAGACCCCCCCTGAGCTTCCGACGCCATCCAAAGCCCCGGGGATTGACTTCCAAGGACGGCGGCTGGAACTGCACGATCTAGTCCAGTTGGCTGGCAGCGTGCCTGGCAGTCTGCTGTGGTCTGAGCACCCAACTATTTTCCCAGCCCCGGCTACCTAAAGGAGGCGACCAGCCTCCCCTCCTAGCGCTGGAATGCTACCCACCTGTCTGCTATCTTCATCGCCGGCAGTCCTAACCAACTGCGAACGACACCCCCCTCAAGTCCGGGTGCAATAATGACAGATCGACCACCCTCCCTCCAGGTAGGTTTGATACCTTTTTATGATCAGCGTCCTCATCATGCCAAACGCATGCCAGCTGATATCTGATCACCACGCCCACCTGAATTTGTCAAGTCTCATTTCACACACCTCACAATACTTTACTATAAATCCTTTACTTATAAATGCTTGTATTCATACTCAAACTAAATTTTATAAAGTTGTCCGAAGGTTTAAGCAGATTATGGCCATGTCCACACTAAGCCGGATAATGCCTTAAAATTGTAATTATTTAGTCTACACCCCCCTATCGTCCACACTAACACAGCGCTGTTTAAGGTCTGTGGCCGGATAACTTTTAGCCGGGTAAGAGAGCGGTGTAAATCGTAATTCTACAGCTAAACGAGCTAGTGTGGACAGCATCCCTGGATAATGAAAGGAAGTGGCGTCAATGAATGCTGCGTCAATAACAATACGACACTACAGCCAAAGACAACAGAGAACAGTAATAAATCGATCTCGTCGTCTGTCCACACCAAAAACTCTCTTCTTCTGAGCAGCTATTGTTCTCTTTGGTTAACAGGACAAGCAGATATGTACTGTGCTGTAGAGCTTCTTGTATATATTATGTAGGCACTGGCGTCACGTAGATTATACGCGTGTTTCGTGCGTCTTTTTGCACATGCCCAGTATTTGCACAGGTCAGTATAGGATTGCGCAATCATGGGACCTTAAACGGTGCGTAAATGCTCGTGTTGAGTGGATAACATTAGGCGTCTAACTCCCCGTACAACCTTATCGGCTTTCGTGTGGACGTAGCCTATGAGACCCTGGAGAAGGTAGGGCTGTTTTAATGCTGTATGAAAGGGACCCTAATACACTGACTACTCATACCTACTTCAAATGATCCCTTAATTCCCTTGACATTTTGATCTATATTTATACTTGAGTTGATGCATGTAGAAGACATTTAAATTAGACCACCAGAAAAACAAATAATTGATGCAGACAGAAAAATAATAAAGAAGAAATTACTCATGAATCAAGAAGACAACTGTTGATTCAGCTGAACTGATCTGAAGAATTAAAAAAATAAATCTTATTCACTGCAGGCTATTCACCGTGAGACTTTATTTTTTATCATCTTTATGTTTGGGCAAATAATGCTTGTGCCTCCAAAGTGAAATGAGGCTTTTCCCAAAGCAGCACAGGCTCCCACTGATTCCAAACAGATGCAGGCAGCATCACACACACTCTGATGCAGACGAATGCCTCGACACACACACACATACACACAACACAGACATACAAAATGCACACTTATCACAGGGCAATCAATAGAAGTGCTGATGGATAACGCATACTGATGTACGAGCTGCCCTATGACCTGTAATTGAATGTGCAGGTTTCAGACACTTTATCATGATAGGGCCTTTCACTGCACAGGACATCAGCTGCTAAATGGTTGATAAGCCAGCACACTCAGCCTCTGCTGCTCATATGTCTGCTGTCAAAGTACTGGGTCTGTTGAGTGATTTTCAGAAAGTGCTAGAAAGCCTGAGTTTGTACTTCGGAGTATCTGTGGAGAAGTGTGAAACAGGATCTGTATAAAAGCTTAGATGTCATGAGTCATAGTCATTTACAAAGGCTAATTTGCCTCTGTTACTCTCCAATGAAAAAAATCTCTGGTACAAAAACCATGAATGGAATGTTACATCAATGTTGAATCAAAATATTGAGTCTATGAACCAGTATATGGCCTGTAAAGTTCATAGACCTAACACCAAGGCTTTACTCTCTTTAAGACATCTTGTGTTTTGCTTCAGCAAAAAGTTACTTGTATGAAAGTTGTAAAAGTTCATTAAAAAAACAATCTCTTTGAAACTTCTCATTATATAGCACCACAGATCTATTCAATGTGGGAAATAAATCATGAACATAAAACAGGGAGGAATTAAACTTATTAAAGTCTGATCTTATGTTTCACTCACATTTTCCAGCCTTGGTTGAGGAATCCTATTCAGCAAACTCACAACGCTGCAATAAATAGGGTAATTGGTAATATCTCCCTACATTAGGAGCATTTCAAATAATCAGTTCAAAATCACTCAGCGAGATGATGAGATAATGCAAACAGTAGCTGCAACAAAACAGGTAAATTAAAAAAGAAATTAGAAAATCAGAAAGAAAAGAAGTTCATGGTCATGAACCTTTTACCGCTTATGCTTGCATCAGTAGTTGAGAAATGCTTTGGTTATTGAAGTTAGCTTTATTGTCAGCTTTTTCTACTAATACTTTTCTCAACTTTTAAAGGCAAAATGACTATAAATTGATTACAGTTACATCACAATAAATGTAAATATCATCAAAAAAATTTATCTAATTCAGTAGGTCAATTTCGATAAACTGAAATCATGTCTGATTTTCTGTGTTAATTTAACATAAATTTAAGCTCCTTTTTTACTTAAAGGTTCAATATGTAAGAATTTTACGGTGAATTATTCACATAACAGTCTAATGTCCCAACCATGTTGGAAGGAAGGTTACATTGAAACAGATTTCGATCTCAGGAAACTGGGTGGTTTTAAGGTTTTGTCATTTTAAAAACGCTGTTACAGGACATAGTCATTGTTTACAATGTCTGTCCAATGTCCATACTTCCTGGTTCCATGACAAATCACACGTGAGCCTGCAATGTCCCCAGGTCTTCGACACTAAACAGTGTGCCGTAACGTGTGTGTAACATGACACTGAACGGGCTAAAGGCTAACGCTGAGCTAACAATGCTAGCAGTAAAATAGTCGGCTCTAAAAATATCTCAAGCTACTTTTTCAATTACCATCAACTCAATATTACAATGAACTGTATTTACCCACTGATCAGCTTACTGTGTATAACTCGTCTTCGATCGTTATCATCTGGCCGATCAGTAACAGTAAACTCTCAATGAGATCCACGGAGGCAAGGGGGTGATTGACTGAGAGTGGAAAACTTTGTTTTTTCTTCATGTAATGCAGTACTTCTATTGGACCACAAGATGAAAACATTAAATATTGTCCCTTTAAAGCGTTTATTTTCATTATAATAAATAATTTTGTCTAGCAGCCTTCAGAAAATGAAGGTTCTTAACACATAAGTTTGGCTTTACAAGTGCTGACTTCATAGTTCTCCAGTAGCCAGTCATAAATGGCCACTACAAGCAAAGTGAGGGAGGATACCCCCCTTTCCTTTTTTTATTGGCATGTAACTAATAAAAACAATTTGGATAAATAAAACAATCTGCCTGCCATCAGTCACATAATGACAGCTTAAGTAGTTTTTTTGTGGTAACTCTTGGAAGGTGAGTGATCAGCTTATATAAAAATACTTATAATTCGGTGAAACATTAACAGATTTACAAGTGGTTTGCCTTAATACAAACAATACTATACACAGGTTTGATAGAGGATAAATGTCAATGTTGAAATTACCGCTTTTGATTTCAAAAAGTATCATGCTTACGAACAATAGTTCTGTCCCGCCTATTTGCATGTTATGAAGGCTGATAAAGTTGAATGAAAATAATCTTAACTGTTGACACATTTACAAGCAGTTTGCCTTACTACAAACACTATACAAAGGCTTGACACAGGATAATTGTACATGTTGAAATTACCGCTTTTTATTTCAAAAGTAAGGAAGTGTTGACTCTACTCGTCTTCACAGTGTTCATGTTAATTAGCTAACTTCTCGCAAAACACAAAGGCCTCCTTTTTTCCGCTGGTAAGCATGCCAGCCTGTGGTGGTCATGTGTCTTATGGTGGTGGCATGGCGATGTGGGAATAAAAATGTTCGGGAAATTCATGCCAGCAAGCTTGATAGCAATATTACCGCGACCATGAATTTATGAAGGAAGATCACACCTTGCAGCAACAGAGGGTGATGTCACGATGATGTGAGAAATGTGCACTTAGCCTCGGCTGTCTAAAATGCATCTAAGGCTACGTCCACACTAAGCCGATAAGATTTAGTTAGACGGGGGAGTTAGACGCCTAATGTTATCCACTCAACACGAGCATTTACGCCCCGTTTAAGGTCCCATGATTACGCAATCCCATACCGACCTGTGCAAATTGTCTGTAGAGTCGTATTGTTATTGACGCAGCATTCATTGACGCCACTTCCTTTCATTATCTGGGGAAGCTGTCCACACTAGCTCGTTTAGCCGTTGAATTAAGATTTACACGGCTCTCTTACCCGACTAAATAATTATACGTTTAAGTCATTATCCAGCTTAGTGTGGACGTGGCCTTAATGGGGAGTTCATTTAACATTTGTAAACCGTATCAGTTGAAACGGAAAACTGGAATGATGCAGAAGTCCGGGAGATTCTGGCTTTTAGAGCTGAAGAACAGATTGTATGACACTTCATAGGGACTGTGAAGCACAGCCATCTTTGGAGCAGCTCGCAAAAAGACAAAAATACAGCTGTTTTCTCTGTTTAGATGAACTCTTCCGTCTCACGGTTTATACACAACCCTGCATGCAATGATGGTGGCTTGAAAAAGCTTTTTGACTACATGATTTCAATATATTTCTCAGGTGAAGTGCAATCAAGGTTTTTACACTGTGGTGTGAGGAGTTTAAATTTCAAACAGTATAAATTCCTGCTTTTATTAACACAATGTTACTGTGTTAGTTTGCCCGCAAATTCCCCTGACCATGACTATCATCAAGAGAAAGATCGGAGACTTACAAGCCAATAATGTAGATGTCATATCCACAGGGCTGTGTCTAGCTTGGAGTGTGTGTAGGTGCCTCTACCTTTTTTTATTACAGGGTGCCACAAGTAGGTGTGTCCTCACAGTTGAAGCTCATCAAACCTAATCAGGACTTTAAGGAGAGCAGATTTTTCTGAGTCAGATGCCAGATTGTCCTTACTCCACTAGTTTATCTCTCAACGCACTTACCCTTTGTTCTTATCCTTTCAGGAAATCTGTTTCCAGTTCTCACAGTGCTCTAGGATACAAGAACTCTGCATACTCACTCTCAGAGATTGTTGGTGAACTCACCTATAGATCCCCTGCATGAATCACCTCACTGCTCTTTGGAACACTTCCCTGGTTCGTCCTTTCAGGACTCCTATTTAAACAACTGGACTAACCTGCATCTGTATCTATATATATTCACCTACTTCCTGGAAACGGTGGAATCTCATCAGCAGTAAGATAACCTCATGTTCCATCATCTTCATCATATACCATCCACTTAATACTTTCATCAATAACTACTTACCTCCTCCTCGTCCTCAGTGTCATCCTAGATTACCAATCTGAACCCAAGAGAACTATTTATTATTTTTCTGTTGTCAATAAACTGTCTAAAGATGTAATATCTGTCTGTAACTTTTGCCAGTATGAGGATCTTGCATAGACATGACAAAAAAAATGAAAACCACTGTTGAAGTAAAATATGCTTCCTTAACACTTCAGCAGATGCAGAAGCTGATCACTTCCATGCTATACTCCACTGATACAGCTACTCATGCAAAGGGCATTCAAACCAATTATGGAGTGTTTATTCGCTACATTACACTAACAGAAGTAAAAGCAGGCTGACATTTATGTCATAACACTGTTTTTTGTAATCCATTTTCCAAGAAACGGCAGTTTGGGTTTTCATTAGCTGTAAACCATGATTATTGAATTGAACATTTATAAATTACTAAACTACATCACTCTGTGTGTAAGGAATGTATATTATATATGAGGTTCAACTTAATTTTACTAAAATACCTTGTTATTAAATTATAAGTGATTCATTGTTTATTTCAATACTTGAAAGTAATTGTGCTCCTAAAACCATGTGATTTTCTTTAAATAGTGCATTCTGGTGCCATGCGTTTCCCTGGTAGGAAGCGCAAACACACCCAGCTGTCCTGTTAAGGTGCATTCACACCGGCCAGCGTGTCAAGGAAGCATGGCAGCTAGATTACATGCAAAGTCCGTGGTACTACGCAGCAAGTGGGTTCCGTGTCAAGCTGCGGCAAGCTGGCACGCAGCATGTCGCAGATGTTGGCATTTGAGTGATTTGACGCCTGGATGCACAGGCCGGTGTGAACACAGCTTTAAAGAAAACATAAACCAAAAGGGTGGGTCTTTGCTCATTGTTGGCTTGTTGTTGGATAGGTGTCATCATAGACACCTTGATTGGTCTAAAGCTAGCCAGTTCCATATGCACCAAACTGGAAAGCATTGTGTGGTCTGACATTTTCTGGAAACACTTTCAGCTATCTAAACCACTGTACTATGTTCTACAGTACAGTGTACTATATCAGACCTAATGGTCAAGCCTTTGCTCCTGACCTGCACTAATGAGCCTCAGTTTCCCATGACACTGTCACTTACTCATCACAGTCCTTTCTTTGAATTGCTGCTTCTAATAGATACTGACCATTGCACACTGGTAAGACCCCAAATTTTCTGCAAATCTTGAGATGTACACTCTCTGCTGCTAGCCATTCTTACCTGACTATCGTTAACCTGCTTAAAATTCTAACTGTTACCTTTTTCCTGCTTCTTAACTCATCAACTTTATAAAACAGACTGTTTACCTGCTCCGTCATATATCTCACTATATAGTAATTACTTTGCCTGGCAGTGGGCATAGTGTAATGACTATGTGTTTGTGTAATAGAACTCAGGAACACAAGAATGAATCTATCTGCGCCATGTCTAAGATTCCAGCATTACTATATACCAGCAACATTCCAATCAGTGTCAAAACCCTTTTCTGCCAACTGATATATCCACTCAGAAACTCCCTCCCTGATGTTATTCCAGACCGGTTGCTCCTTCAGGACTGCTTTCTCTTCAGTCAGGCTTAAAAGGACTGAATTCAGCTTTACATCACTGCCTCTATTTGTCTGCCAACAGTGTCATTATCTTTTAAGTCAATCACTCGTCTTCATGAGGCCTCTAAGTGATGCAAGTTCATTGAAAGACTTCAAGAAAAAATACAACTTAGCTTTGCAGTACCAAATCTAATTACATTTTTTTAGTTTAGCAAGCAGTATTGAGATTTTTCTTATCAATAGATTACCAGAGGTAACAACGGCTGATATTAAGTTTCTAATCAGATTCTCAGCATGGGAATGATTTATTTATTTATTTATTTAAAGGTCCCATATTATGCTACATTTAGAAAAAAATAATATTTCAATGAGGCCCCCAGAGTATATATTTGCCGTGTGTGCAGGAAAATTCCTCTCAGATTAGGCATACAGCATGTATCTGAAACCTCCTGATTCTGGACAAGCTGTTTTGGTTGCACTGTGGCTTTAATGCAATGAGCTGCTGCTTTCCACGCCCCCTCCCTCCCGAAGGCCGTGCCCCCACCAACCCTCAACCATGACAACACAGTCAGAGTTTGTAATGATGGCCGCTAGCAGGAGCGCGATATTCCAAACTGATATATTTGACCCATAAATATGTTACAGTATGTTTTCCATGTAGTAAAGTACACAAAAAGCTTTAGTTGGCATAGTAGTCTTGCACACTGTGTCTGTGCTTTTATCGGTTGAAGCTCCAGAACAGGCAAACTGTATCGTGTGCACTCTTTTTTGAGCCTACAGCTCTCCCCCATTAATGATCATTGATTAGCAGCAGCTGTTGTTGCGTGAAATTCGTTATCTTGGCATTACAAGCTGCAACCAAGTGTGCGGACCAGCCGCTAATGTAGTCTAGTCTCTCCGTCAAAACCCCCGCAACACCCACCGCTCCTCCTCCGTTCTCAGGAGCAAATCTAACGTCAACATATAAACATTAAAAGCCTTTTCACTAATGCCCAATAGTAACAGCATTCATGTAAAAAGGCTACAGCTGCTGTGACCGTTCTATACTACGCGTCAGTGGTATAATGAGACAGAAAGTTTCGTTTCACACACAGCTACATACCTAACAGCTACAGCTGACGTTACACAGCTAAGAGCTACAGCTACACAGCTAACAGCTACACAGCTAACGCTCGGTCTATATTGCCAACACATCACTCACATTGATTAAACATGGTAAAACATGACATCTTACCTCCTCTGATGTTGAAGGCGGCTCACGGAGAGTTGGTATGGCTCCAACATTCAGCCACAGTTTAGTGGCAAAGCCTGACTGGAACTGAAACAGGTTACTGAAAGACTCCGGTGTAAAATGCTTAGCACATACATGTAGTATTTTCGGGACCGTTCCAGGAGAGTTTCCCTCAAAAATAAAAGATATCCACTGGGTCCTCACATCTTCTTGTGTTGGAACTGCAAAAAGACTTTTGTCTTGGTTGTTGCAGCTTGCAACAGAGCAGCTGGCGTGTCGTCCTTTCCCACTGGGCATTGTCGGTGGCGTGTTGCTCAATGTGGCAGACGGCAGTAGCTTAGAGGAGGGCTTATCTTCACAGGTGAAAGTGGGACGGCCTAGTGGGATGGGCCAGGTCCTCTACATACGTATGTAGAGGACCCAAATAGAAATAGCTTGTGGGAGGCTCTTTCACAGAAATGCAGGGAAGGAGAGATACTGAGAGCACAGACTTGCACACACTTCAGGGGGTCTCCACAGACACCGGTAACTTATAATTATGTGTGAAAAACATGAAAAAGTGCATTTTGCATAATATGGGACCTTTAAGCCATCACCCTGACATATTAATGTCCTTTCAATCACACTGATTGCTTGTTTCAACTTGTCTACAAGGCAAACCGGCTTGAATTTTGGGATATGATTCGTTCAACTGTAGCACCCAAGATCAGTTCATCAAAAGAAACTTACCACGGGGAAAATAGTTAATCTTCATAGAAATAGTTGCTATGGCTCTCTTTTTTACTATGTCTTTAAAAAATTTCAACTAGCATATTTTAATATTGATGCTGATTGATGATTCAAAAAGTTACAAACTTCACATTCAGAAATAAGTTCCTGATTTGGAACCAGGCGAATAGAAAAAGAGTCAATGCTGAATAAAGCAGGGTCCTTAATGTATTATTCTGAAACAAAATGGAAAATCAGTCTTGGCCTTGAATGAGGATGTCTGTCCTTGGTTCTGTATTTACAGAGGAAACAGCCAATAGAGATCATATTAATCATGTTATGGTTTTCCCACTGTGTGCATGTTTGCTTGTGTTTTTGTATGTGTTAGTCTAAATGCTGTACAACCCTAGGTAGCATGGCCTTAGCTGTGTTGTGACGCACTACAGACCAACGCAAACACACACTTCTAGGCTTTAGCAGGACATTTGGAGGAGAGTAAACAGAGAATATTTCATCAGCTGTGTGAGTTGGCAACATTTCGGCCTGCGGTAACACTGTTACAGTCTATTTGTTCAAGGGAGTGTGTGTGTGCATGAGCTGGAATGTGAGTGTGTACATCAGCAGTGCCAAAGCCTATGGTGGTGTGGGATGCAGACCCACCTTGTCTGGTTTGTTTTGAATAATAAGCCTGCATATAGCCTTTCTAATGCTCAAAAATACACAGTAGGTGCAAGAAAAATACCTATACAGGAATGTGTGCTCACTGTACAGGTATAATAAATTCAGGTGAAAGCCATCATTTGTTTTTTCAGCATGCTGTATGAATCATACAATCATCTACAATTGAGGCGTATATCCTATAAAACTTTTTTTGTCCTGTAAATACAAGTATCTAAAATAAATCAGATTAATTACGAAATCAGTGTTGATGTACTGATGTGGATTTTTCTTTTTTTTAAATATCTACCCAAAACCACTGTCACTATGTTGCTTATTTATATGATTGAGGTAAAATGCTGTATCATCAGTGTGAGAACAACCTATACAGACCTTGTCAAATTATTTTGAGATTTTCTTAATGCAGGTGGGTAAGGACTTAGGAGTGAGAAAACATAATTGTTTTTAATGTTTTTTTCTAGGAATCCCAAAGAGGATCATGTTGATATAAAGGATTATAGCCTACTAATATATTGTTTTGGTGGAAAGAGCACAATAGAATATTTGCTGACATTTCGCTGATGACGGAATATTCTCTCTGTCTATTCATCCAGTGCTGCCAGAAAGAGTGCTGGATTCTCCAGGGACTGTAGACACGTTTTAGTTTCTGCACAGTGATATCTGAATGAAATAAATGAATCTGCTCTGGTCACACACTGCAGACTGGAATAATTTGCACCAACGTGCTCCTTCTAGCAGATAAGATGGTAGGTGTCCGAGATAGCGAGAATACTGTATTTCGCTTTCAGCGAAAAATTGAGGGAATTTTCTGGTACGCTCTCTCCACAAACACAATGGAAAGATCCTCTTTAGGAGTCTTGAACAAACAAAAATGTTACATGAATAGTTAATCGCCCACCCTCAGTAAATAAACTCCTGCCAGATCCATGACATTTAGATTATGTATTTTTTCCATCCAATAACAGTACCCACGACATTGCAGGGCTCTGTGCTGAAAGTATTTGGAGCTGACAAGGAGTCTTTAAAAATTTTGACAGCAGCATCTGCGCAGAAAAAACAAAAACAATACATGAATGCATAAGGAAGTGGATCGGATTGATTTAAATAATATTCCGTTCAGATCGGCTAAGTTGGGAACACAATCGGCTGTTAGATCAGTTCTGGTAAAGAATTTAGCCATCAGGTTTGGTGGGGACAAACCAGTCAATCATAAACCGTGCTGGGGACATGTCCCCTGCGTCCCTGATTGAAAGGATGGGTATTAGCTGTGTGCAAGGTGTAAGATAAATAGTTTTACCCTCCTGTGGACTACCTACTGTCATACCCCTACCAACCCATTCACACACACATAGCTCATTCGACCATCAGTTGACTATAAAAACATTTGACAATTCTAATTTGAATGTGTAAATCCTTAGTCAGGGACACCCTAACTTACATTTTATAATTTAGAAAAACACATTGTTTTTTCACAATCTAAACGTAAATCTTACTAAGTTTCTCCTTAAAGGTCAGCTGGATTTACCTAATTTATTTATATTTCTTACAAGTCACAGTAATGAGTATTTTTCTTTTTAAGGCCAGAAGTTTCCTAATATTTTTTATTTATTTTAATTACTTGTCAACAATAGGACTCCCAGAATTCTAACAATACTAGAACTCCCACTGGCAGTCAGTTTGACGGCTGGTATTTTGACCAAGAAAATGTAAGACTGCAACACAGCGTTTTTAATCCGTCCTTTAAAAAGAAGTTGTGAATCAAGAATGATTCAGAGGTATTTAAACTCTTGTACAACCTCAGTTGTTCTACCATGCACAGAAACATGGGGATCATTGTCAATATTTGCTTTTTATGAGAAGTATATACACACAGTCTTGGATATATTCAAGTATAGTTGGGATTTCTCAAGCCAGTTAAGCACATTTGTTATAGCATTTGTCAGTTCTTGCGTGGGTTTTTTTTTGTCCTGTGCATGGACATACAGAACAGCATCATCGACATACATTTGGCAGGTGACACTCGGAGGACAATAACTTTGCAGTGGACTTAGCACTGGTCCCTGATCTTGCAGGTGTGTATGATTTAATTCAAGTTAAATAACTGGAGGGGGGTTACAACTAGACAGTTTATTCAACAATATCTGGTGATTAATGGTGTCAAATGCTTTTCTGAGATTGATGAAAACAGCACCAATTACACCACCTGCATCAAGCTTTGATTTTATGTTATGAAGCAAACTGCCGTCTAAGTAAAATGTTCTTCAAAGTCAAATTGCATCCTGATGAAGGTATATGGAATAATGTTAAAATAATCTACAATTTGCTGTGCTACTATTGTTTCCATGACTTTTGAGAGTGCCAGCAGTATGCTTGTGGGTTTTTGAAGGATTACCGGACTTAAAAACTGGTGTAATGGGATAGCACTACTAGGGATCAGGGAAGGACATTTTGTTCATGGAGTAATTTCTAATTTTAGTTAAGGGGGCTATAAAAGATTCTTTGTGGGTTCTTTAGTTTTTGTTTTTTTACATCTATTCAAAATGCATCTTTGGCGTTAGAGCTTTTGGGGCTACTTACAGCTTGATGACCTCATAGAGTGAAACGGTTCTAGTGCGCTATAAGTATATATAGACCTAATAATATGGTATTGTATTTTATTCAAATAATAAAATGGAAATAAAGAACATCCATAAATTTGAAAAGTCAGAAAGCAAGGACCACGTAAAATGTGTTTAATGTATCACACTTTGAAATTTAAAACCTATCTAAATGACAGCCTTGGGACTTGTAGGGTTAAACACTATGAGTTTAGTCAAATGTTTTGCGCCTCCTTCAATTTCAAAGGCCGATTTGCTCCCAAGGTGTATATCCCTGGTTCATCTTTTTAGATACTGCTTCAGTATTTCCATATATTTTTCTTTCCTTATGATCCCACCCCTCAACTTTATTTCCCATTTCTGCAAACACCTAGCTCTACATTTCTCCCAAACCAAATTCCTTTCCACCTACCTCCCTTTCAGACAGTCTCATCTTGATGAGATCATGGTTCTCATATAATTTTCCTCAAATTCAACAGTGATATAAATTAACTGTTAATCGTTGGCCTTTCTCCCTTGGCCCTCCTTACTTCTGTGAGCTGCTTAACATAAGCACTCCTTCCTGTTCTTTCAGATCTTTGTCAGGAACTCCTCTTGTTCTTTTCGCGTGGCTTGTCATCATGGGGAGCAGAACTTTCAGTCGTTCTGCTCCTTGCCTCTGGAACTCACTTCTTCCTGTCATCAGAAAAGTTGATTCTCTTCCTTTAAGTATTTACATCTCCAAACACATCTGTTCAAATTGGCTTATTCACTTTAGACACTGATTTTAGTTGTACTGTATACTTATTTGCCATTTGATAATTGTTTGTCTGTCTATGTATTCTTCTGTTTTTTCTTCACTATAAGTTGACTTAGTGTTTCAGAAAGGCACCCTTAAATAAAATGAACTGTTATTTTAATAATAATAAAATTATTATTATTATTATTATTATTATTATTATTATTATTATTATTATTATTATTATTATTATTATATTTATTATTAGTGAAACTGTCCCTTCTGCTGTAAAGTTCCCCACAATAACACTGTATAACACTGTCTTAGGCTTATAAGTTGCCCCTTGTTATCCCAAATGTAATAATGGTTTTTATGACCAAACTTTACTGTTGTTTTAGTCAGACAACAAGTAATTTTGCCCATTGCTACATCTGAATTTGTAATCTAGCTTTTTTTGTTTTTAAAGTAATAGTTTCCTCCTCAATGTTCAACCTTTCAACCCATTTCTAATGGTGTAACACAAAGACAAAGTGTTGGAGGTGTTCCTTTAAAATACACAGCAGGCTTATTAAATTACTTTAAAGGTTGGGAATCAACTTATCAGAAAATTAAAGAATGGCATTGTTATCAGGGCTTTGTCAGACTGTTTCAAATTTAAATTCCTTGAGTGATGTTGAACATCAAGAAGCTTCACCAAACAACGAAGCAAAAACTACACAAAAAATAACTGTCATTTATCAGATGACATTAATTCTGGTTATCTTGACCTAAACTAGAAAATATGTTATCTGATTTTTCAGAAATGTGTCTTTTTGATATATAACATGTCAATTAAAACTTTCTTCTTCTGGGAAAAAACAGCAATTGCAAGTCTTTGTTTTCTGATTGTTACAACTGATTCTAACCTCTCATGTCCACACATATGTTACATCTATTCATGAATTAAAGATTGTTCCGGCTCCTTAAGCAGTTTTTTAATGCTAACTTGCTTGGGTGAAATGATCTGGAAGGTTAACTGCTGTGTTCACACACTGTCTCACTCAATAGTCTTCTGGATCAGAAAATTGCAGAAAAATCTCTTTTAGATGTGTGAAATGAATGTTGTAGAAATTAACAAATTTCCCTGTTACTCGAGTGGAACATCCCATGAAAATGTTATAAAAGCAGCAAATGTTTTTAAAAAATGGGTTAAAAAAAAAAAAACCATCTACAGTTATCAACCCTAGAGTAAGCTACTTTTATTTCCATTTTGGCCAGTAATCCCAAACTCTCAGGATCATCTGGTCTATATTGTCAAAATTAAATATAGTGTATTTATTCTTGTTTTATGTGTTATTTTACCCCAAATAAAATAAAACTCCTGTTGCTACACTTGAGGTATATTATTCTAAATCATATATCCACATATAGTCATACCTGAGTATATTAAGAAAGTTAATGGCATTTAAATAAAAAAAAATGAATAAAAACTTTTTTAATTCAATTTTTTTGGTACTATTGCATGCATCAGATTCAATGTATTTCATCAATATGTATTGATTTTTTTCTTAGTTTTCTTACTCTTTGACTCTTATACAGTATACTAAGCAACATATGGGAGAGTTGAGACTAAATTAGGACGTCATTTAGATATGAGTCTATGTTAAGTCTATATCACTTAAGGTGGTGTATGTATATACCATATTTAGGTAAAGCAGTTTTGTCCCTTACTAGGTTTATTTAAAAATCATACACAATACTTCTTGAGAAAAATCATAGGACCATCAGAGTTGAATAAATCATAAAAAAAAAATACTAAAAGCGCAAATCAAAATGTAACATTCACGAAAACAAAATGTGACCTGTTCAGCAAAAGTTGTGAATTCCAGCTAGAACTGCAGTGGGAACAATTCTGACATTAACTGGAGAACATTTCGTGCCAAAATAGGAATGCAGCACTAACACGATGTGACTATGACTACCTTATGTAGAGGTGACAACAAAATAATGCCAAAAACACAAGAAGTTCAGGAGAACTGTTGCTTCATGTTTTGTATGTGTATGTTTGGTTAAGGTCATTCAAAGTTATGTTTTATTTTCAACCAAAAATGGTCATGTTCATACAGCTTTGCAAGAGATTTTCTCTTTGCTCCACACCGAATGTATGATTTGGCAAAATTAATTCACTAAAAAATAATATTGTTTTACTATGGAGGCCTGCTCTTTTAGGTTTGAGTAGGGGATGATTAGAAAACCCTAAAGGATGACATACAGACGTGGACAAAATTGTTTGTACCCTTCATTAAATCAAAGAAAAACTCATAATGGTCACAGAAATAACTTTAATCTGACAAAAGTAATAATAAATAAAAATTATAAATGTTGACCAATGAAAGTCAGACATTGCTTTTCATCCATGCTTCAACGGAATTATTAAAAAAATAAATGCATGAAACAGGCCTGGACAAAAATGATGGTACCCACAACTTAATATTTGGTTGCACAACCTTTTGAGGCAATCACTGCAATCAAATGATTCCTGTAACTGTCAATGAGACTTCTGCACCTCTCAGCAGGTGTTTTGGCCCACTCCTCATGAGCAAACTGTTCTAGTTGTTTCCGGTTTGAAGGGCGCCTTTTCCAGACAGCACGTTTCAGCTCCTTCCAATGATGCTCAATAGGATGTAGATCAGGGCTCATAGAAGGCCAGTGTTTTCCTCTTAGCCCTTCTTGGGTGTTTTTAGCTGTGTGTTTTGGGTCAGTTTCCTGTTGTAAGACCCGTGACCTGCGACTGAGACCATGCTTTCTGACACTGGCCAGCACATTTCTCTCTAGAATCCCCTGATAGTCTTGAGATTTCATTGTACCCTGCACAGATTCAAGACACCCTGTGCAGCTAATCAGCCCCAGAACATAACCGAGCCTCCCCCATGTTTCACAGTAGGGACCGTGTTCTTTTCTAGATATGCTTCATTTTTCCGTCTGTGAACATAGAGCTGATGTGCCTTGGCAAAAAGTAAAATTTTTGTCTCATCTGTCCACAGGACATTCTCCCAGAAGCGTTGTGGCTCGTCAGCATGTAGTTTGGCATACTCCAGTCTGTTTTTTTTAATGATTTGTCCTCTGGCTCAAACAGCGAAGGATGTTCCGATCTGACACTGATGTTCCTTGAGCATAACGTTCAGCTTGGATCTATTTTGAAGTCTTTCTAGGCTCTTTTGTTACCATTTGGATTATCCGTATCTTTGATCTGTCATCAATTTTACTCCTGCAGCCACGTCCAGGGAGGTTGGCAACAGTCCCAAGGATCGTACATTACTGAATGACATGTGCAGCTGTAGTCACAGAAACATCTAGGCACTTGGAGATGGTCTTATAGCCTTTACAGTCAACATGCTTGTCTATGATTTTCTTTCTCATCTCCTGAGACAACTCTTTCCTTTGCTTCCTCTGGTTTATATTGAGTGTGGTACACACCACGTCACCAAACAACACAGTGACTACCTGGAGTCCTATATATAGGCCCACTGAGTGATTACAGGATTGTAGACACCTAGGATGCTGATTAGTGGACATACCTTGGATTAACATGTCCCTTTGGTCACATTATTTTCATTCTTTTCTAGGGGTACCATCATTTTTGTCCAGGCCTGTTTCATGCATTTATTTTTTAAATAATTCTGTTGAAGCATGGATGAAAAGCAATGTCTGACTTTCATTGGTCAACATTTATATAATTTTTATTTATTATTACTTTTGTCAGATTAAAGTTATTTCTGTGACCATTAGGATTTTTTCTGTTATTTAATGAAGGGTACCAACAATTTTGTCCACGTCTGTAGGAGAGCAATACCTCACAAATAAATCTATAAATTTATTCTTATGCAGATTATTGTTGAAGACACAGACTTGCCATTTCTAACCTCACAAAGGAATACAACTGTGTTAGAATTAGACATTATGTACTATTTGGGATGGTAACATAATATCAAATATTGAACCATCTTAGCTGATTATGTTTGAACTTAGAAGACAACATAGATCTTTGTTTTTTTTGATAAAATAGTTGACTTGGAAGGTGACGTGATTCAACTAATTATAAAAGAAGACATTGTCTGGTAAATTATACATAGCAAGAAGCCATGAACAAAAAGAACCAAACTGCTTGCCAAAAAAGTCCCCAGTGCACCAGAAAACATTTCTATATTTTCCTTTACTTAAGAAAGTAAGTCACTGTTTGCTTTTTATATGGAGTATGTGGAATTTGGGGCTAATAAACTTTATATTTTGGTGCATACATACATCACACTTTGAATGGTGTAAATGTGAAAGTACTTAATGCCACCTCTTCTGAGTTACATTTTCTTTGTACCCATTATTTGATTCTGATGATTGCCTTTCTCCTTCACCTCAAAGTTACACACCATACTACATTTTAGTCTTGTTCATAATTAGTTCCCCTGACACTTCCCTCACTGTCCAGCTGTTATCGTATACATGTGTCCTAGTGATGTTAATAAGATACTCAAGCTCTATTGATCATATCTGAAATAGAATTCCCTTTTGAATTAAAGGTTTATATGTGTTGTTTTTATTCTTGTATGAATGTGTGTTGAAGTTTGTGGTTTGAGGTCTTTAATGAGGACGATGAGTCCTGACTGGAGCGACTGACACTACACGTGGCTACAACAATCATGTACTTCAGGTCACATGCTTCAGAATTACCTTTGTCTCATTTTTTCATACATACACTCTCCTGCTTAGGATCATGGGGGGGGGGGCAAAGTCTTGTGGATGGCCACAGTTTTCTTACTCACATCAGTGTGCTTAGATCAGTAGTCCTGTTAGGTAGACTTGTTATAAGTAACATCTGCTGACATTTGGGTTGAGAATAAGATTAGGTACACTGTAGGTCCAGTAGGAAAGCAGTGAGTCAGAAAAAGCTAGCAGAGAGAAATAAATTAAAAAGTATCATGATCCCTGCACAACTGCATGTTGTCTTATTCATCATCATTATCATTAGAGTAACTGAGAAGCAGTAGACCCTGAGTGTTGGCAGCCTCATTGATCCCACATTACTGTGAATGGTGAACTTTCAAAGCTGTCTCAAGGAAAAAGAAAAAGGCTTTTTTTGCTGCTTCTTTGTTGAGATACAGTGTCTAACAGAGAAATTCATTACTACAAATACTTTGTTTATTTTACCTCCAAAAAGTCACAAAATGCACAAGCCCATGTCAATTCAGACAAAAAAGAAGTACTGGATTCTGGAAACTTAGGGTACAGAATGTCCACACCAGCTCCAGGAAAAGATGTACAACAGCAGAACAAAGCAATCTAGTGATTTATTAATGCAGTGTTTGCAATTGTTTGAACTGAATGATAAGAATGGAGTATAACCAAAATTTGGATTTAGACTTTGTGAAATGGTAAAATAATGACATATCGTGTTAACAATCGCGTTTAATAACAATTAATACTTGGAAGTTAAGGACTGTTAAGTACCATCAAGGAATGACACTAAAGCTGATATATTTGAATTTAATTGTACTTCCAAATATTATTTTAAACATCACAGGCTAATGGATCTACAAACCTGAACACTGAAATATCTTGCCAGGTCATATAATCAGCATTCTAAATCTTGAGTTGTTAAAATTTAATCAAATTTCTGAAATCGATACAGTTAGTTTATTTTTGCACACCTAAAGGTTTTAGGTCCAAATTAAGTGGTAATTAGAACTGTTCACAATTCCATTGCTTTGACAGAAAAAAACCTGTTGCAGGTATATGATCCTAGAGCAGTATAACTGTAGTTTTAGTGTTATTGTAATGATGCTTAGTGTTTCTCGAGTAGTTTATAAAAAAAGACAGTTGAAAACTTTACCATTGTCAGATTCCACAATCTGTGATGTGTAGTGTCTGCTGCAGGTTAGCGATTCCTGTTACTGCTAAATATAGTACTGATCAGGACTTTGACAATCTGCCTTAAATTGTTGATCCCTAAAAGGGTGCAGTGGTATCTAGAACACAGATATCAGCAGCAAATACTTTCATTCTTGTAATTTGAGAGATAGGGACTTCATGGATCTAACTTGTGTGTCTCAATTATTCCAACTAAATGATTTGAGACCATGACAAATCTTCAAACTTAAAACATTTCAAACCACTGCTGATTTGTTGAAGGGTGCACTATCCTTCTGAAAACCACCACAGCAATCAGGGAACAGAGTTGACATGAAAGTGTGTACATGGAGTGTACCTTTGAAAGTTACATTCACATGACTCAATCACAGGACTCAAAGAATCCTCACAGATGTCTTTTCCCAAGTATCATACATCCTTCACTTTCTTCCCTTTTCTCATTATGCTTCCTGTTACCATGAGTTCCACAGGTAAGCAATGAATATGAAAACAACCATTAAGATTATGCAAAAGAAAACATGATTTGGAAGACCAACTGGCTTTCTTTCATTGCTCTGTGATCCGGATCTGCTCATGTGCCATTGTTGTGTTTTTGCTGTATGGAGAGAAGTCAGAACAGGGACCATGGCTTGTCTGTGGCTATGCAACCCCTGGAGCACAATACACAACTGAGACCTTACTATCAGATCTAGGACTGAAATCTTAAGCAATTTGACTCACAGTAGCTTCCTGAAGCTACTGTTAAATAAAAAATGTAGGTAACACTTTACAATAATGTTTTGTTATAAAGCATGTGTAAGTGTTTGGTATGTCATTAACATACAATTTGCAAAGTATTAGGTAATAATGTACAAAACATTTACAAACACTTGTAATGATGTTTACAAATTATTAGGTAATGGTGGACAAAATCTACAAATCAACAAAATATTTGCAAATGCTTTATAGATTATGTAAAAATCTCTGTGGTCACAATTGTCATCGGTTGCAAAGGATCAGGAGGCAGGAGGGATTTATACATGCTTTATAATTACCATTTATAAATGATCATGGACTCATTTGTAAATCAATTTGAACATTTTCCACATATCAGTATTGGTTAGATGCAAAGCATTTATAAACCCTTTTGAGGTTATTTATTTTCTTAAATATGGGTGTCTTAAATTATCGTTCTCCTCGGGGTGATTGGGCTCCCCCCATGGGCATCTGGCCAGGATGCCTGCTGGACGCATCCCTACTGAGGTGGTCTTGGCACGTCACACCAGGACACGCTGGAGGGACGATGTTCAGTGGCTCGCCTGGGAATACCTTGAGAATACTCCCGAGGAGCTGGACCAAGCGCTGGAAATCTGGGTCTCTTTGCTGAACTTGCCTGACATGTTGTTTGGAATGCAAGAGGCACCGTAAAGCTTTTCTTTTAGACAACCATCTGTGTGTCAAATAAAGTAAAGCTTTATCATTTCCTTATGAAATCCTTGATCTGATACTACTGCACCATGCACATGGCAGTGGCAAGTGGTACTCCAGTGCAGGCAGATGCTTCAGCTCTGCCCTACTGTTGTCAAGTCACTTAGCTTTCCATCACTTGCAGTTTCCACTGCTGAAATTGTCACAATGTCATGTCGGGCTGCTTGTCTCTGTGGGAGCCACTTCACCTCAAACTGTGCTGACTCTTGGCTTGGTTTCTCGGTTTATTCATGGATCAATTTTTGCTCTGCTTGCCACTTGGTTCTTGCATCTTTTACTGTCTGCTTGGCAGCTGATAGGCCATCCTAGGACACACCCACTCCTCAACGTGTGACTATCAGTAGACAGACTACACTGAAAGCCACCTAAAAAAATGTCCAAGTAATAAGGTTATGTAAATAAAATAAAATGTAGACATACAAAATTTTAGCAAACTCAAAATAACACAAGACAAATATCCACTGTGTGACATTTACATGACCCCCTTTTCCCTGCTTTAAACACATGAACTTTGAAGACAAACTGTTCAATCCTCGCCAAATATTCTACGTATAGATATCATAATAAAATATAATTTGTTGATGGTAATATTATTATGGTGAAATACAAAACTCTATAATAAATGGTTTGTTCCAAAAAAATATAAGAAAGAAATTTCTCCACAGTATTTGGGGTGTACCAATATATTATTCCTTATACCTCATGGGAGACAACCTTTGTGATTGCTTCATTGCTCTTGTAAATCCCCTCGATTTAAGTGTCTGCATTTCAAATGGTTCTCTCTAAAGCACTCTGATTCTGTGAGCCCCATAGCCTTGAGGCTGGAACTATTCCGCTCTAACTGGGGATTATAGGCTACTTTTTGCCATTTACTCCTTGGTATGTGTCTTCAGTGAAAGGCTTTATATATAATAGCTCTCCAACATAAGGAACTCAGCTAGATTATCTCTATGCACAGTGGTGCAACAGGAAACATTCTAAACAACTGATTGGTTTTGATGCAAAGAGATGAAGATGATAATGATGAGATTTTATGGTTTACAGGGTCACCACAGGGAGAGAATCAATGATGGAAGAGAGAAGCTCTCTATCAGACAGAGACAGAGATGGAGAAAGAGAGAGATAAATATGAGGAAGGGGGAAATGTGGTACACCGAGCAGTAAAAAAAACAATGGGAAATAGTTTACCCGAGGTTCAGAGACAAAAGAAAATAGGGTGAATGCAGAAAACTGTCAAGAAGGCTACAAAAAAGACATAGGGATAAAAAAACATTCATATAGAGAAAAAAAAACACAGGTGAAACTGTGAATGCCGTTCTGTCCTATTAGTTAATGGCAAGGTCACCATCAAAGTTTTCTATATGAGGAGGTTCCATTCACCTGTTCGCTGGTCTGACATAATTTGCCTCCATGTCCCAAGCTCAGGCATTACCGATCCCATACCTCTAGGTGTTGAGTGTTCTACCTGTCATCAGATCCTTCCTTCCAAGTTGGTTTTTTGTGACGTACATAGGGTTTCCAACCGTCCCTTAAAATACGAAATCGCCCCTTAATTGACATTTAAATGTGACTTCCCGTTTTGAACTACTAATGTACCGTATTTTCATAAATGTCCAAACCTTTTATAGCATAATTCTAACTATGTAGCCTATATGAAAATAAAATACAAATCACCCAACTACAGTAAAACTGTTCTGGTGGCGAGATCTAAAGGGAGTGTTTGCGGCTTTCGAGTGTTGCTTGCTAAGTATTGATCAAGTAGACGCATACACACGACACACTGGCGCTTCCCTAACAGCACTTTTAAAAATGTCCCCAAAACGCTTACGGAGATATGGATGAGTGGGAAGAAGCCCGTCCTTGGCTGGACGGGGTCAGTAAAGACGAATACCAGACAAAGTTTAAACAATGCAGCGAGTGTTCTCAGTCGCACATTGAGAACATTCGCTGCACAACACAGCAGGCACACAAGAACACAGAAAACACGTCTGTGAGGCGTTTTGCATACATGTAAACTAGGATATTCATAGTAGATTGCATTTACGTATTGTGCATTTTCCAAGATGTCTCTTCCATGTGCAATTTTATTTTGTTGCTGTTTTTTTAAAGCCAGCAGGCTTATGCATAGTCTTGTATCCTATCAATATAAATGACAACTTAAAGAACAAATCATACTAACTAATACATTTTCATGCTAATAGATTAAAATGAAAAATGTTTGGATAGGTTTCTGGCTGTTGCAATTTTATATTTTAGAGAAATAGCCAATACATTTTAAGTGAACATTGCATTAAATTTCTTAGTGTGATTTGATTGCTGTTCAGACAAGCTATGTAAGACAATTTAATTAACTATTTGTAATCCCACTCCTAAATCTGTATTTAAATAAGAAGCAAAACAAGTTTAAATGTTTTTAGGGTTTATATGCAATATCCCCAGTCACTTTAAACAGAAAATATTCAATTCAGTTCACTTTTATGTATATAGCGCCAATTCACAACAACTGTCTTCTCAAGGCACTTTACAACAAAAGTAATTTTAATACAATTATACAAACATTCCAATCAGTTAAAAGTTTTCTATGTAAGGAATCCCAGCAGATTGTGATGAGTCATCAATGTGAGGTTGTGCCCAGATCATCCAGACTCCAACCAATGCATTGTTGGAAGTTCAACAAATTACATCATGTTGTTCTCAGTTTTGTCTTGTGTTAGATCACACTAACCTAAATTGTATACACTTTATTATTTCCCTTTTTATGTGGATGCATTTCATTGCAGCTTTTTGTAGTCTAACTTACAGCATTAATACATTAATGTGTTAAAATAAAATAAAGCATTTCAAGCTTAACATATGAATCGAAAAGTGAACAGCCCTCTTTTTTTCAGCTGAAACTAAAATAAATTGAAAAAAACAACAACTATTTTTATAGATGACTAGATTGTTATTGCAATGTAATCTTTAGATATTCATATGCCTTGGATTGTGCTTTTACTTGATTTGGAGAATTTTGCCTCGATTCTTGATTCTCCCCTTCCGACACGCCAATTATCAGTTTTGCCTGTTAAAATAATCCTAACAGATATTCCTGCAGTATGTGGTGTGTTGAGAGGGCTCTGGTCTGCTCGGAAGAAAGTGGATGGAAGGACGGGACAGGTCTGATCAGAAATCAAGAACATTGTCTTGGCCCGATATTGCAGTGTATGTGTGTGTGTGGAGTGCTGCAAGGACAAATAAGTTTAATGTGTAGCCAATCAGAAAGCAAGGTGACAGGCAGTAATACACCTTTTCACTTGCCAGGACCACGCTACGGATGGAATCAACTATTCACGAGCAAAGAACAATGCTACAGATTCTGAATTTGAACAGTTTATTGAAGGCGTGGAGGATCGAAAGGTCTGGGGAGACATATCATCGGAGACCCGGAGGAAGACTCAGTGTGGGGGCGCAGTCTTCAGGATGAAACCGTCTTTCCGAGCCTGCTCAGAACCCCCCCAGACAGGACCTAGAAGAGAGAGATGTTTGAAGGGTGGTACAGGAGTGAACAAAAGCGTGGAACCGCGATGCTGCGAACGGTGGATGCTGCGAAAGAAAGGGGAAGGGGTTAATAGGGACGGGTCTGCAGGACCCAGAGAGAGAGAGCGAGAGAGAAAGAGAAGGCGGGTCGGCAGGACCGAGAGACAGAGAGAAAGAGAAAGAGGGCGGGTCGGCAGGACCGAGAGACAGAGAGAAAGAGAAAGAGGGCGGGTCGGCAGGACCCAGAGACAGAGAGAAAGAGGGCGGGTCGGCAGGACCCAGAGACAGAGAGAAAGAGAAAGAGGGCGGGTCGGCAGGACCCAGAGACAGAGAGAAAGAGAAAGAGGGCGGCTCGGCAGGACCCAGAGAGAGAAAGAGAAAGAGGGCGGGTCGGCAGGACCAAGAGAGAAAAACAGAGGGCGGGTTGGCAGGACCCAGAGACAGAAAGAGAGGGCGGGTCGGCAAGACCCAGAGACAGAAAGAAAGAGAGGGCGGGTCGGCAGGACCCAGAGACAGAAAGAGAGGGCCGGTCGGCAAGACCCAGAGACAGAGAGAAAGAGAGGGCGGGTCGGCAGGACCCAGAGACAGAGAGAAAGAGAGGGCGGGTCGGCAGCACCAGGTGACCTATAGAGATGGGAAAGGAGGGGCGAAAACGAACGAGACAGAAGAGAAATGAGAGGTAGGCAGGGCTTATATTTTTATCGCAGCGTGAATAGAAGCGCAACGGAGGCCGGTGATGCCAGGTGGGGCAAGTGTAGGGCTGATTAGGACGAACAAAGCGAGTTTGAAGCGTGGCCTTGCTCCTGATCTTCAATTAACTTTGTTAACTACATGTACTGTAAGTGTCTTTTATTTTTTCCGAATCTCAGCTAACTTGACTGCAGTCCAGTGCACAAAAACAGACATGAATCAGAGAAAACTGTGTACTGTTTCCCAGTGCTTTGCTGATCTATTGGCTGGATGCTCATTGTTTAATTTTGAGAGATTTCTACATCCATGTGTGCTGCTTGTGGAATTTGTTAGTTAGAGATTTATTTTAAATTTATCTTAACTTTGTACAGCTTCTGTCTGGCCTCACTCAAAAATACAGCCACAGCCTACTCTTTATCTTTTTTTGAATCATAGTTGTACTGTGTGTACTTGTCGTCGGCGTCCTGCTGCCTCCTGCTAACTCCGGCTCGTTAACACGGTTTTAACTAGTTTTAAATTATTTTTTAACTGTTTGTTTTTCGTTTTTTAATAATTTCTTTTGACTAGTTTTAACCGTTTTAAACTTTTAGCGACATATCTTTTATCGGACGCGTTTTTAATCAGAGCACGGATCGCTGTTACTTCCGCCATGCCTCCACTCACCTGTAGCTCCGGGTGTGATGGTTGTGCCAGGCTAACCAAGAAAATCCAGGAACTGGAGCAGAGGATCACCAATTTACACCTGATCCAGGACCACGAGCGCGACGTGGACATCATCTTTGGCCGAACTTTCGCTGCTGCCACCAGCGCCCAGCTGGCCGACACAATTCCCGGTGAAGCTGCGGAGGGGGAATCCATCGCTGGGTCTCCAGGCGGACTCGGACAGACGAACTCCGGCGGAGGTACAACATCTATGGCAGAGGAGGAGTGCTGGATCCAGCAGGGGGCTAAGCCAAAAGCCCCCCTCAGCTCCACTCCGGTGCCCCAGGGTGCGTGGTCGACGGTCGGGCCTGGTCGCAGTGGGGGCGCCCGGAGCGGCTTTCACCATTCTCCTCCACCCGGCCTTCCTCTGTCGAACCGCTTCGGTGCCCTGGGGGACGACTTCCCTCCTCTGACCGTCCCTCCGACCGCGCCGAAGACCAGCAGCGCCGCAGGACCGCCGCCCATCCCCTCCCAGCAGCCAGAGCAGCAGTCCGACTCCGGTATCCACCCACGTCGCGCCAGACCCAGGACTACAGCCGGGACCCGCCGAGGAGTGCTTCACTACACCCCAAATCCACGGAACGAGCCCTCGGCGCCCTCTAAACACCGCTGCAGTCCTTTGGAAGCCAAGCTGCCCAACATCCAGCAGGTCCTGGATAACGAGAGGTCTTCTGCCCAGCAGCCAGCACACCATCCACCCAGCACTCTCATCATTGGAGATTCTATTATCCGGCATGTTAGGATGAGAGGAGCTGTCACCCTTTGTTTTCCTGGAGATACAGTAAAGGATATATCTGAACAGATTCTGGACTCCATCCAACGTTTCCCTACTGTGAGTAAAGTTATAATTCATGCTGGAACCAATGACATCCGTAAACAGCAGTCTGAGCTTTTAAAGCAGGATTTTATTCATCTTTTTAATCTTTTAAAAGACAAGCCCCTATCTGTTTTTATTTCTGGCCCCACTCCAACCATCAGCAGAGGAATAAATCGCTTCAGCAGGTTACTCTCTCTCAACACTTGGCTTTCCTCTGTTACCGTGATGCACAACATTGGTTTTATAGACAATTTTAACATTTTCTGGGGTAGGAGTCAATTATTGGGGGCAGATGGACTACATTTAAACAGACAAGGTACCCGCATGCTGGCATTAAGCCTGGCATACCCTCGCCCACCCCTGTCCCCTGCACCGGATCCAGCTGCTCCTGTCCTCTCTGCCCCATCCACAACATCCTGATGTGCAGCTGGTCCTTGTTCCTATGAACTCAATCCTGATTTTAACAGTAACTCACATATCGAACTTGGACCTTAACCTACTTCATTCATACCTGTTATTTTCAGCAGAGAGCGAAGAAATAATCATAAACTAAGAAAATGCAACCCAAATAATCATAAACAGTTACTAAAAATCCCACCTACAGTAAGTCATACAGTCACTCCATCACCAACCACTATTAATATGGCTCTTTTAAATGTTCGCTCTCTGCTGAATAAAACTTTTATAATAAATGACTTGATTTTAGATAATAACCTTCAGTGTTTATTTTTAACAGAGACATGGCTGAGTACAGATGCCCCTGCTGTTCTCACAGAGGCCTCTCCACCTAATTATAACTTTTCTTATTCAACGAGGAGTAGCCAGAGGGGAGGCGGAACTGCTTTTATTAGTTCATCAACTCTTTCCGCCAAACCTATTTTATTTAATAATTTTATTACGTTTGAATACACTGCCTCTGTTTTTAGCACTCCTCAGATTTTATGTGTCACAGTTTATAGGCCTCCGAAAAGGAATGCACTTTTTATTCCAGAATTTTCAGAGTTTTTATCAATTTTACACAACTCTTATGAGAAGATAATTTTAGCTGGTGATTTTAATCTACATATAGATAACCTTTTATATCCTTTATCAACAGATTTTTTAAATATATTAAATTATATGGATTTTAGCCAACATGTCATGCAGCCGACTCACAACAGAGGACACAACCTGGACCTGGTCATCACGTATGGCCTGTCCACCAGTGTGTCCTCTGTTGTTGACTTGGCTGTCTCTGACCACTACTGTGTGTTTTTTAATATCACCAGTTTTATCCAATCAGAGACCTCTGTGAGAACTGTCAGGAAGCGTCATCTAACCCCTGAAGTGGCTGCAGGTTTCCTTGAAGTTTTTAAAAAGTTCCCTCCAGCACCTTTACCTGCCTCCTGTGATTTTATTGTTAATGATTTTAACAGTAGGCTTAAATCTGCTCTCAACATGCTGGCTCCAATTAAAGTTGTAAACACTCATTCAAAACGTACAGTACCGTGGAGAAATGCAGCTATTAGAAAATTAAAGAGGAGCTGCAGGGTGGCAGAAAGGAAATGGAGGAAAAATAAAATCACAATAAATCATCAGATATACAAAGAACATCTCAGATTATTTAATAACGCTTTAAGAAATTCCAGAAATACATACTTTTCCAGAATCATCTCAGAACATAAAAATAATCCCAAAATTCTGTTTTCCACCATTGACAACATTTTACATCATAATTCTAATACTTTACAGAAAACCCCCTCAAACACTCTCTGTGAGGAGTATGCAGACCACTTCAGAGGGAAGGTAGACACCATCAGATGTAATATTTTATCCTCTCAAACAAACATGGTTTTAGACAAATCAGAGTGTCTGCCTTCACCAGAGGAAACACTGGACAGTTGTCCTGGTAGAAGCTGGGACCCTTGATAAAGTTTTCTCCTCAGTGAGGCCCACCACAAGCGCTTTGGACCCGATTCCCACCAGGTTTTTTAAGCAATTTTATGGTTCTTTTAAAGATGAGATTTTAAACTTTATGAATTGCTCCCTTCAGACGTGGGTTTTTCCTGCTGCCTTTAAAGCAGCGGTAGTGAGGCCCCTGCTGAAGAAGAGCAATTTAGATTTTAATGATTTAAACAACTACCGACCAGTATCTAACTTACCATTTTTAAGCAAAGTTTTAGAAAAACTTGTTTTTATTCAACTTAATGATTTTATTAACGCTCATAATGTCCCAGAGAAATTTCAGTCTGGTTTAGGGATGAACCACAGCACAGAGACGGCACTTTTAAAGATTTTAAATGATTTTAGATTAAACTATGATGCTAAAAAGGTGACAGTGTTGGTTCTTCTGGATCTAAGCGCTGCCTTTGATACAGTAGACCACACTATTCTTTTAACTCGTTTAAAACAGATCGGCCTCTCTGGTGCTGTTCACAAAAACGGTTCACATCCTACCTCACAGACAGGACTTTTATGGTAAGTTTAGATACCTGTTCCTCTAAGGTCCATAAGATCACTTGTGGTGTTCCCCAGGGTTCAGTTTTAGGCCCAGTGCTTTTTAACCTGTATATGCTCCCTCTTGGCAGTGTTATCAGGAGACATGGAGTTAACTTTCACAGTTATGCTGATGATACACAGTTGTACATCTCCATGTCTCCTGATGACACACGGCCAATGGATGCACTTTTTAACTGCATTTTAGACATTAAATCCTGGATGGCAGAAAACTTTTTCCAGCTCAACCAGGACAAAACTGAGGTTTTAGTTATCGGTCCTGAGGCTCAGAGAGAAAAACTTTTACCAAAACTACAATCATTGTCTTTTAATTATTCTTTACAAGTGAAGAACCTGGGTGTGATTTTTGACTCTGAGCTGACTTTTATCCCTCACATTAAAAACATCACCAAAATAGGTTTTTATCACCTAAAGAACATCGCCAGAGTCCGCCCCTTTCTCTCTCGGGCCAATACGGAGACGCTAATGCATGCTTTTATCACCAGTAGAATTGATTATTGTAATGCCCTGCTTTCTGGTCTTCCCAAAAAGACTACCTCATGTTTACAGCTTCTACAGAATTCAGCAGCTCGTGTCCTGATGAAGACTAGGAGGCGGGAGCACATTACACCAGTCTTAGAATCACTGCATTGGCTCCCCGTATGTTTTAGGATCGATTTTAAGGTTCTTTTAATGGTCTTTAAGTGTCTTAATGGTCTTGGGCCTTCGTATCTGTCAGAAATGCTTTTACCATATGAACCCTCGCGGTCTCTGCGCTCCTCTGGCAGCCGTCTCTTTATCATCCCCAAAGTCAGGACACAGACTCATGGTGAGGCGTCTTTCCATTATTATGGCCCTCACCTCTGGAACAGGCTGCCAGAGGACCTCAGGGCCGCAGAGAACATTAATGTTTTTAAGAGCAGACTCAAGACTCACCTTTTTAGCTTAGCCTTTAACTAATTATTATTTATTAATATATTTTTATTCGCTCAGCATGTTTTACCAGATTTAATTTTTAGTTCAGCTTTTAACTGTTTATTTATTAATCTGCTTTGCATTTTTATTATTTGTTTTACACTTATTGTTTTATACTTTATATACTTTATATTTTATTAACTTTATATTTTAATGTATTTTAATCTTTCTTGCCAGTGTTTCCTCTCTGGGGGCCCCCTGCATCGGGGGCGGTGGTCGGCTGTGGCTGCCTGGGTGCCCCCCAGGTAGCGCTTGGGTGGAGGTGGGGGTACCATCCCTCCCTCCTCTGGGCGCCCTGGGTCAGAGCCTTGGCTGCTGCTGTTGATCTGCTGCTGCTGATGCAGATGGCTCCCATGATGGCATTTCCTGGCTCATCTGTACTCAGCCCGCTTTTTGTAGCTTCTAAGTGTGTGTGTGAGTGAGTATGGCTGATGGGTTGGGTTGGGAGGGGGTTGTATTTGCACTGATGATTTTATTTTTGAGGGGGGGGGGTTGTGGGGTTATTTTAAATCTGTAAAGCACTTTGAGTAACTTTCTTTGTTTGAAAAGCGCTTTATAAATAAAGTTTGATTTGATTTGATTTGATACTGTTGGTAACCTGGAAGTCGGTGATGCTGTGTTGTCAGACCATATGCCAAATATATTTGACGGGCCTCTTCTTTGTGCTATGTTTAAAGGCTGCGCTCCTGTGCAATACTTTCATGTTGTTAACTCCTCCTCCTTTCCTTTCCGCTTAGTTCTAAGGCCAGATCATCCGATGGGAATTATGAGCACAGTCTAGCGGCCCACATCAGTAATAATAATAAGCTTTTGGAATACCAATGATTAATATATTATTGATTTCTGTGATTGAATCACATATATTATGAAAGGAAAGAAAATAAAGTGTTTCTAAAGCAATATGGTTATATAGATTAGAAAAAATCGTGGTTAAAAGTTTCATCTAAATTATTTGAACCTGACTTTTCAGGGTGCAGATGATAACAATGCAGATCATCATTTTTTTAAATAGTTGCATTTAGGTCAAGCTTAAATGTATTTCTCTGACAATTATGAGAAAACAATACACTAATAATACTGATTCAGTAGGCACAATAACATGTTTCCACAATTCAATAGAAAAAAACAGTACATCTCAAAACACATAAATAAAATTAAATTAAAAATTATGCTAAAATTTTGTGTTGGGTTTAAATTAATTTAGGGGTTAGAAAAAAAATGTATAACTTGTATGGACGGTATTTGATTCTGGAAGACTTTAAGTCCAAAACAAATTAACCCAAAGTGAAAAGTTAAAGATAAGACGGAGCTTCCCAAGCTGTTTGTAGATCTTACCGTCTTTGGAAAATCTGAGCTGTATGGACTTTTGTCTTATACTACCTATTCCCTGAGGCTTTGCAGCAAAAGTATGTGGATTATTCAGCTATGGAAAACTTGAAAGCGCCAGGCCTTGTGAGGGCTTGTATGCACTATCCACCACATGGAATTGACTAAACTATTACAATCCAAAGCAGGCATGTTCTTATTCAGCACCCTTAATGGTTTACTACTTCATTGATTATATTGATAAGCAGTTTTTTCCTCCAAAAAGTGACTTGCTGTTCATAATATCAAATATAAAGCATATAATATGAAACAAATCATCCTTATGTGTTTATCATCAAATTAGGTAACGATAAAATACATTGGTAATGAAGGGGGAAATTAAAACACAAACAGAGCATTCATAAAGATAATGCCATTACCATAGCATAGTGAACTAATAATCATAATCAATAAATTAGAATATTAAAAGTTCGTTGTGTTAGTTTTTTGTAGTTTTTTCCACAAGCCCACCTTCTGGATACAATAGAACAGAAAATTATCATTATAATGATTTTCAATTTACAGCTAATGAAAATGTGGCATTTAAATTTAGAATATTACATCATACTGTGTAATTGTACTGCTTCTCGGGCTGGATGAAAACTCTTGTCACAAAAGTCCTGAGAAAGCCCAGCCACTTGTGTAGTAGTTTGGCAGTATTTTTGGTAATTTGTAGAAAAACAAAAAGTCAAAACAGTCTGTTAGCTGCTAATTATGCTAAGATTGTTGAAGAATTGTTTATTATTTCATCGCATAGGCTAGATGTATCCTTACACCTCTAAAGCACTGAAGAAAATTTGCTGACCTTGGCCTTCCAAATACTTGAAGCAGTTGACATGGCAGGGGACCTGGTTCTATCCCTTTATTAATTAAACAAATAATTATTTGATCACTTCTTATTATCTAACAACCTTAAAGGTGCAATATGTAAGAATTTTACAGTGAATTTTACACAACAGTGAAAAGCCCCAACCATGTCTGAAGGAAGGTTACATTGAAACAGATGTCAATCTCCGGCGGTCGGGTGGTTGTACGTTTCTGTCATTTTAAAACGCTGCTACGCAATGTTGTCATTTTTTACAACAGGGGTCTCCAAATCCAGGCCTCAAGGGCGGGTGCCATAACATGGTGAGCTGTGTCTCTGCTCCAACGCAGGCCTGACCCAGAGAAACAACCAGTGTGTAATTTGTGAAATAAGCAGGGGGGTGGGTATTTATTTATTTTTTTACTTTTTATTCATACAAATAACGACAGGTTTGTGTATGATGGCTACAGGGCATCTTGCACATTTGTTTACCCTTCCAAAACTGACAGAAATATGTGAAAATCAAAATTACTGCTGACATAAAAAAATTAAGAGAAGATCAAATGTGTCAAGATGATACCAATTAAAGATACAAATTCACTTGACTTATCCAGTCATAGCAGGGAAGATAATTTTTTTTACACATTAACACCACCATGTCATGCCCTTTCAGACCCATTTCTGGACCAGAGGAGCTCAGCCAGGGTCAGGTGCACAAATACTTTTCAGATGTAAGAATCTATACCATCGGTTTATTCAAACGTGCGCACGGATTTGGAGTCCTGCAGGGAAGTATAGAGATTTGAGCAATTGTAGCCGGAGACATATCCCCGTGGGTATCCCCTCCATCCGCCCCAGCAAATCGCACCCTGGAACCAAATAATACATGCAGGATACTTGAGGCCTGGATCTGGGGATCCCTGGTTTACAATATCTGTCCTGCCACCATATTTCCTGGTTCGAGGGCAAATTACATATGAGGACATAAGGTTGCTAAGTCTTCAACACTCAACAGCGTGCCGCAATTTATAATCTGGCTAACGTTAAACTAGCAATACTAGCAGTAAGATAATCAGCTCTAAAAATATTTCACGCAGTTTGTTTTTTTTACCATCAATTGGGTATTGCAGTGAAGTGTATTTTTCTACCCATCAACTTACTGTTTATAACTCATCTTTGCTTGTCATCATGTATCCTCTGGCCAATCAGTAGATGGCAACGCTTTTTGAAATTCACCAATTCGTCAACTGGAAACGTATGAAATTTTATTGCTCACTTTTTTCTCATCTGTAGAGCAATCTACACTAATGAATGAGCTAACTTCACAGACTATTGTAGAATAATCGTTATTTAGAGTATTTTTGTTGACAGGTGTGAGCAGTCTGTTTATCTTTCAGCCAGAAGATGGGGAGTAGCAGAGCCAATTTATACATAGGGGCATATTTAAGAAACAAACGAGACCTCACAAGAACACTCAAACTTCCAGGCAGTTCAGAGCTATGGCTAACATGTTGCTGCACGAAGCTTCCTTTCAATTCCGAACTAAATATTAACGTAGTTAGACACTTCAATTTGAATTTGGGATTCTGCCAACTACATCGAAAGTGTAATGTTGTTTAGAGCTTTCGAATTAACATAAACTGTGTTTTATATCGATGCATGCTACCCATGTTCTGTCCTAAAGCATTAGGGTGTAAAGCTTTACCTTCGGAACTAGCACTCGGGTAATCATTAACTAAAGAAAATATAATAATATTTATATATACACAAATGACTTACTTGAGACTGTGGTTGACGCTGAGCCATTCTGTGGAATCAAGTGAAGAAATATCCCGCTTCAGATCAATAAAAAGTGGCATCCAGTGCGCTGGACATGTTACTAGGCAGAGATTTATGAGGAAGAAACCATGGGTTTGCTGTCTGTCAGATCAGCCAATTCAAAGTAATTAATCGCACACCGGATGGTCAAAAATATTTTTGTTTGAGTTTTGACAATCCACAAAACAATTGAAATAACAACAAAAAATTATTTATTTTTAAAGTACTAAGCTATATCCTGATTCCACAAAACTTGTGAGAGCAGCAAGCCGAAGTTGTTTCCCCTCTTCCTTTTCTTTATTAATCATTTAAACATTCTTTTTACAGCTAAATTATATATTTAATACATCAGAAGAATATCACAATATTACAAGTTTACAACTCTTAATAGAAAAAATTTGCAATAGAAAAACAAATAGTAATTGTATGAATATTTGGAATGTATCAAATACATTTTCCGTTTTTTCTCTGTTTATCCAGTGGGCCGCACAGTCACCTGTAGGTGCAGGCTTACACACAGCAGAAAACAAACGCACCCAAAAGCAGGCTGGAACCATATTAGGAGAACTCTCATTTTATTGGCTGGAACAGTTGCTAGGCAACGACACTTCTCGATCTGCGAGTGAGCACACAGAATTTTGAGAGAGAAGAGAAAACATTTGAAAGAAAGCAGAAGTTTTGAGCGCAAGCATTACAGGTTTTGTAGGAGAATACAGAATGATCCTCTCCCAAATTGTAATTGTATTGTCTTGATAAATGGCAGGAATTTCCCCCCATAAACGTTTGATGGGATACATTGTATTTGTTTTTATATAGGATGTGTTGACTGTAGATAAACTAAAGATCAAACTACACAAAATCAATCTAGACCAACCATAGTATGTTTTGCCTTGTTCTGCTTCCTCTCTGTATTCAGGCAACCTTCTTAAAATGTAACCTTTTTTTAAATTGCTTGCAGGAATTCAGCAGAAACCCTTAAGGACTCAACCCTATCACACAGCAAAACTCTGCTGACTCACCAAAATCCCCCCAACCTCACATGAACTATGAAAATTGCCTCTAATCTTAGAAGCAGACCTTTGCTGCAATACGGTACCACAGGGTATTGTTGTATACTGGATTTTCTGTTTGTGTGTATGATTCTGAAAACATGTCAGTTTGCAGGTGAAACTCACATTATCTATGTGTGCATGTGAAAGTATAAGTTATGATGAATTGTCATATACATGAGAGCTTTGATTGACTGCCTCTGGGTTCTGATTGCAGTGGTCAGGCCATGACCAAAAGCTGCTCAGGCTTTTAAGAATCATGACACTGCACCACGTGTACACTCAAGGGAAAAGTTGTTTTCTTCACTGCTGGATTGTGTAACAGGTTTTTAATAGATTTTGCCGGCATTGCATTGTTGGTAATTGTTCATATTTGCATTAGTGTGTAAAATCTAGGTCTGAAATGAGCTTTCATCTTCATAACAACATCAATCTACAGGGGAATCTCATTCAGAATATCATCAGAGTCTATTCTCTTCAGGAGACAAGCTCAAAAATTAAAATCTATATATTAAATACAGTACAACAAGATAACAAATTTAAAATGTTCTAGATGTTTTGTCTGAAAGATGTGTCCTTGAATTCTACAGTTCATGAACTTAATACTTGTTTTCTTTTTTGGCATTCTTTACTGCCTCAATCTGGCATAGTTTAGAGGTGACCAGTCTATCGCTCTGCTTAGGTGTGAGGAAAACTTCAGCTGTTTAAGTAGCTTTCAAAGACCTCTCTGCATTGCTCGTTCTGGTGTATCTCATCTTTCCTTTGGTAGTACCTAATGGGTTAAGGTCAGCCAAGTGTGCTGACCAATCAAGCTCAATGAAAGAATGTTGAGTCCAAACCTTCGGCCTGTACTGGATCTCCTGCTGTTCTCAGTTGAATGTATGGCTATTCAACATATGCAGCGAGCTAAACATAAGAGGAGATGTTACCAGGAACCACAGGACATATCACTTTCTCTTTGTGTCTTTAGTGAAGACCGTTTTTCCTCTTTTAATTCATAACAGTGTGAACATACAGTAAAATCATACATGAGCTTCAGTATTGACATATTTTGTAACAAAAACAGAAGTTAGCAACACAGCTTTTCTTATGCTTCACATTCACCATAAACATTTTTCCTGATAAGTTCAAATAACTTCTTAAGTAACAGAAAAGTAACAAATCTTATACAAAATAAAGCTACACATGCATTACTTACAGATTATGGCTAAACAAACTCCCCAACTATGTAAACTTGGTTTAAAGGTGTGAAGCTTGTTTTCTCCTCCAGGCATTTTCTCACACTGCCTGCATGAACTTTGCCACCTGTTTATAACACATCACCACATGGGGAAGTGTAGCATACATAACTAAAGAAGAAGCCACATAACTCAAGGGGTAATGCTTCCAACTAGTGGGAAAACTGAGAAATGTACCAGCCAAAAAAAAAATATAGAGCAATAACAGATGGGCAGAATACTCCCCGCCTGACATCCATGAAATGTCATCTCCAACTAACATGTAAAAAAGCAAGTAAAATACAATGAGAAAGTTGCTGTCTTTGAGTACAGTCCTTAGATACCAATAGCAAAACCTCACTTATATGCCTTATGTAGCACCTGTGTTCATCCTTGCAGAAAATCTTCACCTCTTTTTTCCATACAAGCCCATCCTCACTGGCAAAGTCCAAATGGCCAGTTATTCCTATTTTCGAGTGCCTCTTTTAGAAGAACAACATCTTCTGTTTGTACATTAGGCTTTACCATTTGACTTGTCCATTGATTCTATAACTTCAATGTGAATGGCACGTGTGCTAATGCATGTAAATATGAATGCCCATCGCTTTGCATCCGCTTGTCCACCACACGTTTTTCTGATGGTGATAGGCCAGGACCCAAAACATCATGTCCTACATGCAGGGGTGCCGCCAGAAATTCTGGGCCCTATGGAAACAAAAATTTCTGGGCCCCCTACATTTTTTACAGATAAAATGTAACCCAATAAACATGCCCTGTATACTTTAAAAAAGATACTTAGCACATTGCATAGTTAAAATGTCTGATGAGTAAAAGCCTACAAAAACAAGAAAAAGCTATGGAAATATGTACTTGTTTACATAAAAGGAGAATATGTATTATCTCAATTGCAATTGCAAACACAACAGAACATAATGTACACATATTGACATATACTTTACGTGAACAAGCTTTAACTGGGTCCAACTGCTCAATCAGGAAACATCAGCTACAACTAACCCATAATTAAATCAGTCCAAGACTAAAACTAGGCCAAAAGGGGTCAAAATCAAGACACACCAGGAGTAATGCCAGGACTAAACCAGTCCAGGACTAAACAAATACTGAACCAGACATAAACTGTTTGTTATCCAGGTATAACAAGTTATGTTCAACATCACTTTATAATGGCCCAGCGGCGTGCCTTTCTGCTGGCAAAATCATGTATCAAATCATCAAAGTTCAGCTTTCTTGCCAGTTTGCTTTCAATGGACAGTATGGCAAGGTGACAAAGTCTGTCCTGCAACATGGCAGACCTAAGATGATTTTTAATCAGTTTGAGCTTACTGAATGCTCTCTCGCCACCTGCATTGTTGAATAATATGAAATAGATAACTATACAACACAAGAAAATATTAGACAATCCAAAACTGTATTTTTTTTGTATAGTTTTCTTAATATAAAATATTAAATATCTATTCTGTAAACTAATTATAGCCAATGGTTACCACAGACACATTTTTATTCCACTTTATATTATTTTTTCAAGGGGCATTTTATTCATATTAAGAACGTCAAGTTTGACAGCATCGATCGTAGCAGCAGCACTGTCACTTCACAGAACACACGGCAAACTGATTTTGTAATTTTTGAAGCGTGTAGATTACTTTTTGTTTAGTAAAGTTATCATCATGTGGAGAACACAGTAGATAAGACGTGCTTAGAGCTTTCAATCTTCGTGAAGTTTTGCGCTCAGGCTCACCTTGTTTGGCTGAGACGGGGACGGGGGCCGCGGGGGAAGGAAGACGTGGGTGTGCAGCGGCCGCTGAATCTGTGTCTACGAGACATGATAACCCGGAGACAGCAGAGATGTTATTATTGTTGGATGTAAATCATAATTCAGTAATTATTTTACTAAGCTAGCTAGATAAAAGCAGGTCATGTAGCAACAAAAATAAGTAAGTGAAAGTTTTGGAATACAGGAATAGGGCAAGCTACCTTTCTTTTTGAAAAACTGTGTGACATACTGTCGACTTCGGCGTTCTCGGTCTTCTCTTTCCTTCTTTTCTTTCCGTTTTTGATGCCCTGACTTTTGATGTGACATGCCTGCGTGTGTCACTATCTGCACTGCATCATAACAAATGCAATAAGCAAGAGACGTTACGCTAGCGAGTGTAGCTCGGACAGCGCAGGTGGAATGAACCATTGTGAGGGGGGTGTGACTTAAACAGTAAATACATTATTTGTTTGTTAAATATTAAATCTATGGTCAAAACGGACAAAATACACATTAAGTGTATGAGGGGCCCTAGCACATTTAACGTATGTATAAAAAAGAGAAAAGAAATAAGAAAAGAAAAAGAGGGTCTGCTCTTCTGGGCCCTTCATCAGCCTGGGCCCTTAGAATCGTCCTAACCTTCCACGCCTTTACGGCGCCCATGCCTACATGTGTGAAAGGAGGGTCAGTGGACAACCTGTCCTCGGGTAGCTCAGGAATAATCTGTTCCTGCTCAGACCAAAATCATTCATTCCAAGGAAAACAAGCAGAAAAGAACAGCTGATCTTCTTCTATTTGCTATTATTGTTTGTCAAGATATCTCCACGGACTTTCTTAAACAATGGGTGAGCACATTTATAGCAGATAAGGTGTGTTTATAGAGTATTTTTTATCTAAAAAAAAAAGAAATCTGTCTTTACTGATTTATTTTGAAAAACCAGATGATCTGCATTTTCAGCATCCTGCCTGGTATTTTTTTATTTGTGTAGATTTACTGCGGACTTGCTCCGGCGTCCGGCAAAATTCGATTCAATCCTATTTTTGCCGGAGTGCAAAACCGCGGCCGGTGCCCTGCGCCGCATTGCAGCGGTAATGGAATAGTTCTTCTTCATGACAACGGGATCGGATTTGTTGCAGCCTGCGTGGAGGAGCGGAGCGGAGCGCATGTAGTGGAATTTAGGTGTTAGTCTCCACTCTGAGGATTCCATTTGTGTCAAGAAATGGGTTCAGTTTGCTAAGTGGGGTTGAACTTTTGAGGGGCATACTTCCAGTAGTACATTCCAACTTGAAAATCCTTGGAATCTGATACTACTGAGAATATCCTTTGCGAAGGTGGTGACACAAGTAGTTACCTCATGATGCAGTTCGTTTTCAGTCTCTGGGTCTACAAGATTAGACGGCTCTGCCTAAGATTGACCTGTTGCTGACTTGGTAAGGAAATCAGGTCCACTGAGCCATGTGGAGGTAGAAGTTGCTAAGAGGGTAATGTGCGCGTGGCATGATCAGCAGGATTTACAGTAGTAGCAGTTTAAAAGTTCTCATTCAGAGTAAACGCCGGACGAATGGCGTGCCCTTTCCAGCCCATTAACGGCAGAGTTCCCTCCAAATCCCAGTGGCCGGAGTGGCCCCCTGTCTTTCTCCTGGGAGTGTCAAAGTTTTACTGCAACTCCACCCATTAATTAAAATACAGAGTATGACCAGGAGATGGCGCTTCTCTCACAGAATTCTCATCGACATGATGTTATTATCAGTATGCACGTACACTGAAGAAAAAGCAGAGCTGGTTGCGCAAACCATTTTGGATATAACAACACAAACTGCTCACTTTTTTGTAATTAACCTGCTTCTTCTATTGTCAAAGTTTATCATAGGCTACATAAACTTAAGTTCTCGTAACACAGGCCAAACTTTACCAAATGAGTTCTGTAAAACCTTATAACAAGTAGCCTTAAACGTCATATCTGTAAACAATTTGATTTATTTCTATGAACCTAAAGTATATCTTTTTTTTAACCTAATGTACTTTCCTTTAATTTTGTGATAAACTCGTGTTTTTTTATGTTATTGTTGTTGGATGAAAATGACAGAGTTCCACAACGCAAAACAACGTAATAGCCTATTTATAATATTTATGCAATCACATGACTATTCGGCTCACCACGGAATGTTTGCAACACCAGAATAGACCTGGTTACATACTGTAGCGATGGGGAGCAAAGCTTGGTGGGGGGATGCTTGAAGATGGTAATGAGTTACACAACGCAAAAACAACGTAATAGCGTATTTATCAGATTTATCAATTTATATATTTTATAATAAATTCTTAATTACGTTGTTGTGTATATTATATATTAATTGTACATTACTCAAGCAATCTGTTTTAAATGTATAAGTTTGTATTATTCTGACAAATTATTGAGAAAAATTAAATGGATTTTTGTTTGTTTGTTTTTTTCAGATTCATAGTGAAAATGGTGCTGTTTTGGGAATCTGTAAGGGATTAAAAATAACATTGGTAGCCTATTCATTTCGAGCATATACTAATGCAGCCATTCTCAACCTTGGGGTCGCGAGATAATTCCTGGGGTCGCCAAATCATTTTGGAAAAATATAAATGAATGTAGCTCCGACTGAACTTTAGAAGGACGACAAGTGGTTGGTCTCAAACAGGCATTTTATTACCTAAAGCCAGTTAGTGTCTGCCGTAACTAGGCAACACCAAAGCAACAACAACTAACCTGTCCACTCGTCTCATATCTGCCCTCATCATTCACACAGCTGAGCAAAGAAGTGTTTTTTTTCTCTCTCCCCGATCTGCTGTCAGCAGGAGCTGTAGAAAGCAGACGCATTCACAGATAGTCTGAAATCGTAGAGCGTTAACTTAAACATTAGTTTACTTAAACAATCTAAAATAAAGCGTTGTTACATTCATATTAAATTAAATAATTTTAAACAGAGAGTTGTTTTCTGCTTCATTGTTTGTCCAAAATGCATTGTATCAACACTGCGTTTGTATGCGACTCTGATCTGTGCGGGTCAGATTCTGGTCAGTGAAGCACTCGGCGAATTTGTGATGGTAGTAGTATGTGTCTGTGTGTGTGTATGCAGGGTGGGGACAAAGAAAAAAGAAAAGAAAAACAGGTGCGTTGTTGTTTTAGCCACATCTGCAGCTAGCTAATTTTGTTAGCTGGAAAAATGGAGTGATGTCTTAAAAGAAAAAGTGTTCCAGACAGTCAGCAGCAGAGGTCCCAAAATCAGCCAACAGAACCACCACCAGAGAAAAGTAGGGCGCTGGCCGGGCCAACACCGGCGGTTGATAAAGGTTCAAGGCTCCGTAAATATCAGCCCGACTTTTGAAATGTGGCTTTTTCCTGCACAACAAAAAACAATGTTGACTACCCACAATGTGTAATTTGCTCTGAGGTGTTGGCACATGAGAGCTTGAAGCCAATACAACTTAAGAGACATTTAGAGACAAAACAAAGCATCTTATTTAATAAGCTAATTGATTTTTTCAGCGCAGGGAGCAAGAACTAAAAATGCAAAAAAACAGTGGTGAGCTAAATGTGCCTTGTTGGATAAGTGCAGCAGATTAGTTGTGAAATGTTTACAATAACAACAGAATAGACATGGTTACATAGGGATGGTCACGAAAGCTTGGTGGGGGGATGCTTGGAGATGGTAATGTTCTTTAGGAGGTGTGAATGATCTGGAGTCTATGGTATGGTGTTAAGTTGGGGGTTACATTCAGGATGATCATCAGCGAGTACAATAGGTTAGCCAGACAGTGTTGTGTGACTATTAAATGTGTGAATGTGTAAGCCCTACTCAGAAAATTTCTGCCCTTTAGGCCGAACGTTACATTACAAGTTCCTAAAAACTTAAAGATCTGGCGTTTACCCCATTTAATATGTACAAGAGCTGGGGAAAGATGACAAACTGGAGCGGCTCAAACGGAAAAAGTCCACTGCCTCAAATTATAAAGGAGCGGGTCCATCAACAGGTTTCAAAGCGCTTTCCTAGCCTGTCTGGGGACCAGTGGCAAAGAGTCAGAAACAAAACAAATGAGAGACTGAGAAGACCCCGCAAGACTGACCCTGAGGCACAGCGCCTTGGCTATTGCCGTTAAAAAAAACGTTCAAAATGTGATTTTTTTTTTCTTGGTTTGCTGTGCTGTGTGAAATTTGCTTGTGTAAATAAAAATGGAAGAAAAAAAGTTATAGCTTCACAGTTTCATTTATTATTATTGGTAGATGACCGTTATTAGTCACAGGTAAATCACATCTGTGAATCACACGTTGATTCAGCGTAGAGCTGTAATCTGGCCTTAAAAGTTGGATACTGACTGGATGGAAATTGCGCTGGTGGATGCACTGTTTGAAAAAACAAACAAAAAACTATCAGGTTTTTAAGTGGTTGGGAAAAAACTGTAATTTATAAATATTACCCCGGCTACAAAGACTCATATGTCTAAATAGTACTTTCCTGCAGGACTCCGAATCTATGCGTTAGAAAAATTGGCACCTGTTTTCAATTTACTGGACAAATGTTTGAAACTCCGGTCAAAAGGACCTGTTACCTGAAACTTAAAATTATAAATGAATAAGAATAATTTCAAGGCATGTTGATTTATAATCTTTTTTTTTTTGTCTGCACCTATATGAAGCTTTAACCACTTGCTTCTGTTGCGTAAAAGTCTGTCTCGCCTGTGTGAGTCTCTGTGTGCGCTCTCACCGCTTGGTCTAGATTTCAGGAGATTTTGTCTGACTTGTGGCCATCAGGGAGCTGCTATATAAATGCAGGAGACTTCTGCAACTTGAAACTTGGGATAATAGTGCATTTACACTTCAGTATTTTCATTGAGAGCGCAACACAGCAGTCTAGGCATGTTTTCTGTTTTGATCTGAGAGGAGTGGGTCTTCCACATCGTTACACATGCAGTGTGCCTGCAACATCTTAACAGGTATTGTCGGAATAATGTTAGTGGCCCACTTTATTACAGTATAAATGATCGCGCTGAGATGATCAGCTGACCACTAAAGCCCGTCCTGAGACCGTGGACAATGATAGAAATTAAGCCCGAACCTGGCCAGGTTCCCTAACCCTATGAAACCCAAAACGTAGGCTAATTGCCTACAGTACTGTCATACGTTTCACATTACAGAGCACTCTTATGCTATAAAACTACTGTATCTGGGTATAAGACTACAGTGGTAGGCTATTTGAACCTTGAGTTTCTGAGTTACATTCAAACTTAGGCTACATACAAACCAGCAAACCATAGAGGAACAGATAGGGGAACATTTTTTAATGACATTTATATAGGCTACCCTGAGTCTGATACGTCAATAAATCATTAACATTAAAATCACTGCTCCTCCCCGTGGACAAAAGAGGCATTGCAGCTGGTTTTCACTCAGGCTCCTTGGGGGCGAGGCCTCACTGAAGACGTCATAGCGGGGGATTACATTACCACCACGGACCTGTCAGGGACCTTTGACGGATCAGGCACGTACCAGTCAAGGGCCGGTCAAGGACCAATCATGGAAACATGAGAACTTTTAAACTGCTACTACTGTAAGTGAGTGGGCACATAATGCCACTGGTGGGCTTGTGTAGATTGCCTAATGCGTTCCACTCTGTTGTGCAGATAGACGTAAAAACGGCTCTATGTATTGAAGATGTAACCGAGGACTACTTTGGAGTCTGAATAGATCACCTGCGATGTCCATCTCGTCAATGACTAACTTGGCCACCTCGACAGCCAGGACCGCTGCACAGAGCTCAAGTCTGGGTATGGTGATGTCTGGTCTTGGGGCAAGCCGTGCCTTGCCCCAAGACCAGACATCAGGAATCCCACTTCATTATGTCCATCTCTGTCTGTGAGTTTAAGGTAGGCATCGGCGCCCACTGCCTTAGTAGAGGCATCGCAGAAAATATGATTTCCTTAGTTACTGCTGCAGACAGTGGTATTGAGGTGAACATTCTGGGGATCTGCAGTTGTTGTATATGTTTGAAGGAGTGTTTCCACCGTTGCTACTGTTGTAATTTCTCTTTAGGGAGTTCAGTGTCCCATTCACAAATGTCAGTGGAAATCTCTCTGAGTATGACCCTGCCCTCTACAATGATAGGGACAGCAAACCCAAGTGGGTTGTAAACACTATTAACGACTTACAACACTCCACGCATTAACTGTTATCTAGAACTTGAACAGGTCTGTGGACAGGTCTCAGCCCAAGCCCAACGTTTGTTGCATGGGTGGGGTAGTCTGCCCAAGGTCAAGGCCCTGCATGTCAGCTGCAAGGTCCTCACTTGGAAATTGCATTTCTGATGGTAGGACAGTTGTATGAGATATCGTGCAGGCATATGTTACACTGAGACAGCATCTTTGTTCTTTTTTCCCCCTTCATCTGGGTTCGTTTCAGTCCATAAATAGCCACTGATGGGGAGGGGCAGTTCCTGGACACGTGGACTCTCATCCTGAATTCCTATACTTCTCCATCCAGAGCATGGTTTTTAAACCACAAGAAGCAAAGGTAGTTGCAGTGGTCTTCTCTGAGAACAAAATTGTAAAACATTTGCTCCACGTCGGCCATGACTGCGTATGGGTCAGACCTGAAACGCATCAGAACTCCCACAAGACTATTATTGAGATCTGGCCCTTTTAGTAGTACATCATTGAAACATTGTTGTATTGCGCACTTGAATCAAAAACCACTCTAATTTTCCCTGATATTTGAGCTTGGTAAATGCCAAAACTAGGGAGATACCACCATTCTTGTTCCGGAGAGAGAGCTGGAGCTGGTTCAGCGTGGCCTTTACTGAAAGTTTTGTCCAAAAACTTGATGTAATGTTCCTCCATTTCTGATTCTGAAGAGAAATATTTACCTCTGATCAAGATGTACAGTTGTCCCGGGAGAAAGAAAGTGAAAGTAAGTGGGCTGCAGCAACAGCCAGTCCTGTTTAGACATGATGCTCCAGCACCGAAGCTGCGCATCACGTTCTCCCGGTGGGAGCTATCATGACAGCGGTCGAAGGGATGTAAAAATCTGTGGAAATAATAGGAGATGCGATGGAAAACAGGAGAGAAAAAAGACAGCTAATAAGCTAGTAAACAGCAATAAAGTTCTCCACCCCACTGCAAGTGAGGATGATGATGATGATGATGATGATGATGATTTTGGTGAGGTTTGCTTGACAGATGAGGAAGAGTAGGATCTCTGGTGGATCAGACTATTTGATGAGCCTCTTAGTTATTTTTGGGCCCAATGATTTTCTTTCTGTTGATTTCGAAACCTTGATATTAAAATTCAACATTTTCCAATATGGACGCCTGCTTCTGACATCATAATATGCAAATTAGATGAATAACTTCACTCCCATCACAAACTTTGGATTATACTGAAGATTTTTCTCATTTACAATACACATTTATCTACAACCATATTAAAGCTACAATATTTTGAACTAGTGATATCAAAATTGAATATTTTTATAGAAAAAACCCAGGTTCCTAGAGGGTTAAAGGGCTTGAAAGATCAGATTCCCCGCTTTGTGGCAGGAGGTTAGAGTCCTTGGTTGTCCAGAGAGGTGGACCAGCATTCATGGCAGAAACGTGACCATCACTTTTACATTCTGAACATTGGATAACAGCTTTGCAGTCCTTAGCTCTGTGACCTGTGGGAGAACAACACTTGGCATGTTTTTGACAATGCTTTTCCTTTCATCTAGTGTTTTTTAACTAAAACCCCTGAATTTGGCATGTGAACGGGGCTTGTGGTGAATACGACATTGTTTGTTTGGCTTGAAACCAGACGTTTAAGCTGTGACGTTTGTTTGACTAATATATGTTTTGTTCACTGCAACCGGAACGCTGTATTTAGTTGGTTTCACTAGTGGCTTATCATGTTTTGGAGCTGCTATGTTTGAACTTTGTAAGATAAAGCTAGGATCTGTTTTCATTTCTGCATAATCATTTATAAACTGAGGAAATTTGAGAAAGGTGGATAAACTTCACCATTGTCCCTTTTGTATTTTGTCTCCTGTTTCACCGACGACATCTGGAGTCCGTAGGGGAGCTTTTCTTTTATTTTTTTATTTGTTTTCTAAAATTATTTTATTTGACAAGCACTGTGAATCGTCTCGGGAAGAACCAGAAGCTGATTACCAGGGAGCTGGATCCTGACTGCAAGAGGAGTGAGTATAGAGTGAATAATGGGGATCTGGAGATTTGATGATGAAGTTTCTGAATCTTTACTTTTTTCTTTTTTTTTTGGTGTCCTGTCTAGCAGTTTGCCACTCAGAATTGGTGTCTGAGTACCAAGTACAAGCCCAACAGATTTACTTTTCCAAGCAGAGTATTACAGCTTTGCTGTAACACTCGATGTATATGTATTAAAAAATCTTTATTAGTGATTACTGAGGGTTCAATTTCCTGAAGTCATGGACATGAAACCGAGAAAAGAAGGAAGAAAGGAAGAAGGTGAAGAAAAGAAACCGCACCAGCAGAGGCGCGAACTGACGACACAAGACAGGGAGGCAAACAAAGAACACAAGAAAACATCCCATTCCTCCGCCTCTGCCGGATGGCAGAGAAGCGGTAAAACAAAACAAACAAAAACAATGAACTGAACAGAACCACACCAATAGTTCAGATTCAGAAATAAAAATTAAGAATTACACATTCACTACACACAAGCATGGATTAATAAACACAATACTAATGTTTCTGTTAATGTTTGAACTTTGTAAAATAAAGCTAGGATCTGTTTTCATTTCTGCATAATCATTTATAAACTGAAGAAAATATGAGAAAGGTGGATAAACTTCACCATTGTCCCTTTTGTATTTTGTCTCCTGTTTCAGCGACGACTTCTGGAGTCCGTAGGGGAGCTTTTCAACTATCGTGTTTATCCCCCTTGGGGTGTCCAGAAAGCTCAGGCCTGGCAGATAATTTTAACTTTGTGCATATTCTAACTCCAACAGGAGATCTGCAAGCTCCTGCAATTAGTGAGTGTACTTATTAGATAATTTTGGAAAAGACTGCAAGAATTGGAAAATTGACACTTCAACTACCTATTGGGAACCAAAAGTTTTGTCTAGATGTTGCCTCAAACGTTGGAGACCTGCTTGTGGGTTCTTCAAATGGGCCGCCCTGATCCTCAGAGCGTGCGTGAGTGACTCCCCGCTGAGCCACTTGGGGAGGAGGTCGAGCTCTTCGTTGGACTTTAGATTGAGGCCTTCTATAGTGTTGCGGAAGATGGACTTTCAGGACAGATGGACTCAGGACGGGTGTCGAAAACCTTGAATCCCACTGTCAGTAGATCACGACGTGCTAGATAGGCTGTAAAATCTGAGAGTTCAGGCTGTGGAGATTATGAAGGTTTAGGCTGGGTTGAAATGTCAGTTTTTCTGTGTAGGAGGGGACTTTGGTTGCTACTGATCTACAAAATCAGTGAGATGTTCACCTGGAGAGCAGGCAACTGGCTGTTGGCTTTGTTGTATATGCTGAGGGTCGTTATTGCTGACCAGCTGTCCTGTGTTGGGCTTTCTGTCTTCATTAAGTTCCAAGCTGGAGCTAGCGAAGTGAGGGTTCGCATAATCTTGAGCGCGTCTGATGAAAGGAGGCGTCTTAGAGGGGACCCCTTGTTCTGTGAGGTCAACGGCGTCATGCTCCTCAACGTTTCCAGAACGTGAGCTGTGATTCTGTCACTGCCTGCATGAACTTTGCCTTCTGCTTACAACACATCACCACAGGGGGCAGTGTAGCGTACACAAAATAACTAAAGAAGAAGCCACAGAACTCAAGGGGTAATACTGGCCCCTAGTGAGAAAACTGAGAAATGCACCAGCCAAAGAAAACCAATAGAGCAATAACAGAGGGGCAGAATACTCCTGAAATCAACACTGCATGTGGAAACCTCACACTGGATCATCAGATTCTGCAACCTTTTGCTGCTGTTTACGACCGAATTTCCCCTGGTGGGACTATTAAAGGATTATTCTATTCTATTCTATTGTATTCTATTGATTTCTTATAAAAATTATGAATTTGCTTTTGGCTAAAAACAGGCCTCTGGACTACAGATCAACAATTCCCCTTCTCCTTTGTATGATGCCTCTGATTTTATCTGCGGGTCAGGAGCGGCTTAACAAATGCAGCAGTTGTAGTCCATGTTCTGATTTATCAATATGTTATTAACCTTGAAGCATGGACAAGTCTTACCTCGTGAAACTTCTTGCATTTACTTTGGTTCATAATCCTCTCACAGCTGTGGTTGTCTCTGTGGCTTGTGGACCTTTTTCTGTTGCACTTATTCTTTCAACTTAATTTACCATTAAAGTGTTTGAATACAGCGTTCAATAAACATATGACATATTCAACAAGGACGTTGACAATAATAGTTTAGCATACCCAGTTGAAAGTTTCAATGACAATCTGTTTGGCAACTGTCTGCAGTTTGCTCTATGATTGTTTTGGTCATAACATGCCATAACTTCACATTTCTGAATAACAAAAGCTTTTAAAGATTGTGAATGGAAGCTAAAATCATATATACAATATTGTCTGTAAAGAATCAGTTTGAAATTAACTTTTTGAATCTGATAATTGAGTATGTTTACTTCTTGGTGATATTCAAACGGTTGAGTTGCACTTGTAGGCATCTTATTGACTTAAAATTGACTTTATCATCCAACGATTAAATTATATTAATTTAAAGGTTATTTTTCTTGTTGAACAGACTGTAAAGAAAACTAACTAGGACAGATGATGTAAAATAACAATGATATTGTTGGTTTATGTCAATACACATTAAACGAGCAATTGAGCTTGAAACATAAACTGGAATGAGCTACAAACATTTTCACAGTACATTATTGATAAAGACAAAATGATTGATTGTGAAAATAAAAGAGATTTGTGGTTATTACGAGTGTAAAGATTACAACGAGGTCAACTTCTATCTTCTTTAACTGTCCCCTTAGTCAATTACTTTCTTGGAGTACTGTTCTTCCTTACCCCCGGTAGCTTAGTGTTTTGACTGTACAATAGAAATGGAAAGCATGGCTCTTTTACACATCTAAATTGCACACTTGAGATTATCAGCAACTGTCATTGTACCTGTCTATCAAGCAAATTTCAACAATACTGTCTAATATTCATCTTAAAAGAAAGGCTTGAATCTGAATACCAGGAACAGCTTTTTGGCAAATTGAATACAACCCATTTTGCCTGCCGTTATCCAGTGTGTTACTACATTGACACACAAATTGCTTACGTGAGACATACACATAAAGTATTTTTGTTCACACATATACTGTGGTAGAAATCCATTTGTGTAAGCAGTAATCAAGGATAAAAAATAAACATGCCTTCTGTCAATGTCCTACAATATCATCTCATATACCCCACTCAACCATATATGAGATTTCAACCTTAGGTCCCCAGGCCACAATTACTGAAGCCTGAAGCCCCTTGACTAAATACACACTGCATTTATCTCATGCAGTTACCTTCTTAAGTTAAGTTTGTAACACACCTTTAACTTAAAGACAAACAGGAAAGACAAGCAAATCTGTAAAAAGGCAAGAGAGCACCAGTTAGGAACTTAGCACTGAATGAAACGGTTCAATCATGGTTTAAGCATCTAATACATTTGAATTTTAGTTGCCAGAATGTTTTTACAATGTATAATTGTCCAAATAAACTTAGTATATGTATATTTCTAATTTTGCTGAAAGTATCAAATTCTCTCTTTTTTTTGACATTTCACAAATTAAAGTACACACAGACAGCCATCCAGATAGATAGTTACAGAGAAGACATACAGACGTGGACAAAATTGTTGGTACCCTTCATTAAATCAAAGAAAAACTCATAATGGTCACAGAAATAACTTTAATCTGACAAAAGTAATAATAAATAAAAATTATATAAATGTTGACCAATGAAAGCCAGACATTGTTTTTCATCCATGCTTCAACGGAATTATTTAAAAAATAAATGCATGAAACAGGCCTGGACAAAAATGATGGTACCCACAACCTAATATTTGGTTGCACAACCTTTTGAGGCAATCACTGCAATCAAATGATTCCTGTAACTGTCAATGAGACTTCTGCACCTCTCATCAGGTATTTTGGCCCCGTCCTCATGAGCAAACTGATCTAGTTGTTTCTGGTTTGAAGGGCGCCTTTTCCAGACAGCATGTTTCAGCTTCTTCAGCTTCTAAAGATGCTCAATAGGATTGAGATCAGGGCTCATAGAAGGCCAGTGTTTTCCTTTTAGCCCTTCTTGGGTGTTTTTAGCTGTGTGTTTTGGGTCATTTTCCTGTTGTAGAGACCCGTGACCTGTGATTGAGACCATGCTTTCTGACACTGGCCAGCACATTTCTCTCTAGAATCCCCTGATAGTCTTGGGATTTCATTGTACCCTGCACAGATTCAAGACACCCTGTGTCAGATGCAGCAAATCAGCCCCAGAACATAACCGAGCCTCCCCCATGTTTCACAGTAGAGACCTAGTTCTTTTCTAGATACGCTTCATTTTTCCGTTTGTGAACATAGAGCTGATGTGCCTTGGCAAAAAGTTAAATTTTTGTCTCATCTGTCCACAGGACATTCTCCCAGAAGCTTTGTGGCTCGTCAGCATGTAGTTTGGCATACTCCAGTCTGTTTTTTTCTATGATTTGTCCTCTCCTTGTTCGTCTCCCATGTAGCCCTCTTTGGCTCAAACAGCGAAGGATGTTCCGATCTGACACTGATGTTCCTTGAGCATAAAGTTCAGCTTGGATCTATTTTGAAATCTTTCTAGGCTCTTTTGTTACCATTTGGATTATCCGTCTCTTTTATCTGTCATCAATTTTCCTCCTGCAGCCACGTCCAGGGAGGTTGGCTACAGTCCCATGGATCGTACATTACTGAATGACGTGCAGCTGTAGTCACAGAAAGATCTAGCTGCTTGGAGATGGTCTTATAGCCTTTACAGTTAACATGCTTGTCTATGATTTTCTTTCTCATCTCCTGAGACAACTCTTTCCTTTGCTTCCTCTGGTTTATATTGAGTGTGGTACACACCACGTCACCAAACAACACAGTGACTACCTAGAGTCCTATATATAGGCCCACTGAGTGATTACAGGATTGTAGACACCTGGGATGCTGATTAGTGGACATACCTTGGATTAACATGTCCCTTTGGTCACATTATTTTCATTCTTTTCTAGGGGTACCATCATTTTTGTCCAGGCCTGTTTCATGCATTTATTTTTTAAATAATTCTTGAAGCATGCAGATGAAAAGCAATGTCTGACTTTCATTGGTCAACATTTATATAATTTTTATTTATTATTACTTTTGTCTGATTAAAGTTATTTCTGTGACCATTATGAGTTTTTCTTTTATTTAATGAAGGGTACCAACAATTTTGTCCACGTCTGTAAATAGAGTCATATAGAAGAGCTAAACCAGGTTATTGGACATCAATAAATTCTAAACACACATTTTGTGAATATTGCTAAATTAATGGCTGCTGGGGAGTATGCCATGCCTTTTGGATTCCACTGTCCCTTCTGTGTGTATTGTAACCACACACAACCCAGTGTTGTCAACTGGTATTAAGTGAATGACAGAAAGATCTATAAAGGTTAGCTTGTATTGGTGTTAGTCATGAAGATTTCTGAGAGCAAGAACAAGTTATTGTTTAAGGTTCAGAGTTTAAATTCTGCAGTCGTACAGTATATCCTTGGGCCTAATTTACACAGGAACGATAAATGATTATAATTTAATCCTTTAGTATTTAATTTAGGAAACAAATTCTTTATCAGCCACTTTAAATTATTTCAAACGTTTATAAAAGATTAAACAGATGTTTATATAATTTACTCAATTCAAAATCATGTAATTCATTGTCCTCTGCTTTATTATATGTGTACTATATCCTTTACTATATCCTGCATTGAACACATATTATAGTTGTGGAATTTTTATCAACAGGAAATCATGTTTAAAGTCTACAATTCAGACAATTGCTGACAAGTCTAAGCAATAACATTTCCCTGATCAGAACACAATCATTGAGTTCCAGTGTAGTAAGTAAATGTGAGAAAATAAAACATTTCTGAATGAAAGGAACAGAAAGAGGTTCAATTTTTACGACCTGGAAATAACTATATAATGAGCAGAGTTACTATAAAGAGAAAAAGATATCATAGGGACGTTTATTTTGAATTCATTTTCGTGTAGGAAGGAATTTTGTATAGTTGAAGAGAAGACTGCATGAGAAAGAAAAGAGACACCATAAAAGATGGATCAAAGATCCTTCTCATTTATTTTTACATCACTGTGAATTATACCATCTGTGTGATGTATACAGGGAGACTAATTACTGTTTTATTTGCTAAAATAGTAGATGCATCAAAATACAATACATTTTCTACAGACTTTGGGCCAAGATTATGCAAATGTCATGAATCATAAATTCATGTTAAATATTTTTGAATGCCTTTACTAGAAAGGGTTTATATACGGGTTGTATGGTAAAAACCAGATGAGGGTAAAACACTAAAAAAGGGACAAGCATTTGTAAATAAAATGTTTACTTTTCAATTATTTATATTAACTTATTTTATTTAATAAATTATTTAATAGGATCCTGCGTTTGAATCCTTGCCCGGGGTCTTTCTGCATGGAGTCTTGATGTTCACCCTGTGCATGCATGCGTTCTCTCTGGTTACTTCGACTTCCTCCCACAGTCCAAAGACGTGGACTGGTTTCACCAACTTGTCCTTAGGTGTGTGTGTGTGCTCATGGTTGTTTCTTCTCTGTGTCACTAGCCTCTTTCAAAAGACAATGTCGGCATTATTGCCAGCATCAGTGAGCCTATTGGCCACAGGCTGAAAGTTGTGTGTGTAGTTGTTTACATACCTTCATCTCCTTAGGGTGCTTCCATTCAGCCTGATTGCGTAGAGCCTTTAAAAGTGGAGCCGCGGCCTGAAGCAGACGCCAGATGGTTTAGCACTCCAGCGTGGTAACAGGCCGCTACTCAGACAACATCAGTGTCACGCTTTTTCTCACAAGTATTAGACAAAGATTCACCCTCTTTGTGTGTCTTCTCCCTCCAAGCAGAACCACGGCCTCCGATCCCAAACTTCTGCTTTTTCCTGGAGATCTCCAACCGCTATCGCTCCTACTGTGTGCTCCTTGCTGTTCCACCCTTGAGTACCCTCCTCTGTTGAAAGGAATACAAGGAAGGAACAAGTTCTCCAGCATCCAGTTACAGATCCTTTTACTCTCCTCAAAGACAGGCGCTACGGCCTCCCAATTAAGATCACCTAGTCCACCAGCACCTTTGATCTTTCTGACTGTATTTCCCGAATAACCTCTGCCTCTCCATCTGCAGTGCTGAATCCCTCCATGTTCACTCTCCCCGGGGTGAAAGAAAAGCCTGGTCCGAATTGCCTGAGTCCTCCCAGTTCCTGTGAAAACAATATTGAAAGAAATAAACAAACGTTAACTCATATCCTTGAATTTAGTGGGTGTGTTCGAATCTGCTGGTTTAGTCTATGACAGGCTGTCCTTAACAGACCCTTTGAATCATTTGGCAAACTGGTCTTCCGCTCTAAAAGCCAGAAGCTCCCAGACCTTTGCATCTCTCCATTTTGATATTTTAGCCAATACGGTTTTCAAATGCTAAATTAGCTCCCCATGTTAACTTGCAATTTACATTCTGTTGCCGGCTTAAAGACGTCATCATGATATCACCCCCAGTTGCAGCGAGGCATTTCAACTTTATTCAGAAGACCAGCGTTGCGGCAATATTTCAGCAATATTACCACCTAGCTTGCCAGCACAAATGTGCCCGCCACGCCATGCCACCATGGCACATTCATAAGACCCAGTGTGCCGGGCATATTACCCCAAATACGTAGGTCTGTTGAAAGATGCTTCTGTGATGGACCTAGAACTTGTCCACGTTTTACCCTCCTCCTGGTAATGACCCCCCACCCCCACCAACACCAAAGTTTTAAATTCAAAAATTTGTAAAACGAACATGATTGCTTTGGTCAGTGTATTTTGGGATGTCACAGCAAGCAGTAGCCTTAGGCCTCAACGCTAATGTTAACATTGTAAAAGTCTGAATAAAGATGACTATTCAACATCTAAATAGATTCGGAAGGTTTCTGTAAGCCTTCTCTGGACCTTTAGATTTCTTTTTTTCTTTTTTATGGACCCAAAAATGGTGTTTCCTATTTTAAACTTGCTGTCTCATTGTTACATTTCACAACCACTGTGATCACAACTCAAGCATTCTAAATAGATATTTGCTGTAATATTGCAGTTCTTTCATTTGTGTATATAGTAAACTATCTCTACCACAAATACACAGTGAAGTATGTTAAACGTTTATTAATGTTTGATTAAGGTGTTTTAGTTACCATACTTTTAAATTATACTTTTAAGATTGTTTTAGAGGTATTTTGCAGACTCAGCTCTTGTTTGGGTCACAGAAAAACAGGACATTGAGCAGGAAAGCACAGGCAGATTTATGGCTTGACAATGGAAGGATGCAGATAAAAACCACATTAGATAAGACACCACATTCTTTATCAGCAGAAAATCTAGTTAGAGCTGGGTTGTAAAGTCAGAATAACAGGAAGGTCATTAGTTATGCATGCATGGTTGTAAGGAGGCTGGTCTTGGCAAAAGTTTGAATGAACCAATCATGTTTCGTGTCCCATATGTAAAGCTATAGAGGAGTTTCTCTAACTTTGTGTTAAAATATAAAACTTTATGTTTCTGTTATATACGTTGTCATTCCCCCTAGGGTGACCCAGAGTGTGAATAATTTAGACCACTCTGTAAGCTAAATATTTGATTTGTTTTAAGCAACCCTGTGAACCAGTATTTGATTTCTTGTATTAAAATCTAAAGAAAATTAAATTACTCTCGTCTCCTCTCTGATAAAAATGAACACGCATGGAATTTATAGAGTTAAGGTTTAAATTGAATATAGAATAAAATCCTTCAACAGACATATTTTATGAACAGTTTTGTGTTTTTCATACATGTTCTCTTAAATTTTCCTCTCTTGCTAATTTCTTTAATCTTTTTGTCAAACTCAGACTAATTAGGGTCATCTGCATTGCCCTTCTTTCTTAAGATACATGTATTTACCTGTTTGTCTTATCTTTTTCCGTCTTCACCATTCCAAGCATCTCTTGCTCAAATTTTTTTTGCCGTGAGTATAAATCTGACTGTTTCAGGTCAGGTTGAACTGGTTTACTCACATAGACAGGCAGGACCATTAGAGTGCCCTTAGGTGGAATGTCAGACATTATTGTCGTCTGTCTTTCTGTGTTAACATTGTGGTTTACTCGTGACATGTTCGTTGAGCAGCAAAATATTTTGTACCAGGACACACACATACACACACAATCTCTCTCTCTCTCTCTCTCTCTCTCTCTATTAGTTTTTGTTTAGGATAAATCCAAATTTCACCACTGTGTGTATCTCAAATGCATTTGTAGTATGTCTAAAATAATAAAAAAGTTGAAGTGTCTTAAAGTTTAGCTGTGAGAGAACATAGAACATATTTAAATATTTTTCAAAACAAATATTAATTTTTCACATTCCCGACCGCTGCTTTCCTGTCACTCTCCCACTGCTTTGTAGCCACTTTGTCTTGTCACATTGTAACAACTTATTACAGCAGTAGAAGATTTTGTTCGTGATTTCCCTATGATTTACCACAACATTCATACTTCTTTTCTGTGCTTTTCTTTCAGCTCTGGTTTCTGCCTTGGCCATCACACATAAAGCCCAGCAGCTCAGTATGTGGCTTATGAAAGAGACTCAGAAGAGCCTGAGGCTCTCTAGAGCCTTGCTTTTTCAGTGGATAAATCAACATACATGGCTTTTTATCCATTTTTTTTCATGCCACATCTGCAAAATATTTGTATCTTTTTGACAATAAAAACATTTAGTTGGTATCACAGAATACTTTGAAAATTGGATTTTAAAATTGTGGCCAATTCTCTATGCTATTTTCTAATATTTTCATTCTTTCCAAAAGTGACAGAACTCAGAAGTAAATAAACTTAAAAGGAAAACTGGAAATCTTTTGAAATGTTATTACATGAATTTTATATGAAGTTTTGCTATTTTTTTTCTCTGTATGCTCTTTTTTTGAAATTAATTAAGAAAATGTGAATACCAGAAAACACAATTGTTAGAGTGTAACTCACCCAATTCCAGATAGGGCTGAACGATTTTGGAAAATAATGTAATTGCGATTTTTTTCTTCAATATTGCGATTGCAGTCTAATTTGCAATTATTTTAATGGGGCTTTCCTCATGCATTTTTTGATTAATGCAAGCAAAAATATTGTGTATTATAAACAGATTTCTTTATACATAATTTATTATATTCCATAAGATAGACTTATTTTAAGACAAAGGGAAACATAAACATCTTTATCTACTTTTAATCATCACACTTGATGGTAATCGGTGTCGTTCTGCAATCAAGGTTTTCTTCCTTTTGGTCCCAGCTGGCAGGTCCCCCAGTGGGGTTACACGGGAAGGATGCCTGAAACAACAAGCTCTGATTTTTAATTCTCCATTGATCTAATGCACTTACAGACTCTGGTATGGCTCTGTAGTGCGGTTTGATCTCAGGTCAGTTGTTTCAAAACACTCCACTGTTTTCGGTGCGGCTTTAACTTTCTGTCGGCATTTTTTATACAATGCATGTAAAATGTGGCTAAAATGTGTTCGTGAGATTGAATTCTAGCTTATTCATCATGCTTATCAAAGCAAACCCTTGGCTATAAAACCCGTTATAATTAGAGTTATTTCCATGTGCCGTTTTTTTATTTTCGTAAGGAGTGTCGTGGTCTCAAAGCCACCCCCAGTTCAGGAGTACTTAGAGTAAAACATCTTCAGTGGAGAAAAAGTCAGGCTGAGTTTCACCTCTGCAGAGAGTGGAGAAGACATGTCCCCAGCAGGCTGAGTCCCAGGCGTTCTGGTGCCCCGATGCAGACCGGCTCGTTTTATTCATCCAACAGGGAGTGGCTCATAGCACATACACATCAATAAATTTGCTGGTTATTCTCCCTACACACACATTTCAGTTACATCTTGCGAGATAACAGGTACCTGGCGGTGCCTGACGGTGCCTGATCCTGCAGTTTCTACTCTGAAAAACAACTCCATATTTGGTACAGCCTGGTACTGCACATCTCATATCAGATACTACTTCCCCTTAGGCCTTTAGCAACTTTCAGCAAGCATAAAACATTTAATCACATTAAAAATTCTCATTAGGAGCGATTATTTCAAACAGCTCGGTCAGCGATCCCGGTCGTCTGGAAGTTTGTTTACTAGAAATTGAAACACTGGTGGCGGTCAGTTTAGCCGTGCAACTCTCATATATGGTGGTGTGATGTTCTTAGTTGTTGATAAAGTTTTGTAGTGTATCTCGTGAGGCAGCAAGGCAGGTTCTGCATTACCTGGCGTTGCACAGCATCAACGTTTTCATAGCCGATAAAATTTCTCACAACTGATGTACTGTTCCTCTTAGGTACCAACTATTGTGCAGCGTTGGATTCTGTTAAGCTTTAAAACATTTTATATCAGGTTAAAGTTCAACGTTTCCTTCTCTCTCTGCATTGTTTGAGCTGTTTGCAAGTCATGTGACTTCACCAGATATGTTTCCGTCAAGTCAAATCGCAGCCATTAGGAAATCGCATTTTATCAATTTGCGATTTAATTGCAAATGCAATTAATCGTTCAGCCCTAGTTCCAGATAGTATTCCAGACCCTCCAGAGTATTCAGCCAGCTATACTTCTGGTTCAAAAAACAAGGCAGAAGGAGTGGTTGCCTGGTGTTATGCGTGGGGGAGGGTTTTGCGGAGTCAACACTTCTTTACTATGGGGAGCCCCAATTTAAATCATAACTAATGATGTGCATTTAGACTTTGTCAAGTTATTTATGATTTATTTGATTGTAAAAATGTGCAATTAAATAAATACAAATAAAAAGTTGCATAATATATTGGTGCATTCTATTTACCTTGAAAGTCGGAACTTGCATCTGGGTTTGACGTCACGCTCCAAAAAATAGCGTTCCAGCAGCATTGTCGGATAAGTTGAGATTCCAATATGGCGACAAGCAGGTTGTAGCTCTTACAAATATTGTTTTAAGTTGGACTTTCCATATGCAAACACCTCTTTTATTTGGTTAAGAATAGAGTTGCAGGCTCTACATGTAAGATTCATTTTAGATGCATTCGTACTACTGTGTTTTGTAAAAATACGTGTACTCACTGAATTGGCTCCCTGTATGTTTTAGAATTGATTTTAAAGTTCTTTTAATGGTTTTTAAGTGACTTAATGGTCTTGGGCCTTCTTATCCTTCTGGAATGCTTTTGCATTACGAACCTTCACAGTCTCTGAGCTTCTCTGGCAGTCGTCTCCACATCATCGCTAAAGTCAGAATGTACACCTACAGTGTATTATTATTGTTATGGCCCTCACCTCTGGAAAAGGCTGCCGGAGGACCTCAGGGCCCAGAGAATGTTCATGTTTTTAAGAGCAGACTCAAGACCCACCTTTTTAGACTAGCTTTTAACTGACTATTTATTGCCTATTTGTCTGCCCCTAATATTTTAAAGGGACTATATCATGCTATTTTACAGCTTTCCAATTCTGGAATAGACATATATATGATAAAATGTTACAGTTGGTGTTATATAGTATTAGTTTGTCCTGAAATGTAACTTGTATCCTGCAGTTGATGTTGGACCATGAAGTAAAACTGCTCGTTTTCCTATAATCCAGCTTTCTGCACCCCCACCCCCCACTCCCCTCATCTCCGCTCCTCTCCTGTGCAGAACTGCTCTGACTGAGAAAAAACACTGAGCCGTATCCCAAACAGCAATCCGACTTTAAATTTAAGTGCACCACGTACCACCATGAATCTGTGTTATATTAAGGGCTTGGACGTTTGGTTTATTTATAGAATTTTTTTTTGAAACTGAGTCAATAAAGCTTATTTCAGCTGCTATATCTACCAAGCTACAAACAAGCCTATCCAGGCTTTAGACAGAGCCAAAACCAACATAGTCCAGCAAGCAATCTTTCCAGCCCACTATATAAAAACCCTGCATGTTATTTGCACCCATTTACTCAACATTCTGAGATGCTACAGATCAATTAATTAACCACACAATGCTGTTATACAATCACATAAGCTGCTTGATAAATGGCTAACACACATTAGCATTAGCATATTGCTACTTACTTCTCTGTCCATCAGGTGTCTTTGATCCAGCTGCTTTTCTTAAGGAATGTGAATTAAGTCCTGTAATCCATGCAACAGGTATGTTCACAGAGAAAGTAAAATTCCAACAAAAAAAGCTTTTCAGTAGGTACAGTAAAACTGGAGCAACTATGAGCTTTCAGAAGTGGGAGGGTGTGTTTGCAATTCTACCAGAGGTAGGCTGCTCTGTGTGCAGGGAGAGTGCAGACACCTCTAGCACTTCTTAGTGGCAACACATTGACATAAAACACAATACTACTCCCTATCGTTCACACTAACCCGGCGTCGTTTAAGGTCTATGGCCGGATAACTATTAGCCGGGTAAGAGAGCCGTGTAAATCTTAATTCAACGGCTAAGCGAGCTAGTTTGGACAGCTTCCCCGGATAATGAAAGGAAGTGGCGTCAATGAATGCTGCGTCAATAACAATATGACACTACAGACAAAGACAACAGCGAAGAGTAATAAATCGATCTCGTCGTCTGTCCGCACCAAGAACTCTCTCTTCTTCTGAGCAGCTATTCTCTTCGGTTAACGAGACAAGCAGATATGTACTGTGCTGTAGAGCTTCTTGTATATATTATGTAGGCGCTGGCGTCACGTAGGTTATACACGTTTTCCGTTCGTCTTTTCGCGCATGCCCAGTATTTGCACAGGTCTGTATGGTATTGCGCAATCATGGGAACTTAAACGGACCGTAAACGGGGCGTAAATGCTCGTGTTGAGTGGATAACAGTAGGCATCTAACTCCCCGTATAACCCTATCGGCCTAGTGTGGACGTAGCCTTAAACATGCCAAAAAACAGTCTGGTAGGGTTTGTATGAGAAAATTACATTACTAAATGATTGAAAACTTTAAAAACTCGATTTTGCCTGATATAGGCCCTTAATCTGCTTTTTGGTCTTGTATTTATCCCATCAATTTTATTTCACTTTTATTTATTTTCTTAGACATTTATTTATAGTTAATTGATTCTACTTACCTATTTATTTATTTTTCTGTTATTTTACACAAATTAATAGTCATGTTGTTCAAATATTTCCTCTGTGGCAGCTCTCTGCATCGGGAGCGGTGGTCATCTGTGGCTGTCCTGGCTCTTTCCGGGTGATACTTGGGTGGAGGGTGGGATCCTGACCCTGCCTCCTCTGAGCACCTTGGGTTGAGCCTCGGCTGCTACTGTTTATCTGCTGCTGCCAGTGCAGATGGTTCCCTTTATGGCGTTTCCTGTTCTAACCTGGCTCATCTGTAACCAGCTCATTGTCCATTTTAGTCCCCATTTTATTGTCTACTTTAATGTCATTTTCGTGTTGCTTCGGATCGTACATGGGGATATGATTGAGGGGAGGGTGTATAAATGTTTAAGATGTTTGTGTCTAAAGGGGGTAGGGGATATGTATGTGTGGGGTTAATTTGTTCTTTTGTGAAGCGCTTTGAACTGCATTTCATTGAATGAAAGGTGCTTTTTAAATAACGTTGATTGATTTATTGATTTATTTCTCCTATACACAATATTATTCTAGATAGGAAGAATGATATGGTGGATAGGAACAGCTGCAAACTCCATACATATGCTTTGGAAAAGTGGCATCAGGTTGTTTCTTATGAACAAAGCTTTTATAATTTTATATGCCTATTTAAGCAGATTTAATTTAAACACAAAATACCAAATTCTACTGTAGAATTAAGGGAAATTAAACTAGGAGATAAAACAAGATATCCACATGAAGGACATGTACCGGGCACAAAAGACTCCCATTAGTTCATCCTCAAAACAAAAAGAATTCCATGTATTCAGTGTAATTTCATGCTCTTCTTTAGGCAGTTCAGGATGTAGTCCAACCTGTCACTGCCATGAATAAGAATTTTGAAACTTCAAATATCAAGCTGATCATTCAGCTAAATAAAACCATGATAAAATGTTAATGTTATCTTATTTTAACTCTCTGTTCCAACTCCAGCCACTGAACTGCTATTTTCATGCCAATTAATATTAGATAAGAAAGAGAAAAAAAACGACAGGAGACAGTAAAACACAGATTAATAGAGTTCGTTTAGCTTTATCCATCTAAAAGTTCCAAGTCATTACTATTCATTACAATAACTCTAGCCACTCAATATATCGTTCATCTTCAAAGAAAGCAATGAAACATTACCAATTCAGCTTTAAAGTCATGTCCCAGTTGCCAAAAATAGTTCCTACTACCTTCCCAAAAAAGTTATCTTTACACTTGCAGCTTGAGGTTGTAGAACGTTCTTCTCTCCTCTATACTCTTATAGCTGAAACAACATGTTTTCTTAATTAGCTAATTTGATGCAGTTTTTCAGCTGATCTATGCTGTATTTTTCACTTTTTTTGCCATTGCCTTGACTTTTTACTTGATATAAAGGACCACAGAAAATAAGCTGGTTTGGAAAAACATTGTTCTTTAGAGGCACCAAGGATTAATAAGCAGTGCAATTCACTTGTGAACAGTGCAATTTAGTTGTGACAGAAGACACAGCTGCTAATATGAGAGCCTTCACTGCTATCTTCCAGCTCTGGCTTTTGAAAACCAATCAATAGCCTGGATATCATCTCACTTTGCAGGACACTGAAAAAGAAGCTAATAGCATCAGCAGTCTTTAACTAAACCAAAACTAAATCACTCTACAGTTTTGCTTCTCAGAATCCAAGCAGCATTGTCACAGATTTTGGCTAAGCTATGTAATGGTGAACGGGCTTCAGTGTTTTAGGTTTGAATGTAGCAGTTACAGATGAATGTGTGACTAGCTAGCGAGGAGATTGAACTGAGAATAAAGCAGTTTGATGAATCACAACACACCATTACTCAGCATTAACATAAACTGGATTGGTTCATCTTAAATGTGCAGCTCATCAGACTTCAGTCAAACAAAGTTCCTTTAGTTGAAGTTGTGACAAAAAAAAAAGTTTAACCCTTTTGAATGGGATACATCTTCAGTGTAACACTGTTTATTGATTCTACTGCATTCCACTTAATAACTCATTTGGTTTCCTCATACCGGCTTGAATTTTAAAAGCTTGTGCAATGTTTCACAGGCTTGATTTGAAATTTATTACCTCGGCCAAGGGGGATATTTTTTCACAAGGTTTTTTTTGTCTGTCTACCTCTTAGTTAACAATATAACTCCAAAGTAATAGGTACATTTTTAGAAAATGCAATGGGGGGGCAGCGGTGGAGGTTGGCCTGGGATGGTGTCCCCGGGGTCTCTGGGTCCTGGACTGGGCCCTCTCTGGTGTAGCCGTTTGCCAGAAGACCCCATTGGCTCGTCCCTGCAGCTTCCCGGGCCCCAGCATTGTAGCTATCGGATGTTCTCCTAGGGCTTCCCTCTGTTCCTCTCTTGGGGGATGCGGTCAGCCCTGAGTTATGCTGCATTCCATTTGTCTCGGATACTCGGGCGTCGGAGTTGCTGTACACGAGAATGTGACGTAATTCCCCACTTAAAGCGTTCAATTTTGTCTCACTACACTGTGAGTCGGAAAGAACATGGAACTTTGAAGGCAGCAGCTGTCGAGGGGCAGGCTAGTCATTGTTATTGTTGTTAGCTACATAGCATCTTCAGCAGACCAGCATGAAAAACAAAGCTTTACATTGTATTGCACGCACAGCAAGGCCGTGCAATGTAAAAATTGGTGACAAGATTAAAGCAGAAATGTAGTCAAGTGTGTAAGAGCATTTAAAAATGGCATTGAATTGACCAACATAGTACAAATAAAAAGAAAATACATCTCAACAACGGGCGCAACCATTTTTGTTTCCGAGCCGCTCGCTCTAATCGGTCTACTATCCAGAGAGTTGGAGCTCAAAATTTCTGACCTAATGGGGGCGTGTCTCGGTGAAATGACGCAAGACAACTGTGATTTCCGGCTTTCCGACTCGGAAAGGTTAACTGGAATGCAGCATTAGTCTGCCTGGGTTTCCTAGGCTGTTGGGCCCTCTGGGCATCTGTATCCCCGGCTTCTTTCGTGTCTGCATTGATTCCTGCAGGACGGATTGATGGCTCCTCACAAGAGCTATCAAACATTTGTATCCACCACCATGATCACGCAGACACATAGGTGTGGGGACATCAGTAATGATGTTATGATGTGTGCCGTGGCTACGAAGCGTGTGTCGAGCAGTGGAGGGGGTGTTTCCACAAAGCATGTATCGAGGCCTGCCTTATTTAGGGGAGGAGCTGAAAATGATAATGTATGAAGCCCCGTTGCCCGCCTGTACCACGTGAATGCTTTAGGAAGTGGTTCAGCGTTTGCTGAGTGGTTTGACAGTAACATAAGTCACTCAGGCTCCATTCAAAATGTGGGTTTGTGTCGGAGAGTTGCAGTCGGTTTGAAGTTTGGACCTATTTTTTTTTTTTACCGTTTCTTATTTTATTAAAAGGTGAAGTGTTTATTGTTGAAATGGGGTACAATAACAACATCTCACCCATGTTAAGGCATTACCCTAATTTGCATGAGAATAAGCCAGATATTAGCAGGTTGGAAAGCCCCCTAGAATATTGGGAAAATTACAAATTACTGAACCCCAATTTATGTAGTCTAGCTCTTGTGTTTTTGTGTACGCCAGTATCTTCTGTGCCTTGTCAAAGAGTGTGTTTTGCGAAGGCTGGTGAGGTGGGGTCCAAAAAAAAAAGAATCGCTTAAAACCAAAAACTGTTGTGAAACTGCTATAAAAAAATGAATAAAGTTTCCCCTGTTCTGTAAATCATTGTCCAAGTTATACAGTCATTTTCAGTTCACTTCTCCTAGTTCCACAAGCATTTTCACTTTCCTCCACCTGCTTAAGACCATGCCTTTTGCCTTAATGGACAGAAAAACATTATTACAGAGCCTGCCACAACATTTGATATTACCATTTTTGGGATAATTTAAAGACATAATACATTCAAAAATATTGTTATTATTCACATTTGTAATATTTTATGTGGAGAATTTTTTTTCTTTCGAACTCAGCTTTTCAGTTATTTATATACCCATTTTTTTGTGTTGACACCGTGTACGTAGTTCATATTATTTGGTTTGTTTTGTTAATGTTTCATTTTATTGGTGTTTTTTCTTTTTTTCCACCTCTTTGCCATTCAGCGGATGTGGAAGACTGGGATGTTCTCTTGTGTTCTCTTTGTTCCCCTTCCTCTCTTGTATCGTCAGTTCACACTCAAACCTCTCTTCTTCATCTTCTTTCTTCCTTATCTCTTGTTTTTTTCCATTTCCGTGTCCATAACTTCAGGGGGTAAAAATAAAATGCAAAGGGACCAGGAACGAGTGATTAGAATATGGGGGTGAGCCGAAAACAGCCGTTAAAGCAAAAGGGACTTTTGTGAATAACTACTGATTTAATAATGATACCAGTATGAATCCAGATACTGAAAATATATTTTTCATTGTCATGGAATCTAAAAAAAAAAAAAATAGATTTAGATGACGACATTTGGTTAGGGGTATTAGACTGCCTTGGTGGAGAGCTGCCCTGTTAAAAGCCTGTGAATATTGTCATTCATCCAGGTACTCTGTTAGAGTACTTTTTTAGTGTTCTAACAATGTAACTTTTAATATTATATTAATATTTAATATTATATTAATAATATTAATACTATTTTAATTTGTTACATAAGTGAGCCAGCATAATAGAAGTAAAATCTATGGAATTGTTCTTTATTCACAATATGTTAATATGCTTTTTAAAATGGCTGGTGTGAGTTGTGTTTTGTTCCAGCATGACTGATATTTCTCTGCCGCTGCTTATTTTTACCTGAACCTCAGTTCATGAATCAGGCAAGCTTTCTCCTCCACTCATTGAATGCTAATTTAGGGTTTATGCACAGTGGAGAACAAAGGTGAGAGGGTCGCATCTGCTCAGGTAATCCTTTTGGTACCAAATACGCTCAGCTTTTATTTTCAGACGCCAGGATGAAATAGAGGAGGGGCAGGACAGTCAGTCACCACAAGCAAAGATGGAAAGACAAATAGCTCATCGGCCTTTTAGTTAGATACATATAAAAGTACATGTTGAACAAGGGGGGGCAAATGTGCAAATATCTAAAAATCTTTGTTACTAGACAGATATTGTGGTATTATCCATGTACTTGTGACCATCTAGGTTGATAAGTGAGGGATGCAATAACACACACAATAAAAAAGGGAAAAACAAGTGAAGAACCTGAATATGTAACAGTTATTAGATTCTCTTACATATCCTGATCAGCACAGAAAGATCCAATTCATGTTTCTAACATCAGCTACATTAATTAGAAGCAGTATCTGTTCTATTGTGCCCTTCCCCAGTGTCATTCAGCTTTCATTACAGCCACTTTGATACTGAAATGAAACAGCCTTCAGTGGAATTGTGGCCATTATACTGCACAGGCTTCCTGCTATTCAGCTGCAATTACATAGTCAAGCTCCTTTTGGGTTTAGCTTGTCTGTCTGGCTCTTTAATTTGTTATTCTGAATGTCTGTCTCTGTGCATTTGTGCATGAGGATGTGTACAGGCTTGCATACTGATGCATAGTAGTTTTGCTTACATTTTGGTGCATTCATGTAGATTTGATGTTGTGGTCAGCAACAGCTACAAGACATACATCCGTACACTGAAAAAAATAAAAATAAAACTTGCTGGGTGAACATAATAAAATTATGTAAATCATTACCATCCAACTGATTTGGGTCAATTTAGTAATAAAGCACTTTGTTGAGTGAACTAAATGTAAACATGTTGGGTCAACTTAATACATTTGTGTTGCTATAAGGCTCAAACCTAAAAATTACGGGATGGGACTTGAACTCAGAAAATGGCCTCTGTTTTCTGAGCACCTGCACTAACCACTTTGCTACCCACTAAGTTAGATAACTTGTATATAATAACACATATGACTTTATTTCCAGTGTTAACTAAACATTCTTATAATGCTTTAGTAATACAATTAAATCACTTTTTTTCATGAAAAAAGGAATAGACAGGTCTTTTTAATATTATAATTTTTCAATAATATTTTATTATGTTCACCCAGCAATTTTTTTTTTTGAGTGTTTGAGATAGGAGAAACACTTGGTCTATTACAAATTTAAACACACCAAGTGAAGCTTTATAGAGATAACCTCAAAACCACATACAATGTGCTTTATGCACAGACGGTTTAATAGAACTTCTGTTTTTTAATAAGCCAGGAAGTGTTTCCAGCTACATAGCTACATCTGTGGGAGGTGTTGAAGCAACAGAGTGAGGTAATTAGAGGAATGAGATATTGCTTATAATCAAGACAACTGTGCCCGTGCCATCAGGGAAGAAAAAAAAAATAACATTGATGGAATAACCTGGCCATTCGGTATATTCAGGTAGCCAGCATACCTCATTCTTGAAACAAAATGCTGTTGCTGAACCTAGACCTGACCAACTGCAGCAACCCCAGATCATGATACTGCCCCCACAGGCTTGTACAGTAGGCACTAGGAATAAAGCGTGCATCCGTTCATCTGCCTCTTTTACCCTGATGCATCAGTCACTGTGGAACAGGGTGAATCTGGAATCATCACACATGACCGGCTTCCTTTGCTCCAGAGTCCAATGTTTAGACTCCCTAGCAAACTGAAGCCTTTTTTCCCCTCACTGATTAGTGGTTTCCTTACAGCTACACAGCTGTTTAGTCCCAGTCCCTTGAGTTACCTTCACAATGTGTGTGCGTAAATGCTCTTACTTTCATTATTAAACATAACCCTGAGTTCTACTGTTGTTTTCTTCGATTTGATTTCACCAAACATTTTAAGTGATCACCAATCTTGATCATTCAGGATTTTTTTCCAGCCACATTTCTTCTTCGAAGACAATTGGTCCCCACTATCCTTCCTACTTTTTAAATAATGAATTGTACAGTTAGTTCTTAACCTAATTTTAGTAGATTCTGCAAACTCCTACGATGTTTTCTCTGGTTAATCCATGCTAACAATTTAACCCTTCTCAAACCCACCAACATCTTTTCTATGATCATGAGCTGTGTCTTTTGACATGGCTGTTACTGAAATGGGGAACAAATCATTGCACCGGTTGGGGTTAAACAACTTGGTTCAAGTTGAAATATAATCACCAATGCAGGTTTTACCCAATCAGAGGCCCGTACCTATTTGCTTAGGTCAATCCATCTTACAAGTTTCAACAGCGTGAAGGGTTGACACATGGACACTGCTCTGTTCCTTTGTGTACCTCGTTTGCTAAATATAATTCAACGGTCAGTTGAGGTCTCAATGGTCAGTTATCCATCTCACAAACTAATTTAATTAAATTCAATTCAGTTTATTTATATAGCGCCATTTCACAACAGATGTCATCTCAAGGCACTTTACATCATCTCAAGGCAATTTGCACAACTTAATCATTTTAAAAGCTGAAAACTTCATACAAGAAAACTCACAAAGTTATTTTAAAGAAAATAAACAATATTATACAAAAAAGGAAATCCTTTCATTTAGTTGTATCCAGGTTGCACATTGGCACAGTTGGTAGCACTGTTGGCTTTCAGCAATAAGATCCTGGGTTCAAATCACAGCCTGTGGTCTTTCTGCAAGGATTTTACATGTTGTACATAGGTGGATTCCCTTCAGGCATTACAGCTTCCTCCCATAGTCCAAAAACACGACTGTTAGGTTAATTGGCCTTTCTACATTCCCCTTAGGTGATAGTGTGTGCTTGAATGTATATTTGTCCCATGTGTCTCTGAGTAGCCCTGCAATGGACTAGCGACTCTCGCCGTATGATAGGCACCAGCCCAGCCTCCACAAACCCTGCATCGGATAGATGTATGGATGGATGGATGGATACAGTGATGCATTCGTGACTTCATGAAACTATATAAACAGGAAGTCCTGGCCTATCACCTCCGATATAGGATCTGAAGAAAGGGACAAATACTGGTGAACATAAACAAAAGTAATATTAAGAGGAATAATTTACCAGAAATGTACCTTTTAAGAAAAGAAAATTTAAAATTACCTAATGGTTCAGTGGTGTTAAAGTTTAATTAACGCCCAAAACCTTCCTTATAAACTGTATAAATGGGTTTTTACCAATGCAATCTTTCAGTTTAAGGGCATATATTGCTACGTTCGCACACAGAAGTATATTGAGAGAAACGGAGGAAGCTGAAATCCTTATATCGTACTTTGGATGACCACAACGCCAAAGTGCATTAAAGCCATAAGTTATAACCTATACGTTTTAAGCACACCATGAACAAGGAAACAAAAGCTGAGGTAGTTCCCTCCGAAGCTACTTAGCATCGATGCTAGGCTTGGCTATCTGTGCTTGTTTGCTACTATACGTGCTGCTGGCTTCAGGCAGCGCTGACTCAGCGCCCTGAGCCAAAGGCTTGAACTGATACGTCGTTTGGCCGCTGCGCTCCATAGAACCTCTCTTTACCTATGGTAGATGGCGGAGAAGAGACCTAATTTCTCCCTTTACCGTGGGTAAATAGAGGTTTTATGGAGCTCGTCGGCCGCATGCCCTAGCTCAGCCGTGACTGTCTTCCTGACCACACCCCCGCATCTCCCCCTCACGCTCATCCTCCACACTTGACCACGCCCCTCCATGTCTCCTGGTCCTGCCCACTTTGGTAGAGTTTTTCAAATGTTGCCTGGGGGTGGGATGATGCTTTTTCATGGGGTTCAGTTACACTTTAGGTTTAACAAACATATGCATAGATTTAAACTGTAACATGGTACTACAAACGAACCTGGGATAGTTTGTAGAGCAGTTGCATCAGCAAGGTTTAAACTGAGCCTGTAATTGTAAAATAGGATGGCATAAATTATAAGTGTGTTTAAGGGACAAGGGATAAATAAATGCAATCCTAACCACTTTGTCACAATGACATTAATTGTGGTTTTCCGAAAGGCAATGTACGTGGCACAATATAAGAGTGTGACAGTTTCTTAAGTCCATGGGAGCTTGAACGTATGTTATAAAAATACAGCTTATAACCAGCAAAACAACTGTGGCGGATTTGCTGCTTTTTTTCTTATTCCATCGCCTACAAAAGTATTTCTGCTCTAGCTTTTTCTTCCCTCAATATTTGCTGTGAGTGAATGTAGTTATACTGCATCACAGGCTCTTAGGTGAATGAAGCTCTATCAGGCCTGCTAAGTGTTTTTGAATTCTGGATGGTGAATAATGATGAGAGATCAGTGGCAATTTTGCTTTTGTTTCATAGATATTCATCATGCTGAGCTGTGAAACTATTATGCACTCCTTTGAATGGGAGTCATAACATTGTAACTTACTGCCACTGCTGAATATGAATAATTCACTGAAACGGGAAAATTCCCGAATATTATGAAATGGTGCATTGAAAAAAAAATGAGAAGGCAGGCCAGTTATTTGGCATAGCTGTGATTGAATTTGCTTGGAAAAAAATGGTGTCAATCGTTTGACTGCTAAGAATAGTATAGGTATGTTTTTTTATGTAATGAAACATGCTAATCTCTGTAATATGTCAGAGTAATTATCTAACAGACACACGAGTCTCACAGTAGTTTCTTACTGAATGTGTTCCAATGACTGTCAGATACTACACCTCATCTTCCCCATTTCAGTTTTTTATCCTTCTGTTCAATTTGTGAAAACCTCTGTTCAGCCAAACCACTGTTCCTAAAAGAAATCACTTAATTTCAGACTCACTTCCTAAGCTCAACATCTTAAGTGCTGTATTCTAATATCTAGCCTTGGGGTTTGTTTTAAGAAGACAAAATCTCTCCGGGTAATTAATATTCTTTTCACGATTAGCAGTGTATACATTAATGGATAGGAAATTCTATGTGTCAATATTATCTTAAACTGTGTATAGTGCTGTGTAAAAGTATTTCTAATTAAGTGTTTTGATCTGTTTTGGCATTTTGTCATATGCGAAGGCTTTAGATCATCAAGCAAAATTATATATCATATAACCTGTTCAAATCCAAAATGTACTTTTAAATAAACATTTCATTTATTAAGGAAAAAGGCTTTATAAACCAACCTGGGAGTATTTAAATATATATTTTTCCCCATTCTAAAGGTAATGGACTTGGCCACCTTTATTGGCAGTAACTGTCATAAAGCACTTAAGGAATTTTGACTCCCTGTGCTTTGCAGAATTCAGGCACATTTGTTTTCAAAAAATAAACTGCCTGGGTAAGGTCATGCCATGTATCTTAATTTAATTTAAAGACAACCCTTGTCTTCCTCACTGCAAGGCCTTTCTTTTAATTTTATTTTTGAGCCATTCACATGTGATGTACTTAAGAACATTGTCTTGCTTGTCCAGCATTATAGCCCAATTATGCTAAAGTTTAAGGTCGCAAATTGATGGGTAGAGATTCTTCAGGATTTGTCTGTAGAAAGTAGCGTTCATGATTTCAAAAAATATGGCAAGCCACCAAATTCTTAAGGCAGAAAAGCCGTTTACACAAGCTGCTACTATACGACCACCAACACTTTGAATTGTCAGTATGATGTTTTTTTTTTCTGAAAATATTTAACTTTTGTCTCATCAGTCATATGAACATTATCTCCAGTTTCGGATACCTTCTCAGTGTTTTCAAGCAAGTGTGAGATAGGTCCTTTGTGGTCAGCAGTGGTGTTGGTCTTGGAAGTCTCACATGAATGGCATACCTCCCAGAAGAGTTGTCAATGCCCTTTTGAATTAATTGTGGTTTACCCAGTTTACAAGTGGTCTTTGATTTTGCCATTTGTGGATAATTGCTCTCTCTGTTTTTGTAATTTATTTAGATTGGGGCATGTTGTGTTGCTTTGTCAGATCTATAATCTTAAATCATATCATGTTTTATTTGATTGATTTCTCGATTCTACAGATCAGAGAGTAATCAGGTCTATGTAGGTGGCTTATAAAATTTAACTTGGTTTTTATTAAAACATATATATTCATTCATAATTTAAAAAAAGAGTCAAATAAGGTTTTACATAGATTACCAGTTTACTGGTTGGGTTTTTTTGTTTGTTGATTTTTCCTCCATCCAGGGCCGGAGGGTGTTGTCATTTTCAGCCAAGGAATTTCATGCCCCAGACCATATGTGTCAAATTCAAAGCCTGCAGGTCAAATCCAGCCATAACCCTCTTAACTGTAAAGAACCACATTAATAGTACCTTTTAAGTTCTATTTATGTGCACCTAAATACTGTTGTATTAGTCAAATCAAATCAGTGTTTATTTGAATAGTCCTAACTCACATCATCGTAAAAAACAAATTCAGTATTATTCAATTTTAAGAAGTAATCCTTGAATACAGAGATATGTATATTCATAATTTGACTGTTTGTTAAGGATAATTTTAGCCACAACCAGCCATTTAAGGACATTTATGAACCTGTTGTGCCCCAAAATGGAAATGAGTTTGACACCCCTGCCTTAGACCAATCCCACTTTAATCACAACCTATTATTCTTAAAATTATGTAAGTATAACTTTAGCCTAAATGTTAAGTATACAATACAACACTGTTCTTTAAAGCCATAATTTAGAATATTTTTCTAAAATGTGTCTGATTGATTGCAAATAACGATTACTTCACAATATAGATTCCTATCAACATGAGTGCATATGTCCGACATTGTTCTTTACAACGCCTTATTTTCAACAGTATCCAAATTTTTCTTCTATTCAAATTGGTGTATCAAGATATCCAAACCCTTGCATGTTAAATAAAAGAATATATAAAATCTAATAAACTATAAATTTAAAGGAGGGAAATAAAATAAAAGGCTTTGCACTTACTAATACCACTATCTCTTTTTTTATTCTGCAAGGAAACAGTTCTATCACAAGTTAGATATCTCAAATATGGGGATATGAGTTATATATAAAATATCCAGCATTATTTGTTACATCAGAAGTTTCTTTAATGCAGTATCAAATATTAAGAATTATGTAATTATTATGAATAAATAATAAATTATAAAGTTGAGCTGCAGTATGCTAATTTGTTATTGAGTGTATAACATAACTATCTTCTAATGATGCCACAATCATCTTTTTATTCTGTATAGCAGGTTCAAAGCAAAATGTCCAACTCCCATATTGAGCGGTTATGTTGTAGCTAATTCTTGTTTGTTCACAACAGCTCACCTTTTCTTTCCTTACTGACAGGAGCAATCCTATCATCAGTACTGGCTCCCACCTCTGCGTCTGACACTGAATCACATTTTTAAAACGTTTATAATACTTTTCACAAATATTCCTTTTTCACAAAGCCTTCTGAATAAATTCAGGTCAGTTTGAATGATTTAGTAAATCATCTCAGGAGACTTTGCGTATGTAGCAGCTCTACACCATATTATTTATCATTTTAATTTTAATAACATTTACTAAATGAGAAGTACAAACTGCCCACTTTGGACTCATGGCTGGTGCTTGGTGCTGGATCCTGCTTCTGACAATTCAATTCAGTTTATTTATATAGCGCCGTTTCACAATAGATGTCATCTCAAGGCACTTTACAAGAAGAGTTATTACAATACAATGTTTAATGTAGAAATTAGAGAACCACAGAAGACTGCGTCGTGGGGAGTACAAGACAGTTTCCCAGTTATGTGGCTTAGCAACATAATGTTAGGTAACTAATCTAACGCTATAATATGCCACACAACTTATTGAAATAATAATTACAATGGTTTGCAGGAACAGCTCAACATCTTGACATACCAGTTACATCATCTTAATTTGACGTTTCAAATTTTACATTATTTTGAGACACCAAACCTTGCGGGCCAAAGATAAGACCAGCACGGCAGGAATTTTTTGATTAGCCGCTCCATCCAGCCATCCATCCATCCATCCATATCATTATTATAGGGTCAGTGTCTCCAGTCTATAACAGATCAAAAGAAAGACACAAAGCTTAAGCAACCGTAGCAAGAAAATTCTTGCTGCAAAGCAATGGTGCCAACTGTGTAAGTGTGCAGCTCCCCGGCACATTTTTTTTCTTATTAAAATAAATTTTCTTTTTGAAACTTGTTTTTGTAATAACTCAAGATTCTTTTTTCCCAAAATTTGTTTCCATCCATCCATCCATCCATCATCTTCCGCTTATCCGGGGTTGGGTCGCGGTGGTGGTAGCTTAAGCAAAGAGACCCAGACTTCCCTCTCCCCGGCCACTTGGGCCAGCTCCTCGGGAGGAATCCCGAAGCGTTCCCAGGCCAGCTGGGAGACATAATCCCTCCAGTGAGTCCTGGGTCTTCCCCTTCGGCCTCCTCCCGGTGGAACGTGCCCGGAACACTTCACCAGGGAGTGTCCAGGAGGAAGCCTGACCAGATGCCCGAGCCACCTCAACTGGCTCCTCTCGATGTGGAGGAGCAGCGACTCTACTCTGAGCCCCCTCCGGATGACCGAGCTTCTCACCCTATCTCTAAGGGAGAGCCCAGCCACCCTACGGAGGAAACTCATTTCAGCCGCCTGTATCCGCGATCTCGTTCTTTCGATCACCACCCAGCGTTCGTGACCATAGTTGAGGGTAGGAACGTAGATCGACCGGTAAATCGAGAGCTTTGCCTTTCGGCTCAGCTCTCTCTTCACCACAACAGACCGGTACAGCGCCCGCATAACTGCAGAAGCCTTACAAATCTGTCCATCGATCTCCCGCTCCATTTTTCCCTCATTCAAGACCCCCAGATACTTAAACTCCTCCACTTGAGGAAGGACCTCATCCCCGACCCAGAGAAGGCACTCTACCCTTTTCCGGCTCAAGACCATGGTCTCGGATTTACAGGTGGTGATCCTCATCCCAGCTGCTTCACACTCGGCTGCGAACCGCTCCATCGAGAGCTGTACATCACGTTCAGATGAAGCCAACAAGACCACATCATCTGCGAAAAGCAGAGACCCAATCCTGAGGTCACCGAAACGGATCCCCCCAACGCCTTGGCTGCGCCTAGAAATCCTGTCCATAAACGTTATGAACAGGACCGGTGGCAACCTTGGCGAAGTCCAACTCTCACTGGAAACGAGTCCGACTTACTGCCGGCAATGCAACCAGACTCTGACACCGCTCATACAAGGACCTAACAGCCCGTATCAAAGGGCCTGGTACCCCCACAGGACACCCCGAGGGACACGGTTGAACGCCTTCTCCAAGTCCACAAAGCACATGTAGGTGGGCGAACTCCCACGCACCCTCCAATTTGTTTGATGAACTAAAGCAGCAAAGAGTAACGGATTAAGTCTGCATTGGGGCAAATCTTTTGTTATAGCACTATCAATGATTGAAGAAAATGTACTTGCACTGGCTATGCAAAAACAATTGAACATGAACATACAAACACACACACACACACGCAAACCTGTTGTCCAGCTCTTTCAGACACCTCACTAAACAATCTTCCCACCGCCAGCTGAAACAGCGCCTTGCCTAAAATTTACAACCCATGCATCTTAAGCTTGTATGTTTATTGCCTGAGATGGTGGGATGAAATCAAATTCATTACAAGGCACTACATCATTCAGAGCTGCCTGCCAAAGGCTTTATGTTCACGCTGTAGCTCAGCTTCGCTTTGAGCAAATAGAGCAGGAGGTAACGTGGTGCATTTGCTTGGCATGTTAAGTTTGAGGCTCTCTATAGAATACACGTGTCAGGACAAGGCTTTTAATGAGAGTTTTAATATTATTTTAATTTAGCCTCCATGTCTTGTTTTTTTTAAAGCGCTTTGCTTTTCCTGTGTGTTTCACCTGTACTGACCTAGACCTGGAGCATCTCTGTGTGTCTGGTACATTATGAGCAGTCCCATACAGTGTTGTTAAGCATGAAATTCACCATGTTATCTTTTTTGACACAACCCAAGCTTTCATTTGGTTGTGATGTGACGCATTTGCAAGAAATCAGGCTATAAAAAAGATTTGTATCCATATCAAGCTTTTTCTTTATCGCCCTCTTTTTCTCCACAGTCTACCTCTCTCTCTTAAACGTACCCCTCAAACCTCTTCATTATACATCATCTCTGCCTCTCTCCTTCTCTTCCTGCTGTAGGACCCCAGAGGATCACACTGAACTGTGTACAGTAGTACACCATCATGGGTCTTGTCAGATTTACTGAAAAAAACACCGTCCATATTTTGCTGCTTACTTGCCTTTTTACTCTTAAAATAATTCTTACTCCTCGTAAACCTCTTGTTGCATTGCATACCTCCTCTGTCAAAACCTTTTCCTTTACATTTTTCTAGCCTCAGCCAATCTATCTAGTGCACAGCCAAGCTGCAATAACAGTGACAAGATAAAAGATTGCATTTCTCTGCTCAGCAGTCCAAGCTTGAAAAGGGTATCATGTTTAAGGAGGGGGACTACCTGACATCACACATCAAACCTTAGTAACATTTATATGGGCTTCCTGTTTCTCTCCGCTGCCTCTTGTCAGGCATCAACCTGTTATTGACAGATTGCGGATTAGAGAAGTGGAGGGAGCTTTCAGCAGATTGGCGCTATCTGTGTTTGCTGCTATCTAAAGTATGGAGTGCAATGGGACAAACGCTTGAGGAGGCAATAGGATTTTCTCTGCTCGGATAGCTGTGTATAAGCAATGTCAGGTTGTCGCACTGTGCGGACCTGACAATCGGTACATGGTGGGAGGAGGGGCTGGATGGGTAAGCAAGAGTAGAGAGAGGATTGAGAATCTCACTTCAAGCAGTAGTGAATTAAAAAAAAATGGAGGAAGAGGAAAATTCAGTAACAATAGGCACGTTTTTTAATAATCGGAACATCAAGGTCATTTTACGGGAACATCACGGTATGCACGTAACTTAAGTACAATGGGCCATTTCAGGAATCAATAGAGTAAAAGTCTCGTGGTATGTACTCTGAAATGGTCCAGAAGAGTCGCTGGGCGGGGCTGTGGTCAACTCACACTGCATTGTTGTAATTTAGAGGGAAATGAGCAGATGTTGAGTTACTGGCAAAGCAGTTTATAACAACATAGCAAACAGAAACACAACAGCAATCCCTGCTTCTTCTATTTCTATCTCATGTTATTTATGTTGCTGTGGGCGCCTTTTTGGTGCTAATATGTGGACAGGTCTGAGAGGAGTGGTCTAAGAAATTATCCTGACAAATACAAAATCTGTTAAAATTACTCAGATTTTCCTACTGCACACTTATGAAAAAATAAAAGATGGGTGAGGAGATTTTAATTCAAGTATAGTCTGTAATATTTTTAGTAGTTAGTGTTTGTTTTAAATAAATATTTCTACAAAAATGGAAATAAAAGCATCCCAAAAAATAAAGTCATTTCAAACACAGAAAGTATATCAGTATCTTTGTATTGCAACTAGATATAAAAAAAAAAAAAAAAAAATTCATTAAAGATGTAAAAAACTTTTTTGTGTTTGTTTTTCAATCAAATGCAGCATTAGGCTATTTTACCACAGAAACAAGCATGACAGAGTGAAATTAAAGCTGAGATTATTCAAACTCCAAAGGAAACTAGATGTTAAATGTGTCTAAACGTTGGATTTTAATTACACAAGGAAGAGTATGTTTTTTTGTTTTTTTTTGTCTTTACTACAAGCTGGAGGAAATAAAACAAGTTGTCTTTAGCAACAGAAGTCATTACTGCTGCCCAGCAGCTACTGTAAAATAATAATGTTTATCCAGATGTTTGCAGTGTTTAAAACGCTCTGGTTTTTCTCCTTAACTTGATACCAGCTCCATTAGTGCATCTTAGAATTATAACTAAGGATCCACTTGTACTCTGCAGAACAATCAAATGCAAGCTGCTTTTTAGATAAGATGTTAAAGCATCGTTTTTGTTTATTTTATTTTTTTTCTTTTGTTTGGTTTTTATTTCACCACAGAATCAATACAGCAGGTGAACTGAGATAAAACCTTCTTCCAACCTTCACAGTAAAAGCTATATGGAAAAAATGCTGCACTCTGATCTTGAAATGAAATACAGACAGAGAATGTTGTGTGCATTTAGTAGTGCAGATAAAAAGAAAAAAAAAATGAAAATTTTAATTAGGGATGCACTAATACCAATAGTGGTATTGGGTATCGGGGCCAATACCATTCTAATGTACTGGTAAGTTACCATGAACCCATACGTAAAGAATTCACACAGAATTTCAGTGTGAATCTACAATGTAAATAGTCATGAAAAGAAAGGAAACTCATTGAATTAGAAAGTGTGTCCAAACTTTTGGTCTTTACTGTATGTTCATTTATTATACAGGCATCCTTTGAACTCTTGTGAGTTAAGTATAGTCTGTATTGCAATCTTTTTCAAATAGCTTATTCATATAGCGATACAAAAATAATTTAATATAAAATGGAAAACTGAAAATATGATTAATACTAACCTCAACTGATAAGGACAGATTTGTTAAAATTGTGATAAGTGAAAACTGTGAGGATATTATATCTCTTGCTGAATCAGTTGATGCCAAAATTAGCTAAAGTGTTAGTAGGGGCATGTCTAATACGAGTTGAATTACTGCATTTACACAGTGTTGTTTAGATTAGTTTAGTCCCATTCTAACATAAAAAATGAAAGACTTCATAGGGAATATTAGCTGTTGTTCCCCTAAAGAATTTGAAAGGATTGCCACATTAGTGAATCATTAGATTTTTAGTTTGCTTCTTACCTCTGGTCCAAGGAACTCACTCCTCATTTATCCAAAAATCCAAAAATTATTTTCTTTTCTGCTGTTCCCTCAGGTAAACTAAATTTTCACAGTAAGTCACTAATCACAGAGTATCTACTCATCTATTTTCACAGTAACATTTACAGCAAAATATATTCGCTGGAAGTCTACTGGGGAAAAAAACAAACAAAACAAAAATAACACTTCACAGCAAAGGTAAAGCTTAAAGATTTATTTAGAAGCTGCACTTCTCATTGGGAATATACAGACGTGGAAAAAATTGTTGGTACCCTTCATTAAATAAAAGTAAAAACTCATAATGGTCACAGAAATAACTTTAATCTGACAAAAGTAATAATAAATAAAAATTATAAAAATGTTGACCAATGAAAGTCAGACATTGCTTTTCATCCATGCTTCAACAGAATTATTTAAAAAATAAATGCATGAAACAGGCCTGGACAAAAATGATGGTACCCCTAGAAAAGAATGAAAATAATTTGACCAAAGGGACATGTTAATCCAAGGTATGTCCACTAATCAGCATCCCAGGTGTCTACAATCCTGTAATCACTCAGTGGGCCTATATATAGGACTCCAGGTAGTCACTGTGTTGTTTGGTGACGTGGTGTGTACCACACTCAATATAAACCAGAGGAAGCAAAGGAAAGAGTTGTCTCAGGAGATGAGAAAGAAAATCATAGACAAGCATGTTAACTGTAAAGGCAATAAGACCATCTCCAAGCAGCTAGATGTTTCTGTGACTACAGCTGCACATGTCATTCAGTAATGTACGATCCATGGGACTGTAGCCAACCTCCCTGGACGTGGCTGCAGGAGTAAAATTGATGACAGATCAAAGAGACGGATAATCCAAATGGTAACAAAAGAGCCTAGAAAGACTTCAAAATAGATCCAAGCTGGACTTTATGCCCAAGGAACATGAGTGTCTGATTGGAACATCCTTCGCTGTTTGAGCCCAAGAGGGCTACATGGGAGACGAACAAGGAGAGGACAAATCATTAAAAAAACAGACTGGAGTATGCCAAATTACATGCTGACGAGCCACAACGCTTCTGGGAGAATGTCCTGTGGACAGATGAGACAAAAATTGTACTTTTTGCCAAGGCACATCAGCTCTATGTTCACAGACGGAAAAATGAAGCATATCTAGAAAAGAACACGGTCCCTACTGTGAAACATGGGGGAGGCTCGGTTATGTTCTGGGGCTGATTTAGCTGCACAGGGTGTCTTGAATCTGTGCAGGGTACAATGAAATCTCAAGACTATCAGGGGATTCTAGAGAGAAATGTGCTGGCCAGTGTCAGAAAGCATGGTCTCAGTCGCAGGTCACGGGTCTTACAACAGGAAAATGACCCAAAACACACAGCTAAAAACACCCAAGAAGGGCTAAGAGGAAAACACTGGCCTTCTATGAGCCCTGATCTCAATCCTATTGAGCATCTTTGGAAGGAGCTGAAACGTGCTGTCTGGAAAAGGCGCCCTTCAAACCGGAAACAACTAGAACAGTTTGCTCATGAGGAGTGGGCCAAAATACCTGCTGAGAGGTGCAGAAGTCTCATTGACAGTTACAGGAATCATTTGATTGCAGTGATTGCCTCAAAAGGTTGTGCAACCAAATATTAAGTTGTGGGTACCATCATTTTTGTCCAGGCCTGTTTCATGCATTTATTTTTTAAATAATTCCGTTGAAGCATGGATGAAAAGCAATGTCTGACTTTCATTGGTCAACATTTATATAATTTTTATTTATTATTACTTTTGTCAGATTAAAGTAATTTCTGTGACCATTATGAGTTTTTCTTTGATTTAATGAAGGGTACCAACAATTTTGTTCACGTCTCATAATATATAAATCACACTGCTTTAAAAATAGTTTTATCAATGTTACAATGGTGTAGTAAAGTGGAAATAGGTTGATAAATGTTCAACCTCACACATGGTGCATTGATATAAACAGTATGTATTAAAATAATATCCGTCTTTTTAAACTAATTTTTTAATTCTGTTGATCTCAAGTCTTGTAAAACTATTCTATTTGCAGTAGGGTACTAACATTTCAAACTTGAATCTGATGCAAAGAAAAACACTATACCATTTTTGAAACCACATAACTTTTTCAAAGAAAGATAGTTCTTTCTCGCAGTTTTTCCAGTTAAAATTGTTTATATTTTGTGTGCCAACTCTTGATTCCATTGATCTGGCAATTTGTTGATTGGCAGACAAATTATACATTCCACGTTATAAAATGTCATTTTACTAGTGAAGGACACGCAGTAATTTTCTAAACTAAAATAAATTGAGTTTGAAAACAAATATGAATCTGGCCAGTTCAGAACATATTTAGATTTTTTAACTTAATTTGTAAACTAATATTAACTGTGCAGAGCATGGGAAATGTATGGTATTACTGAACCTCTTTACTTTTTTTTATTTATTTATTTTTTATTAAAAAATCTTTATTAGTGATTACTGAGGGTTCAATTTCCTGAAGTCATGGACACGAAACCGAGAAAAGAAGGAAGAAAGGAAGAAGGTGAAGAAAAGAAACCACACCAGCAGAGGCGCGAACTGACGACACAAGACAGGGAGGCAAACAAAGAACACAAGAAAACATCCCAGTCCTCCGCCTCTGCCGGATGGCAGAGAAGCGGTAAAACAAAACAAACAAAAACAACGAACTGAACAGAACCACACCAATAGTTCAGATCCAGTAATAAAAATTAAGAATTACACATTCACTACACACAAGCATGGATTAATAAACACAATACTAATGTTTCTGTTAAGCTCCTGGTAAAAGCTAACTAATGACAATAACCTCAGCTCAAGATATGTCCGTCCACACCAATGTCCCCACACCTATGTGTGTGTGTGCGAGCATGCAGGTCTGAATAAGGTTTCCCCATGCAAGTGATTGATAGCTGGTGTAAGGAACCGTCAATCCGTCCTACAGGAATCGACACAGACATGAAGGAGGCAGGAGACGCATGCATCCAGAGTCCCACAGAGCGCAGGAGCCGCAGGCGGACCAGCGCAGGGCCGATCACCCACCAAGAGAGGAACAGATGGAAGCCCCAGGGGAACAAATCAAAATCAAATCAAATCAAACTTTATTTACCTTTTACTTTATTTAGAACACCAAGCAGCCGCAATGCTGGGGCCCCGAGAGATCGCAGGGACAAGCCCACGGGCTCCGCCGGAAACCGGCTACGCCAGAGCGGGCCCGGAACAGGACCCGGAGACACAGGCCCGACACACCGGCCCACCCAGGACCAGCTAGGCATGCACCAGGACCGAGCCGGGCCGCAACCGGGACCTCCGGCCCCAGGCATCGAGAGCCATCATCGACCAGCGGGCAGGACCATCCATCCACGGGGAGTGACGGAGGGGAAGAAGATGCACCAGGCCAGAGGGCAGCCAAACACCCAACCTGACAAGTAGACATAGAAAGACTCCCCAACCAGACAACCAGCAAAGGATTCCTGCTTCAGCACTCCATCCATGTCTCTAGCAACACTTCCAGTGATTGCCGTGTATTTTAAAAATAATCATTAAATGGTTTACTACCTTGTCACTCAGGTTAATCCTGCAAGTACCCTTTAAAATGTACTATTATATGAGGGGATATTCATGCGGGATATAAGAAACAAGCTAGTTTACGGACATGATTTTATCTACAGATGTAAATGTACAATAAAAGCTTAATAAGGGCGCCTCTCGAGAAAGAGGAAAAGACTGATTAGACCTGACCGGGAAGGGGCCGAACCGAAAAAGCATCTCGCAAGGCGTCCCGATCGGTCTAACAAAGCATAACTACACAGCTATAAGTTTTTAATTTTTGTACTGACAGTTTTTTAAAAACTTACATCTTAAAGCATAAACCTCCCCTGTCGCGGTACCGCTCGCTTCGTCCGCGATTATTTCAAACTGTTTGAAGCTCTATGCCGAAAAGAATTATGGGATACGTAGGACGCGAAAGGATCCACCAGACCCATCCTTCAGATTCGGGGAAAAGGAGGACGTATTAGTGGGCCGCATTTGAAGGATCCTACGAATTTGGACAGCCTTGGTCACAGCGCTGTGACGTGACATCCTTCAAATGAGTCCTCCGAAGGCTGCAGACCCTGAATTCAGACACACCCTTTGGCTGCTAAGCTTAGGTGGATGGCTATGGATGTGTCCGAATTCAGGGGCTGGATCCTTCGAAGGACCCAGTCTACTCGGTCTACGTGGGCTGGGTCCTTCGTCGACCGGGTAGACCGGATGTTAACGGCTGTGAATTTGGACGGTCTAGCCTTCAGTTGAATTCCCGCCCCCACTTTGCCGAACGTCCTGTCGCCTAGCAACCGCGATCACGCTAAACCAGCTGGTAAAGCAAGAAATATTCCCCAGTATTTTACTCACCTTTTTTACTCTAGAGGAGCAACAAGTTTTACTGTCTGCGCCATGTTTTATATCTCTGGCTGAGAGGTCATCATATCAAGATCATTTTATTTAATCCAGGTTACTACTTAAGATAGCTACTCTCATGATAATTTCTGCAATTGAATGACTAGTGATCAAATGTACAAATTTGTAATATTACATTTTTTATATTCATTTTAACTGTAAAAATTCTTTGTGAGCTTAAAATTATATATGCCTTTTGGATCAAAACAGCATTTTCTAATTTGATTTTATATATCTATGATTTTTTTTACCAAGCATATTCCAAATTGGCTCTTCCTAAATAAACTGAATTGTTTTTTGTAAACAACCACTGCAACAATAACTAACATTGTGTTTTAACAAAACTGCAGGTCATAACACTTTTCTCCACAGCTGCCTCTTGGGATGAGCTTGAAGATGAAGCTGCTGGAGGTCTGTGGGGCTCTCTGGTTGGAAAAACTTGTCTTTTGTGCACGTCGACTTAAGCAGCCTGTAAACCCTGATGATGGATGCAGTGGACAGCATGACGAAGCTGCCCTAAACTCTCTCTGCAGACCAACCTGTATGATGTTCCCCTCGTCAACCAGAAAATATGAAAAAATATCTGTATTCAACTGATCCAGCAACACTGCCCGTTTGTTCTAATTAAGCTTAAAGAGGTCATTTATACACATATAAATAACTGCAAAAAAACTTATCCTAATGCCAATATGTTATGTTATTTTAAACTGTTCAACGTAAGCTTCTTTAAAAACACTAATACAACTTTTAATGAAATGACTTCATGATATTTAACATTTTTAGAAATTCATTTATTCACAACCATCGAACACCTAAATAAAAAATGTGACAAAAACATGAATGAAAAAAAAAACAGTCCATCCATTCGGTCCCTGCTCTCCTCTCCAGTCTCCCTTTGCTGCTTCATATCCTAAACAAGAAATTAATAAACACAGTTTACAAAAAAGAGCAACACAGCAGCCTTTATGAAATGTATATTTGTTAAAGTGATCAGTCATAAATTATGTTATTTGCGCTGTTGCAAATATACATACAGTACGGTAGGTTTATTTTTTGCTCTCAATTTTTTTTTTCCGGGAAGGGATTAATTTCCCCTGCAGAAACATCTCCTCCTGAATTTTCCTCATTGGACAGAAAATAAATACCAGAAGAACGTGACAACTTTATGGATTAAAGAATGCAGAACTGTAGTTTTCACAGCAGAACAACAGATCACAGGTTCTGTGTTGTATGAGACTCAATAAGAGTCCTCTAACATAAGCTGTGTAACTGGATTTAATCGTCAACCTCCAAGCCACCGTGCCCCGATTTTCACTCAGTAAAGAGGTAATAAGAGGAGTCAACTTTTTACTTAATTTCCCAAAGCTGAAATTGGCTGCGTAAAGATGAAGAAACCATTACACTACCATACAAGCTCGTTTACGAGCGATGCTTTACAAAAAAATATTAAAATACATGTCTAAGCCAACAATAAACGGCAAACAACACAACCGCTTTAAGTTTTTCATTTTAGAACCGCCAGATTTTAATATACTTACAACTAAAACTGCGCTCCTCTCTTGCTTCGCCTGCCGTTTCGTCCGCCATGTTGCTGGAAGAAAATTCTCCCATTCAACCCGCAATGAATCTTGGGATATATAGACAAGCGAAGGATACACCGCAACAGTCCTTCAAAACGGGGAAAAGTCGGCCGGATTCGTCAGCTGCATTTGAAGCAGTCTTCGAATTTGGACAGGCCTAGTCGCGGTGCTGTGACGTAACCGGCCGACAAATCCGGCCTTCGAAGGATCCAGTCGCTGGATTCGGACACAGCCTATGTCTTGATACCGTTGCAGAAGTGTCATATTCTTTCTATTTTTGAATAATGGACTGCATCTGAGAAAACCATGTAGCCTCTACCTTTTACCTCACAAGTATGGATTAGGTTGTGTTGGTCTGTCACGAAGGGTAAGAACAGGAAAACACTTTACACAATGAATTTGTGGTTTTATAATTATTAGAATTGGTGGGAGAGAACTTAAAGCTGCAGTAGGTAACAGACACTCCATCAGACGCTGCTCTGGCTCTGATTGGGTGTTTTCTACCGGGAGAGGTGGATTCTTGCAAATCGCAGTAGGCGTGACCAATGGAGCTGCTTTTTTTTCACAAATTACTAATCTCATCTCCTACTTTAAGGACATATGGGCAGTTTTAGAATCACAAAAAGTGACTTATTATAGTTACCTACTGCAGCTTTAAAGAACAACAAATTGGTATTAGTCTAGACACGTTGCATGTTATTGTTTTCATTCGGCATTCAATCATTAGGACAACTCCCAAAAATCAACTCTTCAAACACATTTTATACTGATGGAGCATCACCGTGGCAGTTGAAGAGTCACAACAACCGAGTTACCATTCAGCCAACTTAACCCCCCCGACAGGCTACTATTCATAACTTCATCAGATTACTGACATACTGTATCATAGACATATTCACAACCCGAAGACAACAACACATTATGGAGTAATTACGGAGCCATGGTACGTGTGATGAGAGTAATTTAATGTTGTGTACTTTCTGTATTTTGTAATCAACTGTGACCTGGTTTATTTAATGTTGTAGTATCAGTTTGAATGACTAGTCTTATTTAGTGACGTTTTTACCCAGGACAGGGACAGAGAGTTTTTGATAATGATAGTCCATATCCAGTGTTACCATGGAGATGATTCCTCAACCAGGCATCCTTAAAGATACACAAAGTTCTCAGCTCTCTAATCTAAGAGAAAGGCGCCACAAAGTCTCTGATTTTCATCTTGAGAGTTGTACTTTATCGAATAGAACAGATAGACCAAGATTGCTAGTAATAATATAAGCTTGTTGTTGTAAGACCGGGACAGGTCAGCATTCCACATTTTGCTGTGATGTGTTGCTGTCCTCCTGTACGATCATTTCCAATAAAATTAAAACCTCCAAATGCTTAAAGGAATCTCTCATTTATTGAGAGTCTCAAAAATCCGATTACATACGGAAAACTGACAGCTTACACTTTGAAGGCTGCATTAGTACTAATGACATCCCCGTCAGGCTGACCACAGCACCAAAGCTTTTACTATAAACACGCGCCCAATAAGAAATAAAATAATGAACTTACAACCTACAGGTGCTTGGGTGGGTGATGTTTCAACGTGTTCATAAAAAGCCTTTTCAATGCATTGAAATGTGTTGCTCAAAATAGGCATTACAATTGAGAGGGGATTCCTAGCTGATAACACAAAATGTCAAACCTTATTTGACATGTTATGTGTCTGAAGATATAAAAAAGTCCACTTAACCAAGGCCATTTTTTAACAGGAATCTAGGTAGACAGTTAATCTTGAAAAATGAAAGTGAGAGCACAACTGACAGATGGATTTGAAACATTCAGATCAAGAGTATAGTCATGAAGAAAAGGTTTTGAGGCAGATTTTCACATTTAGGAGTTGGATGTCAGATGAACATTAACAGTAAATGATATTTGTTTGAGATAGTTGATATGGCTTTTACAGATATTTATCTTGCTTTTGTGGATGAGATCTACATGTACTTTCAAAATGTAAGTAACTCATATCAAATCTCAAGGCTAGACCTAATAACCTCAAAAAAATCTCTGTATTATGTACTTTCACTGCCAGTATCCCCAAGAGATGAGAGTAGCCCATCATAGTGCATCAGAGTTAAAATATTTCAAATGTCCAAACTGTTTAATATCCAAGCTAGAGATAAGTAGGGCATGCCAATGGTGCCACTTAGTCATAGACGGAATGGTGGACGTCTGAGATGCATCATCACTGCAGTTGCACAAAATGATTGAATTCAAAAGGCAAAGTGGTGACACCATAAATAGAGATTAGACATACCATCAGTCATTGCTGATGACAGAATGGCCCCTAAGTGAAAAGATAGGCTGAAGGATATTTTTGGGAAGGATAGTGGTGGACAAAAATAAAACTTTAATCAACACAGTACCTTCACCACTTCCTGTAAGTCCCAAGTCTTTCCACTCATGTCCCCAGTAAAAACATTAAAGTCCCAAGTCCAGCCCAAAGTCAAGTCATTCAGTTCTTGCATCAAGTGGAAATCATACAATTTTTGATTTCAATTCCTAAACAAGTCATCTGAAAAAAAAGTAATTTAGTCCAAGTAATAAGATTTTAAAATGATTTAGAAAGGAATTTTAATAAATATTAACTAACATCCAAATATATATTTCATAAATGTAGAAGTACATGTGTTCAAAAGATTCTTCAAATGATTACATATGATTTTGCCCATGTGAAACCATGTGTATTTTATACAAGGGATTGTATATCATGACATTAGATTATGAAAATAATGTAGTTATATATATATATATATATATATATATATATACACTACCGTTCAAAAGTTTGGGGTCACATTGAAATGTCCTTATTTTTGAAGGAAAAGCACTGTACTTTTCAATGAAGATAACTTTAAACTAGTCTTAACTTTAAAGAAACACACGCTATACATTACTAATGTGGTAAATGACTATTCTAGCTGCAAATGTCTGGTTTTTGGTGCAATATCTACATAGGTGTATAGAGGCCCATTTCCAGCAACTATCACTCCAGTGTTCTAATGGTACAATGTGTTTGCTCATTGGCTCAGAAGGCTAATTGATGATTAGAAAACCCTTGTGCAATCATGTTCACACATCTGAAAACAGTTTAGCTCGGTACAGAAGCTACAAAACTGACCTTCCTTTGAGCAGATTGAGTTTCTGGAGCATCACATTTGTGGGGTCAATTAAACGCTCAAAATGGCCAGAAAAAGAGAACTTTCATCTGAAACTCGACAGTCTATTCTTGTTCTTAGAAATGAAGGCTATTCCATGCGAGAAATTGCTAAGAAATTGAAGATTTCCTACAACGGTGTGTACTACTCCCTTCAGAGGACAGCACAAACAGGCTCTAACCAGAGTAGAAAAAGAAGTGGGAGGCCGCGTTGCACAACTGAGCAAGAAGATAAGTACATTAGAGTCTCTAGTTTGAGAAACAGACGCCTCACAGGTCCCCAACTGGCATCTTCATTAAATAGTACCCGCAAAACACCAGTGTCAACATCTACAGTGAAGAGGCGGCTGCGGGATTCTGGGCTTCAGGGCAGAGTGGCAAAGAAAAAGCCATATCTGAGACTGGCCAATAAAAGAAAAAGATTAAGATGGGCAAAAGAACACAGACATTGGACAGAGGAAGACTGGAAAAAAGTGCTGTGGACGGATGAATCCAAGTTTGAGGTGTTTGGATCACAAAGAAGAACGTTTGTGAGACGCAGAACAACTGAAAAGATGCTGGAAGAATGCCTGACGCCATCTGTTAAGCATGGTGGAGGTAATGTGATGGTCTGGGGTTGCTTTGGTGCTGGTAAGGTGGGAGATTTGTACAGGGTAAAAGGGATTCTGAATAAGGAAGGCTATCACTCCATTTTGCAACGCCATGCCATACCCAGTGGACAGCGCTTGATTGGAGCCAATTTCATCCTACAACAGGACAATGACCCAAAACACACCTCGAAATTGTGCAAGAACTATTTAGAGAAGAAGCAGGCAGCTGGTATTCTATCGGTAATGGAGTGGCCAGCGCAGTCACCAGATTTGAACCCCGTTGAGCTGTTGTGGGAGCAGCTTGACCGTATGGTACGCAAGAAGTGCCCATCCAACCAATCCAAATTGTGGGAGCTGCTTCTAGAAGCGTGGGGTGCAATTTCTCCAGATTACCTCAACAAATTAACAGCTAGAATGCCAAAGGTCTGCAATGCTGTAATTGCTGCAAATGGAGGATTCTTTGATGAAAGCAAAGTTTGATGTAAAAACAATCTTATTTCAAATAAAAATCATTATTTCTAACCTTGTCAATGTCTTGACTCTATTTTTTATTCATTTCACAACGTATGGTGGTGAATAAGTGTGACTTTTCATGGAAAACACAAAATTGTTTGGGTGACCCCAAAATTTTGAACGGTAGTGTATATATATATATAAATTAAACAGACTTTAAGTCTGGTCACACCTTCTTTTCATGACTATTCACATGGTAGATTCACACTGAAGGCATTAACTATGAATTAACACATTTGGAGTTATATAGTACTCTTACAAAACAGTGTGAAATAACCTGGCCTCCAAAGTCACTGGACCTTAACCCAATTGAGATGACTTGGGGTGAGCTCAACCACAGAGTGAAGGCCAAAGGGCCTACAAGTTCAAAGCATATCTGGGATCTCCTTCAAGACTGCTGGTAAACCATTTCGGGTGACTACCTCTTGAAGCTTAAAATAATGTAAAGCAGTAATCAGAGGAAAGGGTGGCTACTTTGAGGAATCTAAAATATAACACATGTATTCAATTATTTCACCCTTTTTGTTTAAGTACATACAATAATTCCATACATCATGTGTTCATTCATAGTTTTGATGCCCTCAATTGAGAATCTATAATGTAGTCATGAAAAGAAAGAACACGCACTGAATGAGAAGGTGTGTCCACATTTTTTGTCTGTACTGTATGTGTGTGTGTGTGTGTGTGTGTGAGTGTGGGTGTGTGTGTGTGTGTGTGTGTATTTTTCTTTAATATGAGGCCGCAATTCATAAAAGAAGTGTAAAAACAGTTTGAGGAGAGGGTAAAATTATCTTCTGGAGAGTTAAACTGTTATCATGGGTGCAAAAATTCTCCAAAGGGGTGCATACAATGACAATTTTTTCCTTACATCTCCAAAATCTTTACCTTTTTGGCAAAACTCTGTTTTTTTCTTCCTACACTTAATTATTCAATTTGCGCCCTCTCGCTTCTCTTGCTGAGCTCTTTAGCGTCTAGATTTCTCTGGGACTGACATCATAGATCCAGACTAGACAACACATGATTTTACTACCTGCAAATAAATTAGATCTACCCACCTAGTCGATATGGTTACAGAATCTCTGGATTAAAAAAAAATGCAGCTTAATTGATTTCACCCAAATTAGAAAATAACTATTTACAAGACTGCAAATTTACATTTTGCTCCAATCACACCGCATTATAGGATGACCATATTTTGATTTCCAAACTGGTCCAGTCCTGATGCACTTCAGTCATACTCGGTTTACTTAAAGACTTGATTTTAACATATTTAAAGTGTCCCTTCTCTCCGTGTTTAGGTGGAATAGTAAAAATAATATATACTTCAGATAGTTTTGTAATGTTTCATATGTGAAAGCCTAACTTTGGAAATAAAAACATTAACAGAAATACTGTTCTGAATTACAGATTTACACTGAAACAATAATAATAAAAAAAAAAAATCTTTTTAGAAATTATTTTTTTTCCTTTTAATGTAATAATTAAAGCAGGAGTCCAACAAAAACACTGGAATAAAAAAATGCATGCTCCACGCTTTAGTTTTCCTCAGTCTGATATGATAAGATATGAACTCTAACTTTGCCCAGTTTTTCTATAGTTTCTTGTTATTTATGTATCCTACAGGATTTTTGGCACCTGTCATGCACTGAAACATATGCCAGCCATGAGCACAGTGCTCTCAGTCACACATTTCATTGACCGCAAGGAAAACTAACCAGAAATATTTGAAGTAAAACAGTGTATTGTCTAGTCTAGTCTGAATCTGGGACTTCAGGAGAAATCTGGAAGCGATTGGGCGATCACGGAATAAGTAAGCGTAGGAAGAAAACAGTTTTGCAAAAGTGAAAATTTACATATATATATATATATATATATATATATATATATATATATATTTACATACATACACACACACACACACAGTACATACTCTGTAAGATAATTATTGTGCCCATGATAGTTTTATTGTCCCCAATATTATTTTAAAATCACCCCAACCAGTTTCTACTCTTTTACTATGAATTGCACCCTCATATTAAAGCAATCTGATGCCATTAAACTACCAGACCACTGCAAAACTGCTGATTAACAGAGTTCCTTTAAATCAAAGCTAAAAACCTATTTAGTGCCAGCTTTGAGTAAGTGACTAATAATAGCTGGAATGTCATAGGTCTTAATGGCCTGGTGTTTGGTGTCTGGAGGCTTTTATGCAGTCCACTGATGAGGGGAAGTGGCTCCAGGTGTGCATGGGGTGTGCTGGCAAATCTACAAACAAACAAAAAGGTGGCTCTCTTTTGGTGAGAGAGCTCCTAGAGGTCAGTGGACACAACAGTGTGCTATACAAATAAAGTTGCCTTGCATTTCCTTACTTTCTGTTAAAGAGGTCATTACTCAAAAGTCTCTTTTTGAATTAGAAAAGTTAACTTTAAATGTACTCAGGTGCTATGAAAAATAGAAGGCCAACTGTAACTATCTCCACCTAGGCGATTATGTTTTTGCCAGGGTTTGTTTGTTCGTTAGCAACTTGACTCAAAAAGCTATAGAAATATTTTTTATTGAATGTTCAGTAAATGTCCCCGGTGGGACCAGGAGCAAATCATGAAATTTTGGCATGATCCAGGTCACTGTCTAAAGGGGTGGGGGTCCAAGCTCTCTGAGCACTTCTCTGGTTTACAATTGGATTTTTACAATTGGATGGCTATCTGGGTCTAAATTATGAACATATTTTCAAAGACGTGTAAAGGATACTGAATCAGAAAGTAAGGAAATCAACAACTAAGAAAGATACAATGAATATACTCCAACAGTGGTGGGATTGGATTAAGGGCAGACACAAGCCTCTTAATTGTTTTATATATTTTAGGTAAAGATAGATATAAGAAAAGTAATAATTAAACTGGGGTGGGACTTTAACGTGTTAAATAGGATCAATTATTTACATAAGAATTATTGCGTTAAAATAATTTAAAGCACCATGAATTACCTAGTGTTGAAAGTGTTCTATACAAATAGAATTGCCTTGCCAGAAAAATTAACACATTTAATTGCAGTTTTAATTCTAGTGCATGCAGAACATTTGTGTGTGCATGATATCCTGGGACGGAGATTACAATGATGCTCACGTGAGGTTAAAAGGTGAGGCTGTGAATATAATTAGTGACCATCCACTTTTCAAGCGCTTTCGGGTTGTGAAGGGTTTTTTCCTTGTTTATTAGGGGACCATATTTAAACTGACTGGTGCGTTGTATGCAGGACCACATCCTTTACCTCATCTGAAATCCTCCACAAGTGGCCACTTCGTCGATTTGAGTGCCCCCTGTACCTTGCTGCACAAATCGCATAAGATAAACTGTCTAGCTGCAACAAATGAGCAGAAAGCATCATTAATATATCTGGCACATTTGTTTCTGTGTGTGTGACAAAAAGTTGCAAAGAACCCACAGGTCACATGGACACAGAAACTAACAATGCTGTGCAAAGTGAAAGTTCATCTATAAATTGACTGAGGAGGAGGATTTTGAAAAGGAAACACTGAGTTTACACAGTTTTTATCCTCTTTTTAAGACTGCTGCTTTTGATTTCTATCGTAGAAAATAGAAAATACTTATCAGAATATTATTTCAGTTTTTTGTTTCATTTTTGTAAAATTAAAAAGTAAACTATCACTGGTACTGATAAAATTTATAATTTACGACGGATGGTAATTATTTCTATTATTATTTTAAAGTAATTTTTGTACAAGTGGAAGCCTTTTGGAACTTTGTTATTTAACTATTCTTTCTAAACACAGAGAATGCATGCTTTAAAATGATCAAATCAAAAGTCTATGCCCAGTCCTGTAAGGGTTTCAGGAAAGTGTTTCAGGTCTGGGCAAAGTGTCCACTGAAAAATTAAATTGTCCATTAAAAATTAAAATATGGTCACCCTAAAAAAAAAATCTTTTTTGCAAAGTTTTTTTTTTTTTTTTAAGCAACATTCTGAAAATATACCTAAAATTACACTTTTGTTGTAGGTCTTCAGTTTTGGCCAGTAATGATATTTTATTTTCCTACTCTTCTGAATTGACATGCATTTAACAGCATATTTCAAACATTAAAAGTCCTTAAGATAACAGTATTCATGCCTGTGACGTTTGATTGTCATCCTCCAAAATCCTTTCATATTTAAATTGTGTTTTGATGGGCAAAGATTGTTGTACTTTTAAAATGCGATAAATTGAGATTAATTAATTACAAATCCTCTAATCAGTTAGATTAATGTTTTTTTAATCGAGTCCCACCACTAATTTAAACACTACGAACACTATTCTTTCCACAATTTTTTATATATATTTAGATTTTGCATTGTGTAGTTCAAAAAGTCCCAGTCCCTGAATGAAATACAAAGTAGAGGCAGTGGTTGTGCTTTGAGATCTACTTCAAATCCCTGCTGTGTCTTATGGTGAGGTACCATGGGTCTAATTTAACAAAACAACGTGAAGAGAGCTGCCATAACCCATAACCCTGGTGGCCATGAGTGTGTGCATGTTATAAGCTCAGCACTGTAACATTTAAATAAGGTGTCTCTTGAATGTCAGTATGAAGGTCCCCCTGGGTTTGTTGCTGTTGTGCACGATGTTGCCTGCAGTCATCCTCTCAAAGGCACTCTGTTGTTCTTTGGAGATCTGAACAGGGGTCTATGTCTGTGCTGTTCTTACTTGACTGCACAAAAGATCAAAACATTAAATTCCATGTACCTTGTAGCTTTTCTTTCTGGCACCCACCCAAATTATGAACACTTTTTCAATTTATTTCAATTTATTGTTCATGACAGTTTCCTACGACATAGTCACAGCAAATACATTTTTTTCATGAGCAAAGGGAACAGGAAGAAGATTAATCTTATGGAACCTGCCCTTTTTCTTGACACACAAAAAAAGAAAAACAAATATCAAATAATTTCAACCCTTAACCCTACCAATCATCTTAATTTAACATAAATATACTCTAATACAAACATGTCTTACATTTTTTTAACTAATTCAAATGATTGTTTTTTTCATAGCATGCAATTATTTTGTCTTTATACCTTCTTTTAAATTTTCTAATATTTGTAAAGCATTTGGTTTCCATGTCTAATGTATTCCATAATGTGACTCCATAGACAGAGACACACTTCTGTTTTAAAGTAGTGCGAGCATATGCAGTTTTGAAATGATGCTGCCGTCGATGTCCTTCTTCAACTGCAACCTGAGAAAATACATTTTGTAGTGCTTCCGGTAAAACTCTTCGTTTAGCTTTCCATATTATCAGTAAAATCTTTAAGTCAACTAAATCCTTAAATTTAAGCTGTCGGGACTTGATAAACAATTTGTTGGAGGGATCTCTGATTTCTTTCTTATTGATGATTCTTATTGCCCTTTTCTGTAACAAAAACAAAGGCTTTGTGTTACTGGGATAAGTGTTACCCCAGACTTCTGTGCAGTATCCAAAGTATGGAAGAATAAGTGAGCAATACAGCATATATAATTAATAATAATCAAACAGATCTTTTACTTTATATAAAATACCTATACTTTTGCTCACTTTACTCTTAATATAATTTATGTGGGCTTTCCAATTTAACTTTTCGTCCAAAATAACACCCAAGAATTTAACTTCCCTGACTCTTTCTATATCAATTCCATCTATAGATAATCTCACATACTCATTCTTTTTCCGATTACCAAAAATCATATATTTTGTTTTTTCCCAAATCAAGGATAACTTATTTTCAATAAACCACTCCCTCACTTTAATCATTTCCTCTCCTATACATCCCATTATGTCTATTCAATTTCTCCCAGAGAGAAAAATGGTAGTATCATCAGCGAATAACAGTAATTGTAAAACATTAGATACTTCACAGATGTCATTGATAAATAAGATAAAAGGCAATGGACCTAAAACTGACCCCTGTGGAACTCCACATGTGACTTCTAAATATTCTGAGTTTTTTCCATTAAAATATACAAACTGTTGTCTGTTTGTTAAATAGCTTGTGAGCCATTGATGTGCTGGACCCCTGATTCCATAATTAAGCAGTTTTGATAATAAAAGTTCATGATTTATGGTGTCGAATGCTTTTCGTATGTCTATAAACACTCAGATTCCCTTTTAGAAACACGGATCTAGTGTTTTATACCACAATTTCTAATGCAGGAGAATGACTGGTTCTGGACGGTTAAGTTTGAGATTCAACACAAGAAATTCCACATCTCAACCAGAAACCCTAAACGTCTTTCCCTATTTTTTATAAGTACACTCAACAAAAATATAAACGCAACACCTTTGTTTCTGCTCCCATTTTTCATGAGAAGGACTTAAAGATCTAAAATTCATTCCAGATACACAATATTACCATTTCTCACAAACATTGTTCACAAATCAGTCTAAATGTGTGATAGTGAGCACTTCTGCTTTGCTGAGATAATCCATCCCACCTCACAGGTGTGCCACATCAAGATGCTGATCTGACATCATGATTAGTGCACAAGTGTACCTTATACTGCCCACAATAAAAGGGCACCCTAGAATATGCAGTTTTGTCTCATAGCAAAATGCCACAGATGCCACAAGCATTGAGGGAGTGTGCAATTGGCATGCTGACAGCAGAAATGTCAACCAGATCTGTTGCTCGTGCATTGAATGTTCATTTCTCCACCATAAGCCGTCTCCAAAGGTGTTTAAGAGAATATTGCAGTACATCCAGCCGGCCTCACAACCGCAGACCACGTGTAACCACACCAGCCCGGGACCTCCACATCCAGCAGGTTCACCTCCAAGATCGTCTGAGACCAGCCGCTCAGACAGCTGCTGAAACAATTGGTTTGCATAATGTGGTGTAATTCTGCAGAAGGTTTAAACTTTTATTATTCAGAAGGTAAAAGACTTTATATAGTTTGCATGGTTGTAAAAATGGGTCTGACACTATTGTTTATGCAGGTAAGCTTTTAAGTCATAAAACTCTGGGGTGAGTTTTATTGCAAGCTGTAAAAAACAGGATGTTTAGATAAGAAACTGGGAGAAAAAGTTTTAGAGAAGCAGATAGCCATTTAACCATAAATCTTTATAATGAACCTTTGACCCAGAACAAGAGACGACCCATCTTTTGACTCCAGGATTCTCTGACAGCAAATAAGAGCTCAGACACTGTATGAAAATGTTCTGATTGGAGAGATTAGAAACGCCTAGAGGCCCGGTTGTCTATAAAGCTGTGAAATGAAGATCAGTTAATTGTTCAGATTTCTTTAAATCTGGACCACAGAGGAACTGACGGGGGCAAAATTCCTCTGTAAAACTGCAATTTGTTAATCTGTTCAAAATAAATGTTAAACTGGAAATTGGCTCCATTTTGTCTCTGCTTGAACATACATTGAATTACTTATGATAATTATTTAATTCAACAATTGGTGACCTCGACGTGTGCAGGGTTTTGGACCAAAATCCAGTTATTTTTTTAAGTTAATAAACGGACATGTATTTGCTCTATTGACAATTTGCGCAGACTTGCGTAGTTTTTTAATTCTATTGATTGGTTAATCTAACATTGGGTAATGTTGTCATGCAAGTTAAATATGTTTTTTGTTTTGAGCAGATTCACTATTGCATGCCCGGAGTGTTGGAGCTGTCTGTCTGTTTTCCTGTTTCTGGCAGGATTTAGTCCTTCTTTTCACTCCGTAGAGGAACACCGGTGCATGCTGGGAGATGGAGTTTTTTACTCTGCGTGCCCGGTGCAGGCTACTCCTTTCTCCGGGGAGGACGGAGAGGACAGTGGAGCGGACGGACCGATATCTTCAACGACTCAAATCGGAGCCACACGTGCGGATCGGAACTCGACGGGTTGGCCACCCTGCCCAGAATGGGTCGCTATTTTGGAGCTCCCAGGCTGGCAATCGAATAAAGATTACAGGAGAGCCTGGGTCGCCCTCTGTTAAGTCTATCGGATTACTTGGGAGAGTGGCTGCGTTACTTCCAGACGCGTGGCTGAGCACCACGTACGGGAATTGTGAAAATGGTATTTTTGGTGTGGTCCGATTAAGGTTAGTGTTGTTGGTGTTAGTTTTTAATCATGTTATAAAAGTACTGTGTTGGTGTTTGATGTGACGAGCTGCGCATGTCTGTATATGTGTGTGTGAGATGTTTTTACGCAGGCGCTTGGCGAGAAGTGCTGGTGATGTTGCGTTTTGGGTTAAAATGTTATAGTATAAATAATGAACTCGAGTATAATAAATAAATTAACATAGATAAATAAATATATAACTGAATATGATGGATAACTGAAATTAAATATCTATAAGAATTAGTTGTGAACATTTACAACAGGACATCAGAGCGGCCGCCCTAAGCTAGGTGCTATGGCGGAGCTGATAGCATGGCTAACATACGACAGCTGTGCCTATATGTTTTGATAAATAAATTAGTGGTTATAGGCGGTTTTCTGCCATCTGTTCGAGTCTTTTGAGGGGTTTTCTGGAAGCCGGCGCCAGGAAATTTCTCAAAGCGGACTACGAAACTTGAAACAGACTGGTCTGAAACCTCCGCGATAAAATAATTAATTAGGTCTAAAAGCCACCGCTTATAATGCTGTGTTTTTTGTTAATGGTTTTGGGCTGTAACGGACGTAGTTGAATCGGTGTTTGCTGTGCGGGACGGCTGAAATTGGGGACATATGTTTCAGTCCGCGTGGACGAACAGGAGAATGTTTTGTTCGTGCCGAATTAAAGTTTGGTACAGTGGTATAAATTGTGCGGATGAAGTCCTGGTATTGCGGTAAGTCATCTTCTAAAGTGTGTGTTGTGATTTTCTGGAGTGTTTTCGCCGTACGTTTTGTACTGTAAAAACTGCATGTTCTATGTGTTGCAAGCTAAAAGTTGATTTTAGATAGAAAGTGATTACAGACTCCTGCAGACGATTGCCTTGTTAAGACTTAAACGAATTTGGATTTTGTTAAATTTTTCTGGTTAATTAGGATGTAAAACGGCCTCGAGATAACTGCTCAGATGACTTTTGGTTGCTACTCCCTTTCGGCAATGGTTTAGCACATTTCTACGAAGGGCAATTTTTTAAGGTGTTTCATGTTTAACTGAACTGTTACGGTACGGAGATTAAAGATTAAGAAGTACATGCTGAATTTGGTTAACTGGTTTTACGAGGAGAGCGAAACTATGAGGATAGCATGTAAATTTATTTGGGATAGTTATGCATGTTACAATTAAACGTAAATGACTAAGAACAGTTACTCATGAGTCGATTCTGACTTGGTGTAGTTTTAATTTTTGATTTCATCTTTAAAATTAAAAAGAGGGAGTTTATAGTCAAAATAAAAGATGCATTTTTGAATCTTTAAATAGGTGGATTTTTTGCTTTTTTGATTGATCTAAGCAGGAGTTGTTAAGTTGGCCTAAATAAAGATAAATCTATAAGTAGTAATTATAAGCATTTAACGAAAAGCAAACGGTATTAATTGGAAAGCAACAAACTGGTTTAAATTATTTTAATAAGCACCGTGTTGAATGGTACAGAAAATGAGTCTGTGATTTAAATAAGTATCATTTATGCTAAAATTATGTTTGGCTTATTTCTGATGGCTCTATAGACTTTAGAAATATAGCTTGATCTCTGAATGAATGACCTAAAGGAGATGGGTGTAAAATTATTTAAACAATTGAACATTCTTAAGGATTTTATGGACAAAAATGCTTATTGGAGTTATCAAAATTTAACTGGGGCTCATGAAGTAACCCAGTACATTTCAATTCCGTTACAAATTAAATGTTTTTACCATGCAAAACAACACTTATCATAGTGATAGTTTATAAACTAGTGGGATTTGAATGTTTGGTTTTAAAAAAAAAAAGAATACATTAAAACACAGAGTCATCTTTAAGGCATCAGTTTGTTTTTTAACAGACTGGGGATAAATTTGGAATTGGTCTAAGGATTGAAAGTAACAATTAAAGTCTTTGGTAGATTTATTTAAGAACAAATAATGAATATCACGGTGACCGAAATGATGGTTTAATTTGAAAGTAAGAAGTAAATTCTAAATTCATTTATTCTGATCGTGTGGAGGCAAAATGTGATTGGACCAGCTACATTGAAATAATTTTTACCATATATGTGAATGCACATTTTGTTTTGACAAATAAGAATCGGTTTTGGTTTTGAAATTTAAGATTAATCTTTCAGATGTTCTTTAGCTAGTTTATTTGATGCTGAGAGTAAATTTACAGGTCCTAAAACATTTTGGAACAGATCTGATCCTAGAATAATGGCATAATATATCATTTGATTAGTGGGGACTCTGTAACTGACAATTTATTTAGATTTTTGATTTTATTTTCTTTATTTTTTCTTATTTTTATTTTTATTTTTTGTTTTTTCCTCTTTCTCTCTCAAAATTTATATATTTGTATTGATTTGGATTGTGACCCAGATTTCTGAACTGCGGTCTGTTTATTAATTAGAACTTTGGAAAAATGTTAATTTGGGAAGCTGGATTAAAGGAATCATGATTCAGTGGTAATGTATTTGACGTCTCTAGAAGCTTCAATTTAATTTGGTGTTTATCATTGGAGAAAAGAAAATAAAAAAGAAGCCTGAGAGGAAAAGGGGGATACTGAAAAGAAAAATGCTGGTTTTTATTTTTTATTTTTTATTTTATTGCGACTAGTTTTTGTTTAGAGAAATCTCATCTCTTGAACCTCTTTTATTGAATTTTTTTGTTTTGTTTTGTTTGACTACTGAGGGGAATTAGACTATTGTGTATCCTACGAAAATTTAAGAGGAGTTTTAGTTGCAAAAATCACTTTGACTATGTTCAGTTCCCTTCACAGAATCGGACAGATGTTTTTGAAGTATGAAAAGTTTTCATTGTTTACAATCAAGAATATTTGTTCAAGTGACCACATTTGGGTTTGTTTAAAGAGGAATCATATAAGCAAAAGTATTTTGAATGGATATTGGATTGTGTTAAAAAAAAATATATAATTTAGGTTTGGTAATATTTATAGGGAAGTTGTTTTGTCAGTGATTTAAATCTTGGATTTTTCTTTAGAAATATAGATAGACTTTGAAGTATAGCAAACTAAAGACTGTTTTTGTAAACTGTTGTGTTATCAGTGAGTACTGTTCTCTGGTTTTGTTTTAAACATTTGATGTTTTTAACCTTTTTTAACATCAACAACAGTTATGTCAATGTAAGTAGCATACTTATATTAGCAGAAATTATTAATTGATTAAAGGGACAGAGTCGGGGAAAAGTGGTGTTAAGTCTGATTACAAAGGGGTTTAGTTCAATATGAGCTATTCGTCTCAACCTCAGTGAAGCGAAACCAGGAGAGCCACTTTTCCATAGCGACTTTTTAAAAAAAGGGATAGAACCTTTGCAGATGGTTATTGCCTTTATTTTTGTTATTGCAATGTTTTAGTGGGGTATTAGCAATATCTAACAGAAAAATCCAGCCTTTTTGTTTGTTTCTTTTTTGATTTAATTTTGTTTTTCTAAGAACTAAGTGTGTTGATGAGATATTGCGATGCTCCATCTTTATAAATGTTTAATTTACACATGAGATGAAAGAGACATTTATCAAATTGAAAAAATTGAGGAAGGCATTGCATTGATGAAATATTGAATATAAATTGGATGAAAAATGAAGGAATCATTAATTAAAATACGCAGGGGAAGTATTAGAACAACAGTTTAATTAGACGTATAAGGATTGATTATTATTCCTGGTGGAGAGAGCAAACCTGTTGATTGGTATATTTTTACCAGAATTAATATTGAAGAAATTATTACTAGTATAACTGATTGAAGTAAAATTAAAATAGAGCCCACATAGACAGTCTGAGTGTGGAAGATATTTAAATTCAGCATTCGAGGAAGGAGACTAATGAATATGAAAGTAAAATGTTTGAATGTAACTTGATTTGAATGAGCTGAGAGGATCGACTGTCTGTTTTTTTTTTCTTCTTACTCTAATTATATATTTTTTCTCTTTTTCTCATCCTGCAACAGACAAACCCCTCAGATAAACATTCTTGAGATGGAATTTATGATCCTGGGGAGATGAGATGGGTGGGGGTGCGTGGGCTGATGACGGATAGTGCCAGGCGCCCGCCGTAACGGCCACAGAGAGAAACATCTTTACGACCAGCGCAGAATTACGACTCTCTTGTGCTCTGCTCACACACAGGGGGGCACAGGTGACTGTATATTTTCAGGGGTGTACTGGAGGCCACCCTCAAAAGAGCACGTTTCCTCATGCTGAGCTGAACTTTCAAGGACAATATGTGTGAATTCACTTGGCTGGCGTGAGAAGTGATGATCAAAGACTGTTGATTCAATGTCACTGTTGCTGAATTAACCACAAGAGTTTCTGTTTGTCTGATCGAAGGTGGCCGAGGTTCTACGTACTTTGATAACCCCATGTCTTCCGCAGGATTATCTCCGGGTAAAATACCACCATTTACCGGGAACAAAATTTGGCAGGAAAAATTGGGCCGATAGCAGGGGGTTGCTGGCTGGTGAGAGAGAAAAAACATTTTTTTTTCTTTTACGTTTTCATCCACAGGGATGTACTGAATTTAAGAAAGGATATATTGTAATGGAACAGACATAAGTGTCTTAAACTGGATAAATAAAATAAGTAAATGTAAGAATCAATTTGGGTGAACAAGCAAATGGATAGTAATCAGTTGAACTGTACACAAAAAAAAAAAAAAAAAAGTAAATTCTTGAGCCTGCTCTTGTTTTTAAATTCATTAATGAGGGAGGTGTTTTTGGTTTAGTTTTTAGGAAAAACAACGGTGTTGTGTCGAAATAATGTGGATTTGCTCTTTCCCCAGGGATTATTTTTAATTAGATGGGTGAAATAATTTCTTGGCACAATACAGTTGAATTAGATTGAAAAGGAGTGATCACAAGACCGGATCAAAAAAACTGTCTTTTTTAGATGTTTACAAGCTTATGCCCCAAGGTACAGCTCCAGGTCAAAGGCGTGAGGAGTCCAGTGGTTCAGCAAAGTTCCAGATGACAGCTGGGAACACACACAAAGTGCAGCTCCACGCCAACGACGAACCTGGTCGAGGATCGGCAGGATTCTGCCTAAGGAGGGTCGAGAAGGGTTTGACAAGCTGAATCGGAAGCTGGGGCCACAGGCGGCGGGGCCTAGCTCACCCAGAAGGTTGTTTGGGTGGTGATATTACTCATCCAGTGTGATCTATGTGCCAATGAATGAGATGGGCAATTTGAAATTGCCATCTCAAAAGAGGGATCTACAGAAGAAGATCACAACTCACCAATCAGCTGCACAGCAGGTTTTGACCAGCCCACATCGGTGGGGTAAGCTATGGGAGCGGGGCCTGTCTGTGCATTTGTGTATATTGGGGGAAATGCTCAATTAATGAAGTAATTGGCATTTCAGAGAGTGGTTATCTGCAAATATGGGAGTAAAAACTGGAACACTAAAAAAAATAGGAGCCCTCCACACTGATCAGCTCTGTATATCGCTCTCCAGCTGCCAGGAGCCACTGAGGGGGATAAAATGAGAGTGAAGAAAGAGGATCAGAATACAAATAAAGACTGAACATTTATTAATAATTTTTTGCATTTTACAGGTTGTTTAACTATTTGATTAACTATTTTATTCACAAGTGAAGAGTCGTAACACTGCCTAAAAGGGTTCTTAATACTTTCTATTTCACAGGTTTCTTAACACTTTAAGTTTGATTTCTTTCAGAATATAATATAGTAATAATGTCTATGTTCATGGATTTTCTGAGCTTCTTCCACAGTATTAACATGTATCAAGTCAGATTTAATTATCTCTTCACATGTAAGACATTCTTATACCATGTGGGTTTTTGAATTTAGTTTGTGGGAATTGTTAAAATAAATTTTTTGCTTAATGCCAAAAGAGGGTGAATCTATGATTAACAGATTTACATTTTTTAATATGAGTTAAGGTTAAAAAAGGTACTTTAATAGTTTGTGTTTTGAATTTTAGTCTGAAATACTTCATGTTTTTAAACTGATGAAATTTCTTGGATTTGATTTCTTGCATTTTCAAAATGCTTTACAGGTTATGATCTTAAGTTCTAAACACTTACGTACAGAGGAGATATCAATCTATTTTAATAAAAAGATTGAAAGAGGGAATTGTGGTGTAATTCTGCAGAAGGTTTAAACTTTTATTATTCAGAAGGTAAAAGACTTTATATAGTTTGCATGGTTGTAAAAATGGGTCTGACACTATTGTTTTTATGCAGGTAAGCTTTTAAGTCATAAAACTCTGGGGTGAGTTTTATTGCAAGCTGTAAAAAACAGGATGTCTGTAGAGTTGGGGTGTTGCCATAAAACCATAAATTCAGAATGAGCTTTTAAGAAAAAACGTCTCACCCATATGACTGTATAATTTTCTGACAGCCAATAAGAGCTAAGACACTGTATGAAAATGTTCTGATTGGAGAGATTAGAAACGCCTAGAGGCCCGGTTGTCTATAAAGCTGTGAAATGAAGATCAGTTAATTGTTCAGATTTCTTTAAGTCTGGACCACAGAGGAACTGACGGGGGCAAAATTCCTCTGTAAAACTGCAATTTGTTAATCTGTTCAAAATAAATGTTAAACTGGAAATTGGCTCCATTTTGTCTCTGCTTGAACATACATTGAATTACTTATGATAATTATTTAATTCAACAACAACCAAACAATTTCTGCAGAAACTGTTAGAAACCGTCTAAGGGAAGCTCAACTGCATGCTCCTCGTCCTCATCGGGGTCTTGACCTGACTCCAGCTCGTCACCGTAACAGACTTGAGTGGGCAAATGCTCACATTCGATGGCGTCTGTCACGTTGGAGAGGTGTTCTCTTCACGGATGAATCTCGGTTTACATTGTTCAGGGGAGATGGCAGACAGCGTGTGTGGCGTCGTGTGGGTGAGCGCTTTGCTGATGTCAATGTTGTGGATCGAGTGGCCCATGGTGGTGGTGGGGTTATGGTATGGGCAGGCATCTGTTATGGACGAAGAACACAGGTGCATTTTATTGATGGCATTTTGAATGCACAGAGATACCATGATGAGATCCTGAGTCCCATTGTTGAGCCATACATGCATGAACACCACCTCATGTTTCAGCAAGATAATGCACGGCCCCATGTTGCAAGGATCTGTACACAATTCTTGGAAGCTGAAAATGTCCCAGTTCTTGCATGGCCAGCATACTCACCAGACATGTGTTGGCTTCCATACCCCATGTGGTCGGCCACTCGCTTCAGGAAGGTACGGGGCGCCAACATTCAGAACTCCGGCGGGAAGTTTTCCAAAATAAAACCCAGAACTGAGAGACAGAAGGAGCAAATAAGACACAAACAACAGATATCTGTTTCACACTGGACGCACCTGCAGATGGGGTCAGCAAGGACTGAACCACTTCTCTACAAGAGTGTACCATTTTTATTAAAGAAGAACAAAGAAGATATTCACATGTCTTATTCTCCTCCCCCTAGACCTTTATCAGACCAAACGTTATTCCCAAGGTTTTTTCTGACCTAATTTATGGCCGTACCATGAAGTAGACTTTTATGGCCCATCCTCCCTACATCTGGCCTCCTAATCTACACATCCTGGTCTTTTGGCCTTGGCTCCTACTCTACAGACATCCTGTTTTTACAACATGCAGTAAATTACCCAAGAATTTTATTGCTTAAAAGCTTACCCCAGTTAAGAATATGTAATCTACTGGTCAAGAATATGTTTTACAACCATGCATAATATAAACAGACTTTTACCTTCTGAAAGTTTACTAAAGATATAAAACATATGTACTACGAGATTTTATATAAAATAGCCCAAAAAATAACATACAACACATGTCACCCATTGAGCATGTTTGGAATGTGCTTGACCGGCGTATATGACAGCGTGTACCAGTTCCCACTAATATCCAACAACTTCGCACAGCCATTGAAGAGGAGTGAACCAACATTCCACAGGCCACAATTGACAATCTGATCAACTCTATGCGAAAAAGATGTGTTGCACTGCATGAGGCAAATGGTGGTCACACCAGATACTGACCAGTTCCGAGTCCCCAGACCCCCAATAAAGTAAAAAACTGCACATTCCAGGGTGGCCTTTTATTGTGGGCAGTATAAGGTACACCTGTACACTAATCATGATGTCAGATCAGCATCTTGATGTGGCACACCTGTGAGGTGGAATGGATTATCTCAGCAAAGCAGAAGTGCTTACTATCACACATTTAGACTGATTTGTGAATAATGTTTGAGAGAAAAGGTAATATTGTGTATCTGGAATGAATTTTAGATCTTAAGTCCATGTCAAGAAAAATGGGAGCAGAAACAAAGGTGTTCCGTTTACATTTTTGTTGAGTGTATGTTTACCCATGAAAATTAGCTGGGAGTGGTATATGGTATAGAGGTTAAGCAGTCGTGCAGTCTAAACAGCCGTCTGGGGTTTAAATCTCAATTCTTGGAACTTTGTTGTATCCCCCCGCCCCTTCTCTCTCTATTTCTCCAATTCCAGTCTGATATAAAGGCCACTAGTGTCAAAAATCCTTAAGAAAGAATATTAGCTGCAGGAGTCTTGTTTTTTTTCAGTGTCTCACCCAGGGCTTCCTACTCTTACTCCTATGTGTGGGTGGAGCTGAGAAGGCGGCAGCTGACACCTGATAGCAATCATCCCAGCAGGCAGCTGGATAGTTAAGGAACTGTCTGACATCTTCAAGATACCTGAATACCAATGTCTGTTCAGGCCAAACCATCATGGTGTAAGTAAATTAACTGATTTCCAGTTTGAATGGCATGACAGGTGGTATCCTCAGTGTAGGCCTATCATTTTGAAGGCTACATTAGCCTACTGCAGTGCAGTTAACCTCACCATTAAAACACAAAGTGAGTCTGTGCAGAAAAAAATGAAAACGTTTACCTTCTTCCATTCATTTCTGCTATGATTTACACAACCGCTCAATAGTATGAAGGATTTTACCAGAAAGAACTACTGCAAGATGGATTTTTTTGCTTTTTTTTTTTTTCCAAGAGCAAGAATTCCCCACTGTGCGGGGTTACAGGCAGAGTAGGCTCACAACACTGGGTAGGAGGCCAGTTTGTTGAGTCTTCAAGTTACTTCTCACACACAAGACCTCTTCTGACTTCCTCCTCTTCACTTGATACATTACCAAATAAATATTTTAATCATAAAATCATATTTGTCCTGGAGACTTTGCCAACACTACTTTCTATTTGTAGGACTGTTGTGTCACAGTGATGTCTTCTATGTTCCGTAAGTAACATCAACACTCTTTTGCAACATTTAGCTGCATCCTCTGCTGACTTGTGCTCAATTTCTTTTTTATGCTTTTAGAAAAATAGTTTTGACCTCTTTCAAAAAATAATAAAATTGTTGTATCCCCATTTTGAGAAGAAAAAACCAAAGAGCAAGAAAAGCAAATAATTAATGATTTGCAAGTGCATAACAGAGAGAAATAACCTGTTTCAGTGTTATTATTATTATCATTATTATTTTTTTACCAGAGTTTGATCCCTTAAGTTTGTTTGGCTCTCCAGAAGCATTTGCTTTTATCCATTACATAGAACTAATATAACTCTTTCAATTTCTCTGTTAGAATTTCAAATTTACCAAGATCTTAGGTTAATGCTTAATTTTATTACCCTTGAAACTCCTTGTTCCCATCCAAGGTGAGTCATTCGGAGAAACTCCTACTTCATTACAGGCTGTAGAAGAAAAATATTCATATGAGGCAGGTGTCAAGAATGACCAGTAGCTACTGATTTAAAAATATCTTGAAGCTGCAGTACATGTGGCATGACTCACACCAGTCTGTATTTAATTGACAGAAAATATCAGGAACGGCCTCCACGCTGACTTTAACAGATGGCTTAAAACATGGTGTTTCACTGTGTGTGTGCAACGCATGCTTCTTCTCAGCTGCTCTTTTTCCTCCCTGAACCTTTGCATGAATTCACAACAGGCCTGTCAACTTCAGCATGACACACGCTGGGACATGGAAAGGGAGAGCTTATGAAGCGACATGGCCTAAGTCTAATCACTTTTGTGGCCATGTTCACAAGCTTGACAGTTAAAGATTATGGGATTACAGCACGGGGGTCATAATGTGGTAGATGATGTTGTACCTCAAATGAAACATCCATCCTTACAAATAGATAGAATGTAGCTTGTGTGTATTTGTATCCAACACTGTGGCCATGAATTCTCTTCCAAGTATAGCTAAAATCTTTAGTGTGAATATTTACTGTGCCGCTCACGAGAAAAATACAAAAATATCAATCTAAATTTTTTTAAAGCATTTTCTGGTGACAGCGTTAATTTGCATTTGGTTGTTTGAATGCATGCGTTTTCATAAACAGTCAGAGTAAAACTTAGGTCTTGGCTTCGCCATAAATCATTTTGAAATCTTGTTGTCCCTCACTCAAACGCACACCCACATACTCATCAAGTTCTCCATGTATAAAACAGAGACAGCTGTACGAGGGCCCAAAATCAGTGGTGACTGGAAGTGGACTCCTCTTTTTAAATGAAGTTGTGGGTGCTAAGTGGGAAAATTGGTCTACGTTCTTTAAGTCAGGTTTGTCTCTAAGTATCAAATTTCTTCTCATTTTGTTGTAATGAAAAACACATACTTCAATACATTTCTCTTTTATGTGAGACCAACCTAGCATAGTGTGTAAAGTGAAGCAAAATTATACAAGGCTATCAAAAATGTTCTGCAAACAGAAATTTGAAAAAGGTTAGCTGTTTTAGCTTTAAGTGCAATCAATTGTAGTCAGCTGTCATTAGAGTATTAAAAATAGTGCACCTGCATGGAATTGAATCTCTGTGTTAATACAACTGTTCTGTGGAGGTCTATGAGGGTTCATTGAACATTAGTGAAATAAATTGCATCATAAAGTGATTGAGATGTTTGAAGCAGGCTTAGGTTATTAGCAATATGAAAAACTTTGATCATCTCACATAGCACTGCTTAATCTTCCGCTCAAAAATGTAAGCAGTATAGCACAACTGTGAACCTACCAAGAGACAGATGCCAAGTCTAACTTTGGAGGAGCTACAGAGTTTCACAGCTCATGTGGAAGAATCTTTTGATGTGAAAGCTCCTGTACACCACAAATTGTGGCGTTTAGATTGCTAAATTGTTGAAGAAAGTCAAGAATTCCCTTCTGTAGTTTGTTGCAAGTCATATGGAGAATTAAGCAAGCATGTAAATGAGGGTTCACTGTATAAGACAAAGGTTAACTGTTTGACCTGCATGCCACACTAACAAACAGAAACTAACTAGAACCACTATTACCACTGAAAGAAATGATGGTGGCAGTATTAAGCTGTTGGGATTGGTTTTGCTCAGCTGGCCAGTGCTGATAGGAAGAAAGAGGAAACCAAGTACAGGGCAAACATGAGAGGAAGCCCATTAGTGACTGAAAATACTGAAAGGCTGTGGCCGATGTGCATCTTTCAGTAGGAGCACCTTAAACAAAAAGCCAGAGCTACAATGGAATGTTTAAGATCAAAGCTTATTAATGCGTTAGAATGACAGAGCTAAATTAATTTGAGAAGTTTTGAGAAAATTAGAAAATCTATGTTTATAGATGTATTCTTTTAAATTTAACAGAAGTAAAACATTTTGAAAACCGTGTATCGTTTCCCCTTAAATGTATAATTATACATTACTTCGTATTAGTCTTTCACACAGAAAATCCCAATATCATGTGATAAATGGCAAAATCTGAAAAATGTAAGAGTATCGTTGAGTTGACATTTGAGTTTACTTTAATTTAAAAAAAAGACAAAAGCATTTTAAAAGCAAATAAATCAAATTAATAATTAAAGAAAAAGCTCAACAGCTTTTGTTCACAACTGGTTTCGTCTATCATCAATCTATGTTATTCTTTTTCTCACCTCACAGTATAAAGAAATATTGTTATTGAGTGTAAAGCTATTCTCAAGGACATGTTCTTTTCTTGACATTACTTCCAAATGAGATAAAATTAAAGATAAATGATTAGCAGGCCCCAGATATTTATTTTATGATGCCATCTTTGAGAAAACACTCATGCTGCTTTGAGAGTCTTTTAGCACATCCATGGAGCTTAGTTTTAAACAGCCTTACAAAGGTAAAATAAAAACAAGAAATGAATGATGAAACACAAGGGCAAGAGTGAACTGGATGGGTTGTGGGAAAGGCATGGAATGGGACAGGTCACAAAAAGGAAAACATTTTAAAAATATATTTTATGAATAATGCAACAAAAACAACTAAACCAATGGTACTCAGTTTTACTAATCATATGTTTGTTTATGTAAAACTGCAGAAACTATGTTAAAAACGAATTGACTTTCGATGTTAAATGTACACTATTTAGGCTTTCTAGCTAACATGGTACAAGGTGCTGATCTGCACAGCTTGGATGAAACAATGCTGTTTCTCAAGGTCTTTGAAATCACAAAGAAAGAAGTCACTTGAAAGTCAATGATCTAATGATGAAGGAAGTTCTCATTTAATATTAATAGAAACACAGAGCTGTTTTCTCTACCTTTGGGGTTACTGAAGCTAAAGAGAAGCACAGTTACGGAGTTCAGCCAAAGTTCAAAAAGGTTTGACTTCTGTCTCGGAGGAAAATCCACGTACAAAAGAGCAGAAGCTTTCCTCAGGAAGTTCAAACAAGAACTGTGCTGATAAAACCTCAGTAAATTTTGAAACGTAGCTTCTTTTCTCGAGCCATCTCATCTTTTTGTGCATTTTTGGCTTTGATACAGTTAGAACTAAAAGAGTCATTGAAACATAGCTGTTTCATAGTTGTTAGGTTTTTCTTGCTTCTTTTTGTTTTGTTTTACAAAGGTGTGTGTTCTTACAATGCTGGTACTCTTGCACTCAGATTCAGATTTGTGACTATTTTGATTGAGCAAAGGTACAAGGTGTGTGAAAAATTAAACTCAACTGGAAGTATCTCTTTTTAAAAATATTTTTTTCTCAACTAAAGGAAAAAGCAATCATCTAAAAAATAACTCAGTAAAAAAAGAGTAGGTAAATGGCTATACAACATATGATCACTTAAATAGTACTTAGATTTACCTTTGAGAATCATGCTGGGCTAATAATGCAGAGAACATCAGAAATTATCTGCAGGTTCTGATACTCAGAGTAACATTCGTAAAAATTGGTTAAGAAAGTCTCATCAGGAAACATTTTGGCAGAAGAATCCCACATTTCCAAATGTCCATTTTCAACATTTGTAGTTAAAATTTAAATTCTTCAATGAAGTTACTCGCAGTGGATTAAAAAGCAAGAACATTTTACTTAAGGAATGGTAGTAGTAGTTACTTAAAAGTAATAGTGGTCAAGTAGAATATAAAATAATGGTGAGGTAAAACTACTCATTCAGGTACTTTTTGTTTCAGAAAACTTCAGAAATAAATTTCTGAGTAAATGTTCTTACAGTAATATGACCCAGTTCTGGGACTGAATAACAACATACAGTATTTTTGTTCTTCAAGACATACACAAATTAATGAAAGGGTAAGCTTTCAGCTGCTTCCATGAGTGAATGTCACAAACAATGTCAACACACTGTCAATTAGATCCTTTGTTTGAACCGTACACTGCACAATCATTGCTAACATTCATGCTTAGATGATGGAGAAAATGCTGCAAAGAAACTTTAACTCATGAGACAGATAAAACAGGGAAAGAGGACAGCCAAATTGGATTCCTAAAAGTAAAGTAGATGTGTGTTTAGAAAATGGACTTGGACACAAAAATAAATGGATGTGAATAAACGAAAATTAGGTCACAGTTTACAAATGTCACAAATGACTGAATAACAGATATTTTAAATGGGGAAGCGAAACAACTCAGTGAAAGATTTTATTCTTTGATAAAAGAGTAAAAAGTAAGACTGGTGTATGCAGGATGCTCTATCTTCAGGCAAAGCAGTATATTAATCAACTTATGTGTCAGTCAGGCCGCCAATATGTCTCATCTATAAGATGAGAAACATGAAACACAACATTTCCAGAAGGCATAAGTATTTTCTAGGTGAAGGTGAATCATTTGTTTCCCGAATGTTGTGTGTGTGTGTGTGTGTGTGTGTGTGTGTGTGTGTGTGTGTAAGTGTGTGTGGTAACATGTGCCCGTTTTAAAAAAAACATATGTCCAAGTAATATATGAGATACTATAATGTGCTTTGAACTACTTTACAAGTCCAGATTCAGAGTATTTCAGTTGAGCAAAAGCCTGTATTGAGACGTCCACTGAAGTCCGGTGTGCTGAAGCAGGGAAACATGTAAAACATGCAGGGCTGTTTGTCTCAAGGTCCAGAGTTGAGAAACACTTGCTTAGACTGTAGAAACTGAACAATAAAAGCACAAGAACTATCTTAGACTTCAAAGGCCTTGATTAGCATTTGAAATATGAAACTCTAAAGTATGATTAGAGACAGAGTGAACAAATCAAACCTTCTGAAATATGTCACGAAAGTACATGAAATTTTCCTTAATATAAACCAAATCCAAAGCTACATATTAGGAAACCGCAAGAGATCTGACAAAAATGGGGAAAAAGGGGATCTGTCAAGCACAGCAACAACAGTATATAATAACTTTCAAACAAAATGGTGGATGACCAATTATATATAGTATGTATATGTGTTTGTGAGTGTGTGTCTGTGTATGTATATTTCCATTTAGGCTCTGAAGGCCATGGTGGAGGCCAGGTATGAGTCAGCCAAGGATAAGGCTAAGGCTAAAGTGGAAAAGGTGGCTGCTGTTATGCTGTGTCCACACCAAAAGCGTCAAAATGCGCCACATGCCCCCAGCTGGATGCTAGAACATTCGTATCTTGAAGCGTGTACAAAGCGAACTGGACGCGCTCCAAATATGGTATTTTCACGCGCGAACTGGCCTTCAGCGGAGCTGGGGCCAGACAGCATCTGCGGTGGATTATGGACCAAGCTGACGGAGGACAGCGTGTTCGGCCCGGGGTTCAGCGGAGGTGGGGCTACAGTGCAGCTGGCGGTGGATTATGGACCGAGCTGACGGAGGAGAGAGTGGCTTACGTGTTCGGCCTGGCCTCCGGTAGAGCTGGGACCGCTGCACTGGGGGTTTGGTGAGCTACAGATACAGTCTATCTACGGCAGAGGGATCCATAAACAGCAGCGAACCTCTTATAAACACCGGCTCCTTGCCGCCTGGAGAACGTGACCTGCTCGCCCAGTTTGTGCTGTGAAGGTCCAAGCTTCGCCTGCCGAAACACCAACTACATTTCTGAGCAGCTGTCCATCTGTCTGCGGTTCGTAAAAGTTTATAATATTTGAGCAGCGTGGGACATGGTGCTGGAGCTGCTACCAGGAAACCAGGTGAGGAGGCTGTTTCAAGGCTCACTTCTAGGCCGAGAGGTGCTTCTACAGCAACAACGGCTCTTTTAAGAGCCACCCACAAACCTCTTAAGAGCATTCCTGTCTAAATAGTTTATTTTTTTATTTCTGTCTCGGTATAGCAAACTGCTTGTGTCATGTCGCTCGGGGTGATTAGCCACGATGTTTATCAGGATTTCCTCCCTGTCCTGCTGAGGCTGTGACTCCATGACAGTCACAGATTCACTGAAACTCTGTCCCCTGATTGGTTGTCGCAGCGCGATTTGACGCTGGAGTTCAGATTTTTCCAACTCGGGCAGAATTTTTCACGCGCCGCAAACGCCTCATTCGCAAAAATCCTCTGCGCAGGTCGGGCAGAAAAGCATTTTCGCGATGCAGATCGGCTTCTGACTTGAAGTGGAACCCCCTGCCGCGCGTCATCGCGCTCCTCCATTGACACAACATGTACACCTGACTCGCCGCTCGCTTAATTCGCTTTTGGTCTGTACGTACAGTTAGGCTTACTTCTGATATGTGGACATCCATCAACATGCATGCCTACCTGGCTGTAACCTGCCATTTTGTGGATGATCAAACCAGGCTCAGTTCAGTGCTGTTGGGAGTGCAGGCATTCCTCCAGTCACAAACTGCTGAAAATACAGCTCGTATGAAATCTTGATGGAGGAATGGGGAATCACTACAAAGGTGGCCTGTATGGTTACTGCTGGTGCTCCCAATATGGTAGCCTGCGTGTGAGAGCTGAAGCTTCACCACCATATTTGCATTGCACACACGCTGAACCTGGTTGTTAGGAAGGCCCTTGACCAGCATCCTGTGCTCTCTGGCATTCGAGCAAAATCAAGAAAGCTGGTTGGCTACTTTGGAGCAGCACCACTGCCAATGTATGTTATTATTCTTTATTCCAATTACTTCAATTAGTTTTCCCAATTGCATTGGATTAATGGCCTACTCATCTGTATCTTTACAGGAGAAGCTTACACAAGTGCAGCATCATCTGGGGCTGGAAAACTTGTAGCTGATTCAAGAAGTCGAGACTAGATGGAACAGCACTTATTTGATGCTTCAGTTTTTGGTAGAGCTAAGGAAGGCAGTAGGAGCAGCATTAGCTGGCCTGCAACATGACATCCCCTTTTTAACATTAGATGAGTTTACCATCGTTGGAGGGTGCATCACTTTGTTTTCTCCTTTCTATGATGTGACTGTAGAGTTGTCAGCAGAGGAAAACGTGTGTGTCTCCAAAATAATACCACTAATGAAAATGTTGGAGCATGCACTTCAGGAGGAAATGACAAAGCCGGCACCTGCAGTGGCCCTAGAAAAGGGGGACTGGCTCATCAGACAACTAAGAGAGAAGCTTCATACTTGGCAGTCCATGAGCATAATTTCACTTGCTACCCTTTTGGACCCTCGATTTAAAGCCATAGGATTTTTCAGTCCAACAAAAGTATCTGAAGCAATAAATCGACTGACCTCCGAGTGTGCAGCAATGATACGGGCGAAACAAAGCAGAGAATAAATCCCCCAGGCTTCCACCTCTCATGATGTCACTGGAGGTAATCTACCATTTAACATTTTGAACTCAATTATTCCTATTCCTAATTTCACTAACATGATTTGTGGTTTACTTTTTAAGTAGCAAACTGTGGCATCGTTTAGATGTCAGCGTCCAGGAGGCAAAGGGGACTCAAAATGTTAGAGCAGATGCCACAGTGGAGGTCCAACGCTACCTTTTTTAACCAAACATTAACAGGCTGGAAAACCCCCTGGAGTATTGAGGAAAGCAAAGATTATTGTACCCCAATTTATATAGTCTAGCTCTTGTGTTTTTGTGTACACCGGCATCTTCTGTGCCTTGTGAAAGAGTGTTTTCGAAGGCTGGTGAGGTGGTGTCCAAAAAAAAGAAATCGCTTAAAACCAAAAACTGTTCAGAAACTTCTATTTTTGAATAAAAATGAATAAAGTTTCCATTGTTCTGTACATCATTGTCCAAGTTACACAATCATTTTCAGTCCACTCTTCCCAGTTCCACAAGCATTTTTACACATTACTTCCCATAACATTTGACATTACCTTTTTGAAATATTTTAGACAGAATACATTCCAAATATTTGTATTATTTACATTTGTAATATAATGTGTAGATTTTTTATTTTTTTACTCAGTCATTCCCAAGAGCCATAGCAGACTTAAAACTTGAATGCATAACACATTAAGTGGCCTAGAGCTACAGCTGCCTGTGATTCTGTATCTGGCCAGTAGCGGGGGTTGTGTTCACATGAAGCCCCATGAGCAGAACCCTTTCTTGAACCAATTGGCTCAAGTGGTTCAATGCCTCATGGGGCTTCATCTCACCATCACTATTATTTTGGATCGCAGATTCTTTTATTTTTGGGTATCTGTGAAGGCAAATGGTTAATTGTTAATTAATTAATATAATTGGCAACCAATTGTTAAACTTTTGCAAAACACTTACCTCACCCATGATGTGTCTCCATGCAGGTGTGTGCAGACAAAATCTTCCCTGGGGGTTTGTGCACACTTATATAGTTCTGGGAATGTATCAACATTAAGTGGATTGAGGGGAAGTTGTTTGGCATTTTCCCTGTTTAAATTTGTAGTAATGATTGTGAATTGAATAATTAAATTTGCTTTAGTTTAGGAATGTATTTGTTAGTTATTTATGTAAATATGTTTTGATCTCACATTAGAGTCTTGCACTCCTTTGAATGGTTTCTCCCACTTTAGGTCACCTGTATAAATTGTCTATCCATTGTTCTGTGTTGGTATGGGCTGGTATGTGGTTGAATCACTGAGGAATGAAAATGAAAAGAAGCTTCCACTGATGTGCATCTTTCCTTGATTCCAATGGCAGCTGACTGCTCTGCTTTATAACCGCATACCATGGAGGCCGCCATTGCTCCTCCATTGCTGTAGTACCTCCATTTGGCCGCTAGGCCCCCATTGAAAAGCATTGGACTTTAGACACGTTAAAAACAACTTTAATGCCTGGTGCCCATTTTTTTTAAACTTTCTATGGCTACATATTCTTCCTGAGATAGCGCTGGGCTCATAAAAAACCTGGCCACCAGGCTGGTTTTCGTAAGATAATTTTTTTGAAATCTTGCATAATTAATGAGGGGGCCAAGCCAAGTTTAGCTTCAGAGCTTAAGACGCGGGAGCAGAATGGGCGTGATTACGACCGAACTACACGTCCATACACGCCCCGCGAGGGCAGAGTCTACAGCGAAGATCCCGGCCCTATCCCCTTTTTAGGAACATGCTTCGTCAGAGCTGGGGAGGAGGAGTCTGTGAATCCGCCATGAATTCCCCCATGAAAGTGTGTCATTCTGGTAAACGGGGATGAGTGAGGAGGCGCTGTCTATTCTTTTTTACAGTCTATGCTTGATTCATGCTGCTGTTTGGGTCCCACCTCCAATATCGAACCTTATCCTGAGAAGCATGTGACAAGCATGTAACATCTGGCAACATCAAAGGTGATCCTTGGACAATCACTCATCTAAAATTTTGAGCACTAGTACTATTACAGTTAAATCAATACTGTATTGGTGCAAAATGTGTAACCTAAAAAGTTACCTGGCCATTGAGTTAGCTGGCAAGCTTCTTATCCTTGTTAGGCGGTAATTTTAAACTGGATGATTAGGGTGGAATTTAGAAATTGGATGGAGGGAAAAAAATGAGTGTTTGTATGTGTCTCTGTAAAAGTTCAACAGACGCACAATGATTAGGCTTCAGTTTCTGCTCACTGCTTATCCACCTTACCACTGCCAAGGAGCTTACCAGCTAATTTAGGCAAATTATGCTCTCCAAAACAAATTACTTGCTCTATTTGAGGAGTGAAATTAAATTAAGAAATTAGCACACATCCAGCAGTGTACTATAGACGTTAATACCAATGATTCTTTGTACAGTATATATTATTTCTTCCCAAAAACAATCTTACGGGTATTTATTTATTTAGTGGATTATGATAATTAGAATTTCTAGATACTTTTTTACCCTTAGAAGTCTGTTCTAAAATAAAATCAGGCATTATTTTACATCTTTGATTTAAATCTTGAGTCCTATTAGAAGACTGCGATACAATAACTTACCATATGTTGAATGTGGGTGAACTGTTTACTTTAATGCAATTGATATTTTCATAGGGCTGCACATTATATTCAGATTTTTAATTTTTTTAAAAAGATAAAAAAGTGTTACAGGAGATTGAGGTATAAAGGGAGGCCTAGAGCTCACACGACAGAGAACACAATGAAGTAAATACTTCCATGATCTGTGTGGCTATTGCAAAAAGTAAGCCACACCATTGTTTGATGTTAGAAGGAGTTTTCTGGTCCAGGAAGGTAGCCTAGAATTTTCCTTCCCAAGCAACCCATGCTACTGCCAACTGTTTGATCTGTCTGTAAAACTGCATTCCCTTGGTATGAACTGGATTTGACTTGCTCATTGCCAAATTGAACCTCCCTGTCTTAAAGCTGCAGTTCAGATCATTTCAGGGAGATGTATGTTTTTTGTTTGTTTTTTTTTATTCAACAAGACCCCTCACAAAACATTCCCCTGTCAGGGAGGGTCTCACTTCCTCTAACCCTACGATTGGGCACCCACATCACCTGTGATTTCACATAATTTCATTGAGTACTTTATAAATAAAACATTGTATTGATTTGCATTATTCCATATGACTGTCTTACCTGTTCAAAAGACAAGTCACCAAATCGCTTTGGTTTGAAGCCTCAACTCGAAGGTATTACCATTGCTATAATGTGTCTATGATATAAATCCTGCCACAGTTAGGCCATGTACACACATAGTCATAACCCCCCCCCGAATATATTCCTCCGCTCCTTAAAAAAAAGAAAAACATTCACACGTAACTGGGTTAATGTGTTTTTAAGCACATTCATAGACATGGTAAACCTGTAGGGAGCAAATATCACCCAAATCCTATCCACTCAGAGAAACTTTCTACTTTCTAGCTTCTGCATGCAGCAGTCATAGAGCTTGTAAAAACAAGCAAGCAAAAAGTGCTTGGACAATCGGTAATACCAACACAGCTCTGAGGGCATAAATGCAATTTCTGAGTGTAAATGCAGGTGACAGAAATGATGGAGCATTTCTTTATCATGGGCAATGACGTTGCGGCGCTTAAAATTCCGGTTTTATCTGTCCACACACAGACACTGAAAAAAAAGAAAATGCAGATCTTCAATTTGGCCAGAGTTTTTAAAAAAAATTGTTTTTGGTACAGAAAATCTGCATTTACATGTGGATGACAGGCCAAACCGTAGACAAATATCTGTCTTCTTTTGTGAGATACCCAGGCTACAAGGTGATACGTCAAACATTGATGGAATTTTCTTTGTTTTCCTTTTTGAAATTGATGTAGCCCTCTGTAGCCGGGGAAAGGCTAAATTTAACACACGTTTAATCCAAGTTCTCCATGGCCGCTCTCTGGCATCATGGCAACTATAAACAGAAAGAAAAAGAGCGGCCTGTGTGCGCTGACTTGGGAAGAATAACAAATGTTGTGGAGCACTAACCTTTTATCGTAGTAATGAACCCAACATTATTTTAAGTATATATATATATATATATATCAGTATCAGTATATAACATATTCCATGTTATTGTAGCCCCACAGACCCTCCTTATACCGTTCTGAGGAGCATCTTTAGAGCAACTCATTTTGGTGCGGTCCCTTTAAATGTAAGCAAAACATTTAATGCCCCGCCCCCTCCAGGTTACAGAGCGTTCCGCTCCACTCTGTTCGGACATTTTTGTAGTCCGATAGCAGCGATACGATTACTACAGGCAGATAAACTTTTTATTGCGGAGATGTCGTCGCTAAATTCCTGTACATCATGTGTACCCCACAACAAAAAACGGCAAAAAAAGCCCAATCATTTTATTCGAAGCATGCAGTAGTTATATCCTCAGCTAAAAGCTAGCACACATAGCTAACAGAAGCAGAATGTACAATGCTACAACTATCAAAACATTCGCCCGTACGACATATCAACACACAACATTCACGTGTAAAATAAAGTTTACTGTCATTTTAGTGTTATTTGAAGCTTACCGCTTTGCTTTGTCCGTCGTTTCCGTGGAGAGAAGCAACTGACCCCTCAATCAGACGAAGTCTTTCGGCAAATCCCTCCTGATACAGACCGAGGTTGCTGAAGCACTCGTCCTTGAAGTGCTTCGCGCAAACCAGGAGAACTTTCCCCACGGATGTCGGTATATTTCCATTAAAAATCAAATTTAACCAGGCACTTCTCAGAGGCTCTGATGCTGGGGGTCGATGTAGGGATTTGTGTGGGTTAATACACCCAATAACTGAACATTTTGACTTGCTTTCTTGTAACATGACTGACCTTGGACTACAAAATCGGAGGAGGAAAAATGGCGGCTTCACGAAATTAGTTACCAGTCCATTACCTTATTTGGCAGTTCAACAACAAATGCTGTGACATAATAGACAAGAAAACGTAACAGCGAATAGAGAAAACTAAACAGACTGAAAAATATGACCAAAAAAGAATGTAAAGATATAAACGCAGCACCAGAAGAGAATAAATGTAAGTTTTCTGCACTTCTAAACACCCAAAATACACATTTACATTCATTTAAGGGCTAAAAAAGTGGATTTTCCATGATATCTCTCCTTTAAGTACCTCGAGATGACTTTATTTCAGTTGGTGCTAAATGAATAAACTGAACTAACCTGGGTCTTCTTGCCATAAATGATGGCTGGAATATATATATATATATATATATATATATAAGTACCTAGGGTTAGGGTAAATTAATGTCTTTGCTTTTTTTCAAATTCCTTTTTTACACACCAAAGTTTTGCCCTAATGATGCAATACATCCCTCCCTTTATTCAAAAGACCAAGATGCTGTCATTCCCTTTTCTATGAGGTGAGAGATTGATCTCTGTTCATGATAAAGTATGGCACTTTTCCAGTGTAGAACCTTGGCCTATGGTTATAGGCCATTCATCCTGGTTGCCCTATAGTTCGCTTGTGTGAACTAAAGGCCGTGCCCTAAGTTAACCAACAGTAGAACACCAACTTCAAGAACTTGAACAGGACCTTCCAGGGTCCACAGGAATTTCATATTTTGCATATCAAGGTTCTTTTGAACATAATATATGATAAAGAAAAACACAGGGACATTGACAGAGGTTTAAGAGATGGAATTGTATCCGTATTAGGAAAGCATGCTCATTTTGTCAAAAGAGTGGCAATGTTGTCGACTCTGTGACACCAAACAATCAAAAACACACGCACACATATATACAGACAGAACAAAATTATGATGTAGCGCTGACATAGCCATTAAACACCACTAGTCCAAGGTGTAAAGGAGTATAAACTAGCACAAAAGGCACTACAGACAGGAGCGAAATTAAATGCGCTCAACAAATAGTTTAAGAGGACTTGCCGATGCAGAGATGGGTGCCATACATCTTGAAGGTGTTCTCATAAATTCTCAACAGCGTTTTTAAAGTTAGAGCAGGAGGTATAACAGAAAATGAGCTAAATTAATTGAAGCAACTTGATAACACGAAAAAAAGAGCAAGAGAGCGATTCAGGAGAGATCACCAACCATACGTCACCCGCTTCCCTCCCTTCCTTTTTTTTTCTTTTCCGGCTTACTTTCAAACTACCATTCCTGCCCATCTCCCCTTGCCCTCCCTGTTGCTCCCATTGCACTCTCACCTGAGCAAGATTAATCGTTTCAGTCGAATCACATTACCACCGAGCCCAACTCTATACTCTCTGCTCACACACACACACACACAGGTACATGGATATCGAGGGAGGGGTAGAGAGAGGCGATAGGCAGAGGGGGATAGAGGGTGGAGGGTATTGAGGGACTTAAATGCATGGATGCTCTGCTCATTTAAATCATCACATTATTTTAGCCCTGTACTTTATTACACTTAACTAGGACACTAGGCACTCAGTCAAACACACACACATTCACATATATCCCTGCCCACACATCCATCCTGAGCTGCAGCTTTGCCGTAATGTGTTTATGACGTTACATGTTTAATTTGGGGAAGAGGATGATTCATGGCCCCTGATAACAATGCTTCATCATCCCAGAGCACCTATGGCACAAAGGGAGACTAAGCAGGGCAGGAAAACTCTTGTTAATGGGATGCTAATCATCTCATAACCTGGAAAATGGACTAACAGACACCAACTCCTCATGCAGATGCATTTAGTTGTGTTGTTTACTTATGTTTATGTGCATTCCCTTCATTGTGCAGCTGTGCACAGGTGTGGTCTTCACGTTTTAGTGCCTGAGTGGTGTGTATTTGAGCCTGAGGGTGAATATTGATCTATTACTCTGTGCTCCATCACCCTGCCAAGCCTAATACAGAAAAATGGGACACTAAGCAGGTGCTATCCTCCTGCTGATTTATAAAACATATGCGTAGCAGTAAACACCTCAATCACTCTGGAGGGCAATACTTTAGGGATTAATAACATGTACGGGTACAGGATTCATAGTTTCAATGGCTCTGACCTCTTTAGTTATTTCAAATACAGTAGTCTTACATTTTAAGGTGAAGTTATTAAATTTAGGAATAATCTCTTCAAGGGAAGAAAGAAAGAAAAATCAATTTGAGTAAAAAAAAAAAAAAAAGCCAAGAGTGAACTTGGTTAAACTTTGTTATGAATGAGTCTCTCAGTGCTCCACTTTTGGGGATACCATAATGGTATTGTGCAAAAATCTTCAGTCATCCCTCTGTTGTTTCTGTTTTACCTCTAAGAAGCCAGACTTTATTGTAGTTTTGAAAGTGACCTTTAGCAATATTTTTTCAGGCTTTTTAAAACAATTTGCAGACATTCTCTTTATAAAAACCTAAAACTCCTTCACGCATAGAACAGTTCTTAAATTAAAAGGATGAACCATTGTTGTAGCAACACCTAACAATGAATTTGACCACTAGGTGATTTATTACTTGCAGCTTCTCCCAATCACACAATTTATTTTGTTAAATCTAAGAAAATATACTAAAGATAAGACAGTTTGAAAGACCAAGACTAGTATTTTAACCCCACAAGGTGAGCTTTTAGCAGAAAACATGGTATACAGCTGGCAAAACTGGAGGGTGTTGCATGCCTCAGAGTGATTTACAAGTCTTCTCGGGACAATATGATAGAAAAGGGTCCAAAGAAAAGTTTGAAAGACTGGATCTCTGTGATGTTTTTACCGGACTTGATAATATGTTACTGAACTGGAAATGTGAAAGTGACTTTCTGATAAGGCGTGACATTGGGCTAGGTTCTATTTGATAGACAGAAACTAGTTTGTTTGCCAAGTAGGATCTGAACCAACGTCATCTTTTGCTTCGGAGAATCAGTTTGTGTTTTTTACCTGTAAAAAGTTGTATCTGAATACAAAATTTATTTAAATAAATTTTGTAATTTGGGAAGGATCGTATATGGGGTTCCTCATTGCTCCACCCTCTGGCCGCTTTTATTGAACACCCAAACACATTTCTAAACTCAGATAACGGGGTAGTTTAACATCTCTTACCAAACACATGGCTATGATTAACCACTTAAAGAGTCATGTTCTTTAGGACCACAATTCCTTTCAGTCAACAAGTGCGTAGATGGGTCAAAATTCCTTTAGCTTAATGTGCAGAAGTCATTTTGGTCCCAAAAATGGCAAGTTCATAGCTAAACCCTCTTTTAAACCTAATTGGCTAAAGACCAAAAAGCATACAAGTACACCTAGTTGGTTAGATTATTGTACCGGCATCTTTACAGTTCCTATTTTGAAAAAAAATCAGTCAGGTAACTGTTGCTCATTTAAAATGATGCTGCCAGAGTTCTGACAAATCATCAGGAAAATGAACTATATGACACAATACATTAAATCAATGGCTTCGTGTTCGGAAAGTAGTAGATTTTAAAATCAAATTATTGTTTTGTAAGAAGTTGAAGGATTTGGAAAAGCTTAATCTGCTCATTCAGATAAGTTTCGCATAAGGAAAAAAAAATAATAATCTAGTCTGAACTAGAGGTTTCTCTGCTCCACTCCTCTCAAACCAACTGCTTGAAAACCTGACGTGCACAAATGTTTGGCTCCAAATCAATCTAAGGCTACGTCCACACTAAGCCGATAAGGTTATACGGGGAGTTAGACGCCTAATGTTATCCACTGAACACGAGCATTTACGCCCCATTTAAGGTCCGTTTAAGGTCCCATGATTGCGTAATCCCATTCTGACCTGTGCAAATACTGGGCATGCGCGAAAAGACGCACGAAAAATGCGTATAATCTACGTGACGCCAGTGCCTATATAATATACAAGAAGCTCTACAGCACAGTACATATCTGCTTGTCCCGTTAACCGAAGAGAACAATAGCTGCTCAGAAGAAGAGAGAGTTTTTGGTGTGGACAGACGAAGAGATCGATTTATTACTCTTCACTGTTGTCTTTGTCTGTAGTGTCGTATTGTTATTGACGCAGCATTCATTGACGCCACTTCCTTTAATTATCCGGGGAAGCTGTCCATACTAGCTCGTTTAGCCGTTGAATTAAGATTTACACGGCTCTCTTACCCGGCTAATAGTTATCCGGCCACAGACCTTAAACGACACCGGGTTGGTGTGGTCGATAGGGGGGTGTAGACTAAATAATTATACGTTTAAGGCATTACCCGGCTTAGTGTGGACGTGGCCTAAAACTTTCATCGTTTACTGTAGCAATCTCATACAAATCAGACAATAAATTGTCAGTTTGTTTGTACATCTGAGCTGTTTGTCTGTAATTTGTATACGTGATTGTGATGACCCCAACACTAGGGGTCTCTCTATTTTTTTGTTTTTTCCCTTTTTAGTTTAGTTTTTTCCAGGTTTAGCCCTGCCATTAGTGGCTCTAGATGCACCTTTGCCCGGTGGGCTCCTGCCTCTGTAAAAAGCTGCTGCTGTCTGCTCTCTACAGTGGATCCTCTGCTCAGTGGGGAGTACACCCTATTCACCTCTGATATTTGGCTTATGTTCTTTGCTTTTGCATTTGGCACAGTTTCACTCATCTAGGCACTCTAACGTTACAAAATCAACATGTTATTTCCAGTTAATTTGAATCAACTATTTCTTTATTGTACTACCGCTTTGTGTTGTCTCCCACTGTTTGTTGCAGGCCTTCAGCCAGTCTCCTTATATTTTACTGTTCTTTCAAGGTAATTATCTTTACCTATTTACTGTGCTGTAGTGCTTCAAATACAGAAGCTTTCAAGCATTTTGGTCTAATGCTTAAAATAACAAGGTTATTTAGATGTAATATCTGCTGTCCACTTCTTGGCCTATACTACTCTGTTATTATCTCAGTTGCAAACCTTGAGCAAACACCTTCATCTTTCTCACTGTGCTTCACACTCTCCTCTGTCCAAGCTGTTTTATCTCTTGCCTATTTTTTTGTTATTCCTGCCTTTGCTTTTCAACACAGGGTTTTTTTCTGTATGCCATGTGTCAGCATTCATTTTCAATTTTCTCCTTTACAGCTGCCATTGCTGTTGTTTACTTCTCTTCTGTCACCACTTTTTTTTCTTTCTTCTCTCTCTGAATCGCTCCACTTCTTCGTCTTCTCTCTCTCTCTCGTGTTCCACCTTTGACATCGCTGTCCATCTCTGCTTTGAGTATCGAGGACCTGTCAGCCAATCAAAACGAACACGGTTTTGTTTGACACATGTCTCTGTGTCAGTGGCCTTTTACAGAAAGGGCTTTACCCACCACAGACACTTTTTAAAATAAACTGTCCCTTCAGGATAGAACTAGTTTATAATATAATCAAAATGTTTAAAGGATAGCATGCCGCAATTCTTACAGGTGCACACAAACAATGCAGGTGGTGCTAAAATCCTCGGAAAGATTCATATTAGAATTGAAAGAATGTTGTGTGTTGACTTTTTAATTTATATTGCACACAGTGAGTGTTCAGTTGTCTGTCACAATCAATGTGCGACTAAAAAGTATATACATCTGCCTTGGATATCAGCCTTAATAATCAGCTTTAGGTATCGGTCATTAAAAAAAAAAATATCTGCCTCCAATAAGCAATGCGACTTAATTAAGAAATGGGTGTGCACACAGGGCACTCTACAACAAATTAATACAAAAGCTGAGACACAAAGTTTTCATTAAACAATTTATTTCTAAGATCACCAGATGTTTACTAGGGGTGTCACGATTCTCCAATCCTCAATTTGATTTGATTTTCGATTTGAGGGTCATGATTCGATACAATTCTCATTTTTTTATTTTAAAAAAATGCTACAGTACAGAGCTGTATGTCATTTTTAGGTTTTACACATAAAATTTGGTACAGTAAATCTAATTTTAAAAAGACAAAATGAATGCAATTTTTAATATTCGTGTGTAATGTATCACATTAGGCATTAATGTTCAAATTGAGATAATTTATTTACCATAAAAGTGTACCCATCTTGTTTAATAGCAAATTATTAGAAACAGACAGTAGCTGCCATCTAGTTACTCTTTAAAGTTACTACATAGAACTGGATACTCAATAGGACAGACCAAGCAAAATGTAGCTAACAGTGGTCTTGTTGTTTACAATGCGAACATGGACTTAACTAGTCGGGAACTTAAAATTTGCTCACTGGGGATTTGAGAGTAGACGGAGCAGCTTTAGCGCCGGTTCTGCTGCTTCATCTATCCTAGCTGGGGTCGGGCTTGAGCTACTTGCTAGCATCAACTAAAATGCTCTGTAGACGTGTGCTCTGATCACGGGGGATGTGATACAGGCAGTTAAAACGTTAACAGGTGGTGTTGTGAGTTGTAGGAGAACTAGTGAGAATTTCCAATTAGGGAAAATACAATGTGTGGTTCCTTGTGATGAGGAAATCTGAGTAAATAGACGGTTGTCTGCTAACTGTTGCTACGGAGTGGGACGCACAGTAAACAGGAGGGGGAGGTGATCGCGATCCTACTTTGGTTTTGATGCGTGAGGTCATAGCGTAATTTCATTCGATTTCGATACATGATCGAGATCGTGACACCCCTAAAGTTTACAGAACTATGGTTCTAGAGACCTACTTCCCAGATTGACAGACAAAACCAAACAAAACTCGACTGCCTTATCAGACCCTTAACCCACTTTTAAGTTGTAAAACATGCAAGGTGTTGTCTTCTCCATTTGGTTGGATTCTTGAACGATCTTTTCGAGTCTGGTCAGGTCTGGCTGTAAAGTGTTAATTCTCCCAAGCACTTTAAGCAAGCAAACTCTACTGGCCTTTTTTTACACTAGCACATACTCAGCCTTGCTCTGCTACACACCTCCTTGGAAACCTTATCAGAGCGGGTAGCACCATCTAGCTCGTCCTCTTCAGCCAACAACTTATTAAACATTGGACCTCTGCACTGGAACACGGCACTGGTTTTGATATTGTCATTGTTCTTCAGCAAAAACTAAACACATCCAGTTAGTGAGGTGAGTTCAGAAATGGCGGTCCATTGTTATTAGATTCCGTAATGTAAAGCAACCAGTGACTCCACACTCACTCATAATCACTGACTGAAGGCCTCCAGACGTCGTATTTTTGGCCCTTCTTGGCCCTGACAGCAAATTTGGTACTAAAAATGGGACCAGCTCGGGTTGACTTCTGCTAGTGGAAAAGCCATGGAACTGGACGGAGGTGAGTCAAGACAAGTAGGTACTTGTATCACTACCACATGTTTAAAACTTAAAAGCTTTAAGTAAACAAATAGAGTTAAATTCAAAAGAGATTTAAAAAAAGCGATGATTCTTTACAATCATGACACACATGAGGTTGATGAGCTATACTTTTCTTTTTAACTGAGTGATCGCATAATTTGGATTTCTGGTTACATGAGTAGGGGAAAAGGTGTGGTGATTTTATGAACACAGTGGTGAAAAAAGGTGTCTTGTGGGGAGGCACCTCTTCATTTTTTTACCTTTGTTTCAGATCTCACTTTTGCACCTAACCTGGCATCAGCCAGATCTATGTGTAGCCCCACCTCATGTCAAGCCTTCACATCCGTCTGAAAGAGGGAGGGCCATCTGGTAGAAGATTTTGAGCTGATTGGAGGACTTGCAAGGTAGCGCATGGCTGGCACTGGCTTCTACGCAAGCATCAACTGGTGAAGCAAGGTTTATTTCACTTTTCACAAAGTGCTTCCCTTTGCTCATTTTTTTACCCACGAAATAGTATCCAGTTCCTCTACAACCGATTCAATAGCCGCTTCTACGCAACTGTCAACCAGCGCGACAATGTTTGTTTCACAGCTGGGCACTTTATAATATTGTCACCACTAAACTCCCGCCCCTAAACCACAATACTGACAAACAACTGGCCTGGTCAAATACGAGTCAGAGGTAGGACGGTTTAGATTGGGGTGGTACAAGATGGATTCTCCCGAGTTTGGAAAACTCCAAATCTCACGAAAATCCATCTTGCAGAGCAAGGTTATTTTGCACCCTCTGTTAGGTAGAATGAGGGGTGTAAAGGGACACAGAAAGCAGATCAGAAGTATCTTTTCTCATGTTGTGGACAGGATGCTAAAACAGTTAGCCTTATAGTGGACAGTTAAGGTATGTTGATGCTCTCAAATATTTTCCCCATAGAGTGGGAGTTTTGAACCCTACTAGTCAAGCAAAGATTATCAGCTGTGAAACTGTTACTTTGGTCAACTGTACCAAATTTGTGCAAAAAGAACCTGAACTTATTCTAGTTTCTTTTAGATATATATCAAGAATTTATTTCACAGAACATGCATAGTAAATATAACTACAGTTTATTTTGATTGTATTTATTTGGACAAATAACTTAAGTAAATTACTATTTTCCCAAAAAGCTTACCTGTTGATTGCATTCATTAAAATGTACTCTTTGGAAATGCACATGCTCCTTTGTCATGTTCTATTTTTTCCCTATTTGAGCATCTGTTCTGAAGTGTTTCAAATTGCATAATATCTACTAAATAGCATGTAATTAGCAGTAAAGCAATGAGAGTTCCTCTGAGTTTCTCGAAAGCCATAGTTTGAATATGCACAGCATCCTTGGTTTATTATCACAACACAACAGTTGCCTCCTGCTCATACATCTGTAAGGTCCAGTTCATGGTCTACTTAACAGCTAGGCCATGAAAACAAGCTGTTGAATTATTCATGACATTTCAACAATGTATAAACACTAAGTTGCAAACTACTTGTTTTATTTGAGTCCAGAATTATGTGTTGCACTAGTTCCTTTCTGATTGTTTTGATCAGACATCCCAGTTAATTTGAATATCTTTGAAAAGTTCAATTATTTAATTAAGTCAATTTGTGACATAAAATAAAGTTGAAACAAGATCATTTTTGGATTTACTTCAAATCCAGGTTCACATACATTTATCTAAAATTGCCTTTTAAACTGTATGACTTGAAACAAGTGTTTTGGAATATTCTTCCTCATTTGCTGACATTGTGGCCAATTCCTCTTCGCAATGCTGGGGCCTGTTGCACAAAAGTAGGATTAAGGCATCCAGGATGAACGAATGTGACTAGTTCATTGAATCCAAAAGAGTGACCAGGCTTAATCAGTTGCACATAGACCAAGCCAGGATATGCAGACACAGATTCATCAAGCCAGGTGTAACCACTCTCCCTCAGCTAGATCTCACCAATAATCACAGATTCACTGATTCACCATGGAAACTATGGTCTTATTTTACCCCATCAGAAGCAGAAATACTCATTAGGGCATACGTGGGGGTAAACAAAAAATGAAAAAGAAAGACAACATCGCAGCAGTGAATAATCAAAGAGAAAAAGTGTGGCATAATATTGCTGATCTTCATGGTAACTTATACCAAACCCTATCCCATTTTTGTGCAACTAGATCACGGATGAATTGAGCTAGGATAACCAAGATATCCTGGCTTAATGCCTTATCCTAGTTTTGTGAAATAGGCCCCTGGTGTAACTGAATCATATTACTAAACTGGCTAACTCACAAACCTTTTCAGCTCTGTCCACACATATTTTATTCGACTGAGATTAAGGTGGTGAGGGCCATTTGAAAACATTGATTTTGTTGTCTTTAAATCCCTTTGTAACTAATGTGGCTGTATGCTTAGGGTGAATGTCCATTGGGGAGATTAATTTAGGCCAAGCTTTAACTTTGTGATGTCCTGAGATGTTTCTTGAATATTTCATTCTTCTTTTCTCTTCTTGTCCTCTATTTTGAGATGTGGCCCAGACACTTGTGATTAAAATCTTCAGTGTAATAATTCATGAACTAATATAAAAATCATACAATTTCTTTGTGTTAAATCTCCAGAGCACTTGCTTTAGGGTGTATTGTCAGAGCAGTGGATTCACTTAAATCAACATATTTTTGTCCACTTTGTATTCTTCTTTTGAAACTTACATGTATGCAACATATATAAAACTGTTGTTTTCCAACTTTGTGCTGATTTTCGCCTTTAAGTAAGCAATGAATCTTGGAGGAAAATTGCACAAACACACTTAGTGTATGATATCTCAAAAAGAAACAAAAGCTATTTTGTTCGAAATATTACACTGTACAGTCCACAGGGTAGCCCCTGTTACAGAAATATTTCAAGGGTTTTTTTTAAATTACATTTTAGTAAATATATCCAGGGAATATAACATAATAAGAGATCAAAATTTGTCAGAGAGGAGGCCTTCACCTTCTTCTCTCTAGCTGCAGTGAGAAATGTTATGGATTAACCTTGGAAAGGAGACAACACAGTTTGGGCTAGAAACAGAAGCTGCTCACAGAGGGCACACATAGATGACCTCCTACACCCAACCCACCACCGAAAAAAACAAACCCCTAATCCTACTATTTTTGTGAGGATTTCAGTCATTCCCCTCCATATAGGGAAAAAAATATGCCATTTGGTTTAAAACAGTAAAACCTACAATTTAAGTCCCTGAATGTTGTAAATAGAATATAAGATAACTATTTTTTGCCAGTATTTAGGCTTATTAGAAAAACATAGCTTACATGAGTCAACAGCACAAAGTGATGACAAATGAGGAAGTACCTTCTTCCATTATGACATAATTATGTTAAATGGAGTAAGGCAGTCATTTCTTTCTTAATTCCCCCCAAAATAGACACCTTGAATTGCATTAGCAAAGCCGAAATTCCAATAATACAATTGTGTGCACAAAAGATTAACTAAGCTGTTAAGAGGGTTAAAACAATCCCATAACATGATTCTTCCACCACGTACTTAAATGTTACAGTTAGATGGTATTTCAAGCTTCTGCCATATGTCTCCAGATGTAACAATGATTAATATGAGAGAACACTTCAATTTCAGTCTCATTCTCATTCAACATCAGGGGCCCTATTCACCAAGAATCATAGGGCTAAAAGTAGGTCCTAACTGCCGAATTTAGGAGTAACTCCTAAAAAATGTGGGCGTGTCACTCTTAAATTAAGGACTCCTAGTTTCTTAAGATAAAAGTAATTCACAACCACTTTTAGGCCCAAAGGTAGCTCCTAAGTCTGGGAGTCCTTAAAAGAAGACCTATTCGCAAAAACTCCCAAAATGGCTGCACCCAGACGCAATGTGTTGGACACTCTGGATGACTCGGAATTAACCAAGCTATACGTCTCCAACTAAACATAACCCGATCAGTCCAGAAATTAAATGTTTAGCGAAACTAAGATATTTAACCACAGGGAAAATGCAACTTTGCAACGCGGACGACTTGGGTATATCACAACCATCTATCAACCGAACAATACACCAAACTCTTAAAGCGCTCTGTCGACCACACATTATCCAACAATTCATCCGTTTCCCATTAGACATTCAGAAACTGCATCGAATTAAAGCCAATTTCATGGCGATTGCAGGTATGCCGAGGGTGCACAAAGAGGAAAACGTGCACGTCTTCCAATTTATGCAACATATGTAGGGATGCCTATATGATGGACATTGCCTACCTGTTGCAGCAGCATCCTTTTTATAAGCGGCGATCTCGAGCCGACACTGGGACTGTAGAGAATACCATCTCTTCTCACAGTCTTCTGCCGTTCGAGACACCGCTCGATAAGATGCATTTATGTTTCTGCTAATTTCCATCCATGCCTCCCTTTTCTTCTTATTCGTAATCCCGGCTCCGAATTGCCCTTTGAGGACCGTCCTCCTCTCCAGTACCAACTGTGCCAGTAGTAATAATTGGTCCTACGACCAGTTAGATTTCTTTGTTCTTTTCTCGCCACTCATTTTCAGTTGGAGCTTATCCCAGCAATACGCAGGCGTTAGGCAGGATAATATGATGCATTTCACGTTTTTTCATTTTTAAACTTCACCCTCTTTGTAAGTAGGCTATTGTGTGTAAGTTGTATGAAGTGTCAGTCTCGTGGCCGACACAAAGATGTCATCATGCATTATTTCCGCTATTTGCACTGTTCATAATTACGCTTTTATCGACATTGAAGTTTTCCATTTCCTGGTTTCACACATGTCATTCAACAACCAATCACACTGCTGTCCATCTATTTACTCAGGCATAGGAAATGACGTTTTCCATAGCAACGGGACGTCACTCTTAGCTTACTTTTAGGGATTTGTCCTATGTAAAAGTAGCTCTTAGTGTGTTTATGAATAGGTTTTAGATGGAAACTCCTAGGTAAGGCCTTTTAGCGCGAGTTAGCGGTAAGATAAGAGGCTTTGTGAATATGGCCCCTGAGGTTTAGCAAAGTAGAAAAACATTCGGCCTCTTATTAGTCTAGCATTTTGGAAAAAAATTATATTGGTTTCCCTACTTTCTCAAAACTGGAGAAGTTTCACTTGGCATGAGTAAGAAAAAGAGGAAAAGATATGATTATACAGTGTAAGTTAAAGTTGATAATACAAACATATTATCAACTCTGTGTCATATTCTATTTTGAGTTTTAATTAGAAGTAAGCTGCAACATCATCAAAATGAGCAGGTATTAAATGCTTGTGTTGTGTTCCACTATACACAAGTTTATTTGTTAATGGAATAACTGGAAGAAATTATTTCATCATGATATTCTCATTTATTGAGATGCATCTGTGATGTTGCCAAATTGTAATCTGTAATGTAACACAATCTGTAAGAATTGTTATTTAGGTTTGACCTTAAGTAATGGTGTTTGACAGCCAGAGGCTAAGACAATGATTACAAATACACAGGCAGCATGTATCGAAGCTTCCTGACCAGAATAAAAATCCGTGTAGAGTGTTGTTAACAGAGCTGTCTCTACACCATATCTGACAAGGGCACAAAAAAACACAATAAAAATCAGTTAAGGTTCAGATTGTCTAATTTAAACTGACTTTAAAGCACTAAGATGATTAAATGTGTCCTTAATTTAAATAATGAAGAGTCATTCTCTATCCCACCCCCTCTCCTCTTTTTCTTCCTTTTGCAACTTCTTCTCCTTTTCTTCCACTACACTCTCTTCTTCTCTCTCAGTAGATGTCACTACAGTTCCACCACGTGCCCATGACACAGACAGATTTCAATGCATTGGAGGACTTAAGACACCCTCAGGTGACGATAGCAGTGACGAAAGTGACCAAAGGGGAGGGGGTAAGGTGGTGGAACGATATAACCAGGAAGAAAGAGGACAGATAAAAGGAGAGGGAGAGGGAAAGGTGGAGTAGGTGAAGATGATCTAACTTGGGCTTTACAGGTAGGCCCTTGCGGCAGCTGTCAGTTTTGCCCATTCCATAATTCCCTTACTCTTCTTCCTCTACAAAAAATATATACATAAACTGTGAAAAACAAATGGTTCAGAATCACATGCCCAAACTGTATGGGGGTGATAACATATTAACACAATCTCCTACAAATGTCCTGGTGATGCAATTAACTGTCATGGCCCGATCTCCTATCAGTTGGTAAGGAACAGATAAACTGTTGTGGCAACAGGGGAAATGTGAGGAAAGATAAAGGTGTTGTTGACTTGCCTCTGTCAAACAGATGGTTATCTGTCAGCTCTCCAGTTTTCCAGCTCTTTCGCTGATTGGAGCTCACTGTAATTATGCTATTCAGTATGGAAAATGGAAAATATCACACCCATCAAGTGACATTTCAAGCAATATTTCATTTTGCTCTCAAGGGGAAACTTTACTGTTTTTGCTCAGCAGGCTGTGTGTTAGGCTGAGAACTGGCATCAACTCGATCGTTTGCTCTTAAAAGTGTTATTAGCTCAACACCAGGGCTTAAATACTGTATGCTCATCTTTAATTTAAATATAAAATATTTGAAGAAAAGTTGTACATATTGATTGATTTTAAGAATATATACATATTACATATCCATCCATCCATTTTCTTAACCGCTTAATCGGTCGCGGGGGGGCTGGTGCCTATCTCCAGCTGTCAACGGGCAAGAGGCGGGGTACACCCTGGACAGGTCGCCAGTCCATCACAGGGCCACATAGAGACAGACAGGACAAACAACCATGCAGACCTAAGGACAATTTGGAGAGATCAATTAACCTGATAGACATGGGTTTTTTTTGGACTGTGGGAGGAAGAAGCCAGAGTGTATGTACGCATGTATTACATTATATTTTTTCATAGGAAGACAAAAAAGGTATGTCGGTGGGCAGAAACAAAAATGACAGCCTTTCACTGGGGATATTTCCATGACTAATTTAAATATTGGCCTTTCACTTTGCATTCTCCTTAATGTTCTGTTCACATGTGTACTGTATACACTTGAATATTTGAATACATAAATTTGCACAACACAGTTTGTTCACTTCATAAAATTAGAGTTTCACGTTGGCAAAAGTTACCATAGGTGTAAAGGATTGTATTTTGATTTCTTTTTATTCTCTCTTTTCTTTATTATTATTGGCTGTTTCCCTGTGGAGTATAGTTTCATTCACCAGATACGATTAAATCCTAAATATAAAAGTTCTGCAAGAGAGGCAAAAACATATCTGTAAGCTGCATAACTATGAAAGGTAAAGTAGGTTTGGGCATTTTCGCATTGTTTGTGTGAAAACGTGTTGTTTTTGACAGCAACTCTGAGCCTTTTGAAGAGTATGTGTGCTTGTAAGTACTCTTGTGTGTCACAGTTCAACAGCAGACAAGTGGAGAAGAGCATTAAACGCCCTCTTCCTCTACTAATCAGGGATTAGACAGTGTTTAAGAGCATAAGAGAAAACCATAAAACAAATGAGGGTATAAAAGACACGGCTGAAAATGCCTCTGAGAAAATAAAAGAATGTCTTTCTGTTGTTTTTGGTGTTAGGCTTGTCTCAGTGTGTCCAAGCCTCTTAGCATTCAATTTCCAAGAATTTTGCGGTCATTCACTATTTCCTTTGCTTACTATTGCCAGTTTTTGATCTTATTACTGGACTCAAAGTAACTTCATATCACACTTAATAAACTGCAGAATAACAGAAAAAAGGGATTTTATCTTTTAAAGCCAACATTAATAGTATTTAAAGTTGTTTGTAAGTACTGGAGTAAAAACTTATGTTAAATTAAATTACTTGTATCTTTTATGTATGATCTGGCAGCAGTAAAAAAAATGTTTGATTACATGAAGAGAAAGAAGGATTTCAGGAAGCCTACATCCAAAAAAGATATGTGGTGAGTCCGCCGAACTGTTTGGAACAACCTTCTAACAGTGTTCCTTCAAAACTGTGTACAAGTGTGGCAACACTAAATATTAATTTGAATATTATTTCTTTTTGTACATTCACAGCATTTTGTTGATTGATTAAAATAAATTATAGAAATTTCCATTTCTTAAAGTATTCTTTGTTTACATCACTTTTACATTTTTCTGCCTAAAACTTAGGGATGTCCCGATCCGCATTTTGGGCCCCCGATCCAGATCCAATCTTTTAATCTCAAATCCGATCCAGTTTAGAGTCCTGATTGGATTTCTTTTCTTTGTTATTGAAATTTATCAAACTGAAATAACAATGATTTCCTCAATAAGCATCACCATTATTATAGTAAATCCTTTGAAATCAAAATCGTACAGTGAGTTAAAGCTCAACTTCAGTTCAAGCTAATATTGCAGATTACAGACAAAAGTTGTTGTGTTATATTTAAAAATGTCAGGGCATCCGGAAAGTATTCACAGCGCTTCACTTTTTCCACTTTTCTTATGTTACAGCCTCATTCAAAAATGGATTAAATTCATTTTCCCCATAAAATTCTAAACACAACACCCCATAATGATAATGAAATTGTTGCAAATGTATTAAAAATAAAAAAACTTGAGAATTGTCTTTTTACATTGTCATTATGGGGTGTTGTGTTTTGAATTTAAAGGAAAAAAATTTATTTAATCCATTTTGGTATAAGGTTATAACATAAAAAAAATGTGGAAAAAGTGAAGCGCTGTGAATACTTTCCGGATGCACTGTGTATGTATATATATATATATATATATATATATATACATATGTGTTTGTGTGTGTGTTAGAAAGACCACATTGTTCTTATCATTGTTGTTGCGTGTGTGAACGCTCGGTAAGTTTCTATGCCTTTGTTATATAGTTTAAAGTACACTTAAGCATATTTGTTGAAGTTTATCCATATATATATATATATATATATATATATATATATATATATTCCTTAAAAGTCCCTGGGGCATTTGTTTTGTTCAGGCAGGTGTGGGTTTTTTTGTTGTTGTGCTAATACAATTCTTTACATTTTTTCTGTAGATGTGCATTTTTGGAGAAGTTGCCTGAAAATATTTATTTTTCTTCTTACTAACATTGCATATTCAACTACGACTGCCACAAACGATTATTTTGATATCGAATAATCATCTATTATTTCACCCATTAGTCAACAATTCGGATCACCCATAAATCTTATCGCAGCAGCTGCTTAACTACATCATTGGCTTCCAGCTGGAAGTGTTTTCTCTAAATATAATGTGTTCCCCATAGACAGTTAAAATAATTGCTTATTCAAAATTTTTAAACTAATTATAAAAAACTATGTTACAGCAGACACATGATGTGCTAAGCGAAATAAATTCAGAGGAGCTATTGTTAATGTTGCAGATATGAATACAAGCAATTAATAACGTTTTCCATTTAATAGATAAACTCACACTTTGTTCAGCCTTTTCATAGTTGCGTCCATGAGACCAACAAGGTATTGGGATGCTGCCATAAACAGAAATAAATGAGCAGCTATATGCACTTCTCTATAATTGTTGCTACAGCAAGATGCTGCAAATCTTCTACAAGTCTGTTGTGGAGAGCGTCATCTCTTCATCCATCATCTGTTGGGGTAGCAGAGCCAGGGACTTAAAACGGCTCAACAACCTGATAAAGAAGGTGGATTCTTTTCTGCGGACGACTGTGGAACAACTGGAGATAATGATGCAAATAATGATTCTTCATAAAATTATAAAGATTATGGATAACCCTGAGCATCCTCTTCATGAGACTTTCCTACAGCAACAGAATATCTTCAGTTGGAGCCAATGGCAATAGAAATGCCACTGTTTTAGGCTGTACCGACCCGACCCATTCTGGCCCGGTTATATCGATAAGTGTTTCCCCCTTGAGATGTTTCTGTGTCTAAAGTGACCCTATTGGAAAAGGGGCAAGAGTCTCTCAACTGCTTTCTTCTGACTGAAACCGGCTGCAGCCCTACTTAGCTACAGACTAGCTTCTGACTAGCTTTTAGCTATGTCAGCTCGGGGTGTCAACCCTCCACTCGCACCCTCACAGTGTGACTTTCAACCCTGCCTCTTTGCCCATTTTTGGATTTTCTGAGAGTGACGAGGTAAGTGACGTGGACCAGATGGCAGCGGTGGGAACTGCCCAGTTGGCTTCATTTTCTGCTGTTCAGAAACCTAAGGATGATGTCAACAGAGGGTTAGTCCATTCTATTCACAGTCTATGGGGAGTACTAATATCCTAAAAGTCCAAAGTGTGTTGACCTGAGTGGGCACATAAGTCTCTGTGCTTTATGTGTACTGCCAATTGATTGTAGGATAGCAATAAAGAGTGCATTTAGGCTATCACTTTCAGTGTCCACATGCATAATGTCTTTATCAGTGTTACTACAAAATCAGATAAAAAATGTGAGATCTAATTTAAGAATTGAGAGTATAAAGGCCTGGTGGATAATGCGAAACCACAAACAAAAGTGTTTTAATGCTTTGCAAATTAGGTGAGGAAAACTAAGGATTGTATGTTTAAAAGGACTGCAGCTATTTGTCCGATATTAATTAAAACATTTGAGTGAAAAATGTTTGCAGCTCCTCCTCAGTACTTTTAGGACTGTGAACATTTAAGTAATTGGAGAGAGTTGACTATTTATACTAAAAATCATTCTACTGCCGCCTGGTTCCCGTGAGACAAAACATTTAAATTTCATAATCAAAAATCAAATAATTTACTAACAGTGTCTTTGAGGAGAGAGGTCTTATGTTCAATAATCCACATTAAATTGTTTTATATTTCTTATTAGACAAAGTCGTATTTAACTTTATGAAAATTTCATGATTTGCTTTTGTTAGGTTAAATTTTAAACCATTTGATTATGTCCGTGAGGAGGAAATTGTCTCAACTGTGTAATGGGTGGCTGGCAGTAGAGAAGCTGCAGAGGGATGACTTTTTCCTCATCTTGGCCCTGCATTGTAGTGTTTTTCGGAGGACAGAAGAACTGCTCCATCTAAAGTGGGATAGATGAGAAAAGTTTTTCTCAAAAATGTTTGTCAGTTATCAATGTAATCCACATTGTTTGCAGGACACAACCCAGACAATCACTGGTGGACTGAGAGCATTTTAACTGGGGACATGTCCCCAGCAATATCTGTGATGGACGGGTTTGTCCCCACCAACCCTGGTGCAGTAATTCTTTACTAGCACTGTTCTAACAGCCACTTGTGCTCCCAGCAAAGTTTCCACATCAGTATCGGAACAGAATATTATGTAATTCATACCACTTTCTTATGCAGTCATGTTTCTTTCTGCTTATAAACAAATTTTTTGTAGCAGATGTGTTTTAAAAGACTGGTAGTCAGCTACAGGGCGGGGTCCTGCAATGTCACTGGTACTCGTTTCAAGATGGAAAAAATACAGTTCTACAGTTCCCTTGCTATAACACAGGTCCATCCTTTGGTGCTTCGCTGTTTAGTGGATTTTTTTAGTTGCACAATTGAAATGCTTTCTTTACTGCGCAATAACGTGCATTGTGTTCTGCCTCCTAAATGATTAGAGGTCATTTTAAATCTTCCCCTGTCACATATCCCATGCTTGCCAAATGTATCATGTCTGGTTATAATAATATTCTCATCCAGAAGGAAAAATAAAAACAAAAATGTTAATGTGTGTCTGGGAAAAGTGTTTGCCGAGGGGTTTTAAAGCCTTAAAACATAATGACTCTAAGAAAATAAAGATGACTACTTTGAAGATTTTGCCTGTTGTGGGTTATTTTAATAATAAATGAGGGATCATTGTAAATTAAATTTAATGAGTCTGGTTTCTTTACTGCGGGTGGGTTGCCAGAAAAAAATATTCATGTAATATCTGTGCTTATTTTGAAAATCGCGGGAATGCTACCGGTGGCTTCGGCTCATCAGCCCTGACACCGGCGTTTCACCTCCGTATACCAGACGCGGAAAGACATCCACCCGGAGCTGCGTTCAGGGAAATCTCCGGCAAATTCCTCGCGTGACATTGCCGCCTGTCAACTCGACCACGTTCCGTATGGCACTCTGTAACACTAGATCGCTCAATAACAAAACGTTTATCCTCAATGATGCAATTTCCTCGCATTACTTGGATTTGTTTTTCCTCACTGAGACCTGGCTCCGCCCATGTGACGTCAGTGCCTTTTCGGAACTCCTTCCCTCTGGCTATCTTTACCTGAATTCCCCGCGGCAAACGGGTAGGGGCGGGGGCATAGCCACCATATTCAAGCAGTCTCTGAAATGCCGCCAGCTGTCCACCAGAGGGTTTTCCAGTTTCGAGTTACAAACGTTTGTGCTCACACTGCCTTGCCCTATTTTATGTGCAATAATCTACCGGCCGCCAAAATTAAACAAGGACTTCTTAAATGATTTTTCTGAGTTTCTGTCAGAGTTCATGCCAAAGTTTGACAACATCCTAATCTGCGGTGACTTCAACATTCATGTTTGCTGTCCCTCTGATAAATTTGCCAATGACTTTAAGGCACTTCTCCACTCACTGGATCTGACCCAGTCCATATCCTGTCCAACTCATAACTTAGGTCACATTCTTGATCTCATCATCTCGCGTGGGGTGACAGTGTCAAATTGTGAGGTCCTGGATTTTCCCGTATCAGATCACTCTCTCATACGGTTTGACATCCGTGCTGTTCCACCTGCACCCACTTCCACTGCCCCCCAACGTAGGCGAATCATTACCACTTCTACAGTTAACGACTTTGCTGCTGCCTTTACTGCCTCTGATCTCTGCTCTACTGCTGACTTGGCGTCGCCTCTGTGTCCTGACCTCTTCCTCTCCTCCTTTCACACCATCTGCTCCCAGATTATGGACTCTGTTGCCCCCTACAAAGAAATGGGTTCCAAAAGCCCATCGGACCCCTTGCTCAATGATACAACTCGGGCCCTCAGGCGTCGGTGTAGACAGGCTGAGTGTAAATGGAAGAAGGATAGGCTGCAGGTGTCACTGGAGATTTTTAGAGACAGTCTTTCCACCTATCAGAGAGCAGTGAAGGAAGCTAAAGGACGATACCTTTCAAATCTCATCAACAGCAATAGCCACCGCCCTGGAATCCTCTAAAGCACAATTAACTCTGTGATAAATCCGGTGTCCATTGGTTTAAATGATGTCTCTGAACACACCTGTAGCACATTTAAACAGTACTTTTTGGACAAGGTTCTGTCTGTTCGGCAAGCCATCACACAAGTCCCTGCTGCTGTCATTCCTTCACAAGCAGCGCAATATGTGCTGGAGAACTTTGAGGCAGTTACCCTCGTGGGCCTCAAAAAAGCTGTCCATGAGTTGAAGGCTACCACCTGCCCTATAGATGCTGTTCCGGCCAGGATTATGAAGGACGCCATTGACACCGTGGGCCCCTGCCTTGTTTCCTTTATAAACAGTTGTCTTAGTTTGGGCACTGTTCCTTCTGCTCTCAAACATGCCATTGTCCGACCGCTGCTCAAGAAACCCAACCTCGATTCTTCCATACTGTCCAACTTCCGCCCAATTTCTCATCTGCCATTCCTGTCTAAGTTGATGGAGAAGCTTGTTGTCTCCCAGCTTCAATCTCATCTTCAGCAGCATGCCATAGCTGATAAATTTCAGTCTGGTTTCAGGTCCAGACACAGCACTGAATCTGCATTACTTAGGGTCCACAATGACATTCTTACAGCCCTGGATAGTAAAAGCTCTGTGGTCCTGGTTTTACTAGACCTGACCGCTGCTTTTGATACCGTGGATCATACCGTCCTCATCTCCCGACTCAAACACACTGTCGGTCTGCAGGGCATGGTTCTCAGATGGTTTTCATCATACCTTACAAATAGAACTTTTTCCATTATGCTAAAAGACTCTTCCTCCTCAGCCGCCCCTCTGTTATCCGGTGTCCCGCAAGGATCCATTCTTGGTCCTATACTGTTCTCGCTCTACATACTGCCACTTGGTCAACTCATCTCAAACCACAATGTCTGTTTTCACTTTTATGCAGACGACCTTCAGATCTACCTCCCCGTGGTTCTGAGTAATCGTTCTGCACTGGACCCCCTCCATAACTGCATTCACAACATCAAGCATTGGCTTTCCCAGAATTTCCTTCACCTGAATGAAGGAAAGACTGAGTACATCCTGTTCACCCCGGACTCACCAAACAGCTCCCCCAGTTTTGGTCCTCCAACACCTCAGTTTGCTCCGGTGGTGCGCAACCTGGGTGTTATCTGTGACAGTGGCATGTTGTTTGGAAAACAAATAAGTGCTGTAGTGAAGGCAAGTTTTTACCAGCTAAGGCTACTCAGCAAGGTCAAATCTTTCCTATCCCGAGCTGACCTCGAAAAGGCTGTCCATGCCTTCATCAGCTCGCGGATTGACTATTGCAATGCCCTCTACACTGGACTTAATCAATCACTCCTCAACCGTCTTCAACTGGTACAGAACGCTGCAGCACGTCTCCTCTCCAACACCTCTAAATACTCTCACATCAGCCCGGTCCTCCGCTCTCTCCACTGGCTCCCAGTTCCGGTTAGGGTAGAGTTTAAGATCTTGATGGTTGTTTTCAAGGCCATCAACGGTCTGGCCCCTGACTATCTCACTGACTTGGTAATGGTCTACCAACCAGCCAGAACTCTCCGCTCCTCAAATCTCATCACATTGGTCTCACCCAAGTATAACCATAAAAAGTTTGGAGGCCGGTCCTTTTCCGTCCAAGGCCCAAAGCTGTGGAACGCACTTCCAGTGCAGCTTCGAAGCAACTCTGAGTTGTGTGTTTTTAAATCACAGCTGAAGACACATCTTTTCAGACAAGCTTTCGACACATAGCAACTGATTTAATTGTTGTTTTTTACGTGCTTTTATTTATTTAGTGCCGTCTACTGTGGTTCTTGTTTTTATTTGTGTTTTTATTCTGGAAAGCGCCCTGGGTACCTTTTGGCTGTTGTAAGGCGCTATATAAATAAAATTTGATTTGATTTATAAATAAATAAATTTGATTTGTTTTAGACTCCCAAAGATGATATGTTGACATACCGGATTTGTGTACAGAACATACCAGAATCCTACTTTGCCCTGAAGACAAAAAATTCTCGCTATCTCTGCATCCAGCTGCCAGAGAGACGCTTCTGCGACGCAGCAACGGAGAACCAGGGAGTGAGAAACATTTGCAGCTGAAATTTATATTGTGCATAAATCACTGTGCAAAATGCAAGCTGTCCACAGTCCCTACCAAGACTTTTAATTCCTGAATCGCTGGAAGTGCTGGATGGATGGATAGCGACAGCATTGCGTCATTAGCGCAACTTTGGGAAAAATTCCCTCCTGCATATGAACATTTTCTTCTTTGGAAATCTTAAACAACATAATAACAACAATAATGTCTCACTCCCAGTCTGCTCGCATTAAATAAACATATTTCCGGAGACGTGAAATTCAATTTGGTTTTGTTCAACCTGAAACAACTTTATGCGGCTCACCCACAGGTAGCTGCCCTTTTACAGGACAGCGCAACAATAAAATGTGCTCAATGGTGTGTCAATGCTGACTCTAATGGCAGGTTTCCAACCATGGATTAGATTACTCTAATTCGGGCACAACTCCAGACGTCAGAAAAAAGGTTTTAAGAGAGTTTATTGAATTGTAGGACAAGAACCTGAGCTCAGGAATGGCCAGACAGGAACTCAGGACACTGGAAGGACTGGAAATGGACAGGTAAGCGATTACAGAACTGTTTGTGATCCAGTAAATTAGATTATGGAATGAGATGATCTTACTTGGTCGTCTGGTCGTGATAGCTGGGACAGTAAGTAGGAGGCTGTTTGCTAAGGTTGGCTGGGAATGAATGGTGATGGGGGTGGTTATTGTCCGGCAGATGGTTTATGGTGAGACTGATCCGTGTTTCTGTTTTTTGACAGGTACTCAGGAAGACTTGTTTGAGGGTGGACAGGCAGGCAGCTGAGTTGGACGGTTCAAGTGAGCGGTGGAGGCTGACCCGGAGGAAATCAAGAGGCAAGGCAATCGTATTTATATAGCACACTTTCAACATAAGGTAATTCAGGATGCTTGATTTTGGTGAGTTTGGCTTGGATCCTAGAGCTGTTTTGTTCTGGACCGACCATGAAGTTCACCAACAAAGGACTTGTTACAGGAGCTTGGAACGACGAAGGATCTCGGACGGCACCTGGAACAGGAACTGCAGAGAGACAGAAGGTAAGAACCCACTAGGAACATTTACAATATAAGCTACAGAGAGCTACTGAGTTTGGCCTTGTTACCATGCTTGATATGGGAACCATGTGGAGCCACTCCCCTTTTGAACTGGAGCTCTGATGAGGATGATGAAGAACACCTCTGCAGCTCCTGCCAATCACACCCTGGAAGAGAGGTAGCAGAGGAAACACACACCCAATCACCAACACACAGCAACAGACTCCTAACAGGAGCTACCAAATACCTGGGTTGGCTCTTCAGTGGGTGTGTCACTGAGCGGAGAAAATCTGTTAGAAACGTGGACAGGTTGGTAGTAACCCGTGGGCTAGGCCCTAGAACTACAATTATTATCCATTGTCACCCAGCCAGCTTGAGGTCCCAGCTGCATTAGTTCTGTTAGAAAGTGGTTCTGTCATTGTCGGCTCTGCTCTAGCTAATGGGCATCGGCTATCAACTGGTTTTTCAACAGCAAAGAGCTAGGCATCTAATCTAGCAACCTCTGTGAGCAATTTGACTGTAAAGTGTATTTTCATAAGTCTACAATGTATCAAATTGTATAATACTTCCTTGAGCCAACATGTCACCAGCCAGGCTGTTGTGTTTGCGTATGTGTGGTGGTGTGTGGGGGCATGATGTTTAAGCGGCTTGCTTTTTTGGTCCGATTGCCCTCTAACCCTGTGTCCACACTGAACGCGATAGGAGCGACTAAAAAGCGCAACACATGCCTAGCTGTTCGCGTGCACATTCGCATCTTGAAGCGTGTACAAAGCAAACTGGACGCGCTTCAAATATGGTATTTTCACGCGCGAACTGGCCTTCAGCAGAGCTGGGGCTAGAGTGCAGCTGCCGAGGGATCATGGACCGAGCTGATGAAAGACGGGCTTCAGCGGAGCTTGGGCTAGAGTGGTGTGGGAGCTGCTAGCAGGAAACCAGGTGAGGCTGTTTCAAGGCTGACTTCTATGCTGAGAGGTGCTTTTATAGGAACAACAGCTCTTTTAAGAGACACCCACAAACCTCTTAAGAGCATTCCTGTCTAAATAGTTTAACCTATTTATAATAATTTTTTTTCCTGTCTCTGTATTGAAAACTGCTTGTGTCATGTACCTCGGGATGATTAGCCACAGTGTTTATCAGTATTTCCTCCATGTCCTGCTGAGGCTGTGACTCCATGACAGTCACAGAATCACTGACACTCTGGTCCCTGATTGGTTATCGCGGCGCGATTTGACGCTGCAGTTCAGATTTTTTCCAACTTGAGTGGTAGATACCATGAACGCGAATGCACAAAATGCACCACATAAAAGGCAGTGCGAATTTTCTATCGTATCTATAGCGCGAATTGTTCGCGCAAATCAGGCAGAAAATCTTTTTTGCGACGCAAATCTGCTTCTGAAGTATCGCGGGACCCCAAGTCTCGCTTCATCGCGCTCCACCAATGATTTTACATGCAAACCTGAAGCTCTAGTCGCTCCAATCGTGTTTGGTCTGGGCACACCATAAGAAGTTTTCTATAAAATGCCTCACTTAGAATAAATTAATCTGCCATTCATCCTGCTATTCCAATACCACTGTTAGAGTTTACAGTCTTGGTAACACGTCACAATGGAGGATTATATCATTTTGTAATACATAAATTATTATTTTTTTGTTTGTTAAAACAAGAGAAAGGAAGAAAAAAAGAAATGCAGAATCTAAAGGGAAAAAAAAAGACATATAAAGGGAAGGAAGACAGTCTTTCTTGGGATGTAGGAATGATTAATGAGACGCTGTCAGAAGGGTGGAGAGGGGAACCCACAGTGATGGGTAAAGAGTCATGACCAGGTGCAGAGAAAAGGATATGGCAGAGAGGGGGAGAAGCAGAGATGATGGTATAACTGCATGAAAAGGTTCCAGGACCGACTGCAGATAGTGAGTAAGAGCGATTTTGCAGGGTTTCAGCTATGGAAGGATGAAAGAGATTTTGGGAAATACTGCTTATAAGGAATGTGAAGACGAAAAAAAGGAACCAAGAGAGTTGGACAGGATTGACATATAACAGAGAAAAGAGTAGAGAAGGCAGCAGAGTGTTCAGGAACACATTAAAAAAACATAAAAGTGAAACTGTAGAAAAACCTAAAGGCAAAAACAAAACTAAAAACCAAATCTAAAGTAGGTTGCTTGTAAAAAGACTATTGGATTGCTTCTTTAAGACAACCAGAAGTGTCCCTACAAAGAGTGAAAAAAGGAGAGAGCTCAGCTGTGTGGTTAAAATTAAATTCATGTTTCGTACAACAATTGCCAGATGTTACATGCTGACATAACTCCTACCTCTGTGTGAACCATTATAAACAGTGGTCTGTGTCTGCACTTATTGTTCTATTGTTCTTATTGTTCTGCTTTACCTCTAACCTCATTCTGCTTTACTACCCCACTCCGTCTAATGGATTTTCCATTGTGGGAATTTTCTATGTTTGTGTATGTGTGGGTAGATTGTAATATACAGTAAGAAAGCAATAATTTGATGACAGGAGGATAATAATAGAGTCAGTCAAAGCATCTCTGCTTGTTTAGTGTACACTCAGCAGCTGAGGAATTTTCCGTAAGAAGAGATGAATCCATTACTGTGCAATCTCAAGTGACTCAAGACAGATTAGCTATCACCTGTGCATAGCTTCGGATAAATTTGCCCATAAAAGTAAAGAAACTAAGTAGATAAGGAGACTTGATGGTGGAACAACAAAGTCCAGGAGCAAATCAAGAGAAAAAAAGTTAGCTAAGAAGTGGGACACTGAGAAGACTGAGGAGAGTAGACAGAAATGCAGGGAGATGCAGCATATAGTGAAGGTAGAGTTGGTTAAGGACGAACAAAGGATGACCTGTGTGCTAGGTTGGACAGTTGGGGATGGAAATGTAGTGACACGGGCCAAGTGTGTTATGGGAAGATGGAAAGAGTACTTTTAAGAGCTGATGAATGAAGAAAAAGAGCAAGAATGTAGAGAAGAAAAGGTTACTGTTGTGGATCAGGAAGTAGCTGATATTAGTAAGCAGGCCCAGAGTGGCTAATCAGGGGAACCAGGACAAATCTCGGTGGGCCAGTCGAATGTTTGGGCCACAGGGGCTGGTGTTCTCTCGCTCTTTTTTTCTTTGCTTACACAAACGGCGTGCCATACACTGGATTGTTGCTACACATTGATGAAATATAATTTTCTTTCTCACTGGACAACTGAACATCCTGATCAGAGAAGAAATGTAGAAGTGAGAAATGTGGCTTAGAATGAAGTTATAGATATCTGCCATCTATATAAAGTAGTAACTAAATCCTAAACTAAATCTTGATAGGAATGTGAATATTTAAATCATTGAAAGAAGTTGACTCATTTATACTGACATAATCCTCCTGTTGCAGCCAGCCTTCTGAGACGAAACAAATCAATTTTATTATCACAAATCAAGTCAGTCACTAACAAAATTTTTAAAGAGAGCGGTCTTATGTTCAATGAACCACATGTATTAGTTTTATTTTCCTGTTTAGAGCAGGTCATCTTCAATTTTATGAGATCAAAATTTGCCTCTTTTTAGGTTAATCTTTAATAGATCTAATTAGAAAGAGGATATGCACCATCCAAGAATGGAATGGATGACGTCTCTTTGGATCAGACCAGGTTTATCCAAAAATGTTAGCCAACATTTTTTTCAGCACAATTATAGATAGATATTTTAAGAAGATATACTGCTTTAGAATACTTTTCTTTAATTGAAGTATTTGGAAGATGAAATTGAGTACCGACATTCTGACAATATATTGTTATATCGGTTGATAGACTTTGGAGGCAAGGAGAAAGATCCATTGACTCTAATCTAAATTGCATGTCTGTTTGTATTTTGCTGTGTCCCATCTGATAATCAGAGGTCAGGAAATCAACAGTGGGGTCGAAGGACTGACTGGTCCTACTTGCTCACACCCTCCACAGCCAAACTGCCCCAGAGTTACCACACAGGACTGGTTCAGAGGAGTATCAAGCATTTGTTGGGCGGTAGACACTGACAAAAAAATTGTGTTTCTCCAAAATTGTGCAGTCCATGTTCTGCTAAGCACATAAGCAAATGACAGAACATTTCATCCTGTAGCTTGTCTGTGGAAAGTGGAATTAAAAATGTAAAAATAGACTAAGAACAAAGATATATGTTTAGCATCTGTACTTAATCAGTAATTAGATGACATTACTATTGCATGATACTCCCAGAAGATTACTAGTGTGCTTTGAAGTAGACTGAAAAATACTAAACCGTGGTACACTTCACCATTTTCTCCACTGGGGTAGTTTTCTATTCAGTAAGAAATAATCAAATAACTTTAATTTTCATTTTTATACAGTAGAATGATTTTGAAAATATAGAAAATAAAGAAAGAATGAAAAGCAAAACAGATTCTGAGTAAAATTTTTAATGTTAGATATTTGGTTAACGCAATCCCAGAGTTCAACCTCCACAACATTTAGTCATTTGTGGACATCATGGTTGCAGTTTCTCATTATTTCCAACAATTGCTAATGCTTTGGATATGCATCAATTGATGACATATAATTCTCAGTTTTATTAAACAAAATGTTCATTTGTTTATGTCATGTCGGTCAACATTCGCTGTATTTACATGATGAATTGATTCCCTTTAAAACAAAAAATCATAATTTCATTGTTTGAGTCATTATAGACCAAAATGTTGAACTAAATATCAAAATTGACCAATTTTATACAATGTTTTATCATTTTTCCTTGAAAATAGCTCCTAAATTGAACAATTTATCTCAGGTCAAATTCTACTTGTACTGTTGATACTGTTGACAGTTGTCAAAAGGTTTACTCAAAGGGTGTTTCTTGTAATCGTGCTGTGAATAAATTCAGCATATGCAGTAAAAATGTTAAGCATACACAGATTTAGTGTCTTGTATTAATTTATCTCACTCAAACAATAACGTGTATCTCAATTCAAAAATACTGTATTGATCCCAAAGGGAAATTAAGTTCCAATTCTCAAATTCAAATTTTCAAGTCAGCTGCAGATTTCAAATAGCTTTAGTGGAAAACTGTCAGAGTGAACTGTAATAATGAAAACATGATAATGCCATTTGACTATCTTTTTCATAGAAATGGTGCCATGGGTTTTTGATTTTAAGACATGACATTGACATGAGGAATTGCTTTTTAGAAATGAATGATCCATTTTGAGCAACTCACACACTTTTGCAGGTTCCCAACTAAATTTAGCAGTTTGTTCTAAATGTTATGAAAATTGAAGTAGCGCTTGTGCAAATATTTATTGTCATGTGAGAACAGCACCAAAGCAACATGTATCACCAATATTTGATCATAAACTGAATTTTAGAAAGTATCCTATTGTATGGACTAATTGCATATGACTATAAATGAAGTTCCTGCAAACTCAAGAAAACTGATACAACGCTGCAAGAAAAACTGATACAACGCTTGTAAACCTCAGGACAAGACCTCCTCCACACATCCCTTTTACCAGTATTAACTCCAAAGTTGACACTGTGGTACTTCTGCTTCCTGCGGACCATCATCACACAGAACCTCAAGTAGGAGGTGAATATCATCTCCCTCATCAAGAAGGCATGACAGAGGGTGTACTTCCTGCTGCAGGTTGGTAAGTTTGACCTGCCAGAAACAATGATGGTTTAGTTCAACACTGCCATCATTGAGTCCATTCTCACTTCCTCCATCACCATCTGTGTGCTGCTGCCACTGCCAAGGACAAAGGCAGACTGCAGCATATCATTCGCTCTGCAGAGAAGGTAATTGGTTGCAATCTGCCATCACTCCAGAATCAGTTCACTTCTAGGACAGTGAAGTGTGCAGAACAGATGTCAGCTGACCCATCTCTCACACTAGATATGAACTGTTTCAGACTTTATTTTATGAGAGGGGAAAAGAGAGCTACAAGTCATTGAAATCCGTACTACAAAAGGCAACAGCCACCCTAATTAACAAGACTAAACCATGGACAATAAAACTATTTCTACCCTAGTATCCACATAACCCAAAACATTGTTATATTACATTAGCACAGTTAATTTAAGTAAAATTAAACACATAGAAATTCTTTGTTGTATAGATTTACAATACTATGTGTTTACTACGATACATAGTACCAAGTTGAGGCCTGCAATTCTCAACAGGAGTCAAATTCCTGAGCTTGGTTATTTTGAGGATTAAACAAATAATTTAACAAAATCTTTAATTCAATCAAAGTAATAATGTGAGAGGACTGTGCGATATGACAAAATATATTGTCAGGACGATAGAAAACGTCTATCGTTTTATATGAATCTCAATAGTGTAAGCCACCATAAGGTTTTACAGCTGTAAATTATGCCAAGATGCACCTTATGGTATTCCTGTGCATGTTGCAATGCATGAAAAAAACATGGAGCAAGACGGTAACCAACATGTTTCAGACAAGGGATAAAACAAATTTATCAGACAACCCAAAGTTGGTCTCCCTGCGTGTCTCGCCTCGCCTGCCGATGCGCACCTTGAACAGAAAAACAGCGTCTCTCAGAGGTTCCGGCCCCCATGGGGCTTGGAGGGGCCGCTGCCGTGGGGCCCGACTTGACGTGCTGGGGCCTCCCACCCCTGGTGGATCGGATGAACGGGGGTGCCTATTGGGGTCAGCAGGGCAGCTGGCTCCCTGGGGTTGGCATCGTGTCATCCCAGTTATTTCCTCCCCATCCCGATTTGCCTCTGTCCACCTGCTCCTTCATTCTACCATTCACAAGGCCTTGGGACGTGGGCACGTCACTGGGGTGCGGGATGGAGTTTCCGTATTCGCTGGCCTGGGTCCCACTTTTAATGATAAACTTAGACACTTGCAACATTTACATGACACACGCACATGTAGGGACCTGGCGGTGGGTGCGCCTCGGCACTGGAGGCGGGGCCCCTTATAGGGGGCCTCGCCTGTGGTGCCGGTACCCACTGTTTAAGTGCATCTAGACACTGAGGGCCCGGGGAGGGAGATGGTGGTACCCGGCAGTATTCCCATGTCCCACACCTCTGTTTTAAGTGCACATTAGAACAACACGCAACAACACCACAATTGAGCAGGGGGAGAGAGGCTTTGGGTCTTTCCACACCCCTGTTCGTTGGATCATCAGGGGTTGGAGCCTGGGTGGTATATCAGGCCGTCTGGTCGGGGACCTGGGCTGGAGGGCTACTCTTGCCGGGTTGGGGGCCTTGGCAGTCTGCTTGTCCCCATCCTGGTGGGCAAGAGGTCCATCTCCCGGGTCCAGGGGCAGGGTGCTCTATTGGGGCGTCTGTCCCTGGGCCTGGGAGTAAAGAGTATGTATGGGGTGTATGAATGAGTGTACAGCGTCCTTTTTTAGTGTGTCCTGTTTTTGTGAGACTGTGTGCACATGAGAGGGAGGGTACGTATGAGTGTCTCTGTCTGTCTATGTCTACTTGTCAGGTTGGCTGTTTGGCTGCCCTCTGGCCTGGTGCATCTTCTTCCCCTCCGTCACTCCCCGTCGGTGATGGATGCTCCTGCCTGCTGGTCGATGATGGCTCTCGATGACTGGGGCCGGGGGTCCCGGTTATGGCCCGGCTCGGTCCTGGTGCATGCCTGGCTGGTCCTGGGTGGGCCGATTTGTCGGGCGGCCGCTGTTTCGGGCCGACGTCCTCCTTGGAATGACTGGGGCACCTCTTATGGGGCTGCCGGGGTTGTAAAGTAGGTTGGTGCCGTCCGGTGGATCGTTGGGGACCGTGCCAGGCGCCCAAGCGCCTGCCAGTTCCATGAGTTCTACTGCCTGATCGGTTCATCCGGGGGGGCTCTCTGGCATTGGCTGGGCTCCAGATCTTGGCGCTCTGCATGGGGCAGGATCTGGAACCGGGAGCTGGTAGATTTGGATGTCCAGGTGCTGACTGGGCGCGATCTGGGGAGGGCATACATCCGCTGTGGCTTTTACTGTGACTCCCTGGCGTGTGGGTGTGTGGGGTGGTGGGGGGGGCGTGTGGTTGGCGAAGGGTATTGGTCTGGGGTGGCGGCGGAGTGTGTTGTCTGTCGGTCGGCTGCGGGCGCCTCTTGCCTGGCGGCGGCGGCGGGGGACCCCTCTCGGCGGGTCCCTGGTTAGGGCCCTGCTGGGGGGCGGGGTCCCCATGGCCTCCGGGTCCTGTTCCGGGCCCGCCCTGGCGTAGACGGTTTCCAGCGGAGCCCGTGGGCTCGTCCCTGCGATCTCTCGGGCCCCAGCATTGCGGCTGCTTGGTGTTCCCCTGGGGCTTCCATCTGTTCTTCTCTTGGTGGGTGATCGGCCCTGCGCTGGTCCGCCTCCGGCTCCTGCACTCTGAGGGACTCTAGATGCATGCGTCTCCTGCCTCTTTCATATCTGTGTCGATTCCTGTAGGACGGATTGACGGTTCCTTACACCAGCTATCAATCGCATGGGGAAACCTTATTCAGGTCGCAAGCTCGCACACACACATTGGTGTGGGGACATTGGTGTGGACGGACATATCCTGAGCTGAGGTTATCGTCATTAGTTAGTTATTACCAGGAGCTTACCAGAAACATTTGTATTGTGTTCATTAATTCATGCTTGTGTGTAGTGAATCTGTAATTCTTAGTTTTTTATTACTGGATCTGAACTATTGGTGTGGTTCTGTTCAGTTTGTTGTTTTTGTTTGTTTTGCTTTACCGCTTCTCTGCCATCCGGCAGAGGCGGAGGACTGGGATGTTTTCTTGTGTTCTTTGTTTGCCTCCCTGTCTTGTGTCGCGCCTCTGCTGGTCCGGATTCTTGTCTTCACCATCTTCCTTTCTTCCTTCTTGTCTCGGTTTCGTGTCCATGACTTCAGGGAATTGAACCCTCAGTAATCACTAATAAAGATTTTTTCATACATATACATCAAGTAGAGTGTTACAGCGAAGCTGTAATACTCTGCTTGGGAAAGTAAATCTGTTGGGCTTGTACTTGGTACTCAGACACCAATTCTGAGTGGCAACTGCTAGACAGGACACGTATAAAAAAAAATAAAAAATAAAGAGGCTCCGGCTCTGAGAGACACCGGCTCTAAAAGCTAAAAATATATATATATGTATATATATATATATATATATATATATATATATATATATATATATATATATAAATTATCAAATATCTTTTTTTCAATTTATAACTTACTGAAAAACTGATACGAATATATTCAGCATTAGTCCAAATTTGCATGCAAAACAAAGGAGAGAGCTTAGCTCAGCAATGAAAAAAAAAATGAACCTGAATGCACTTAAACCACACCACGTAGCAATGCAAGCATTGCAATTTTAAGGTATTAATTAAACTTAAGCAAAAGACAAAGGAAATATTTTCTTTGGTCTATCTACCTGCTTGCAATTAAGGGGAGGTGTGGTATAAAAAATATACCATATTTTGGGTTTATGTTTAATCATATTTTTTTTCAGTAAAAAAAACAAAACAAAAAACTTTCTAAACTGTCTTCCGACATCATGGCTACTCTCTATCTTAGAGCATTTTTGCCCCAGGGTCATCACCATACACAAAGTCGATACAGCTGCTGGCAGCCCTCACATCCTTGTCTCCAGTGTTGCAATTAAGAATTAGTTACCAACATGCGGCATTTAAAACCTTACTCAAAGTGTCTTAACATTATTGTTACAATTGTGCTGCATAGTAGGCAATGTTGCTGCAAGCAACTTTCTTTCCTTTTTTTCAACTTTCTGTACATCTATTTAATTGCACTGAAAGAGAACACTGCTCTACCTCACCTTGTCTGCATCTTAGCTCTCATCATAAGATGCAGAAAAAAAAACTGGTAAACAACTAAGTAGATGCAGTTTTAATGTTGCAACAACAGAAGAAGATGTGGGCAAAAGGACAGAGGTGTGCAGTTTTATCCTTTGCACACCAGGCAGGGTTCCTTTCCAACACACTTTCTGTTAGGTGTAACATTAAGTATTTTTAAGGTTAAGGTTTTAAGTTAAAGTGAGGTCAAGAGTCATTGGTGTAAAAGTTCAAGTCAAGTCCAAAGAATTTAATATTCTAAAGTCAAGTGTAAAGTCAGTACATTTGTGACTATAAACAGAGTTGGCGACAAGTCACATGACTCATGGCCTCTGCTTTGTTTGAAGTCCTCATAAATGTGTCATTTTAGGTCCATGCTTAGATCACCTTTATACCAGATGGTGAAATCAGGTCATTTGTTCACTGGGATGTATACCTTGGGTTTAATTAGTTACAAACTGTCAGAAGAGTTGATATATACATTATAGCTGGAATGTTTAAGTGTCTGTATGGAACAGCCATATTGCAATCTGAACTATAGTTTTATTTGCAATCTTCAACTTTCCCCGTCAAAATACTGACCTGAGGTTGTTTTCCTGTATTGCCATCTAAGGCATTACTGAGCAAATAAGAGGTTGACTTCCACATCATTTTGAATACTTTCAGATATTGACTCCATATTGACATAGCATTAACAATGTTTTAAAATCTCCACTTTGGAATAACTATGGGGTGTTTTTTTGTGGAATTTTTTGTTACCATGTGATGGAAACATTTAGCAAAATATTTGTGTTAGTGTGGACAGAACCTGGGTTGTTCCATTTTGATTAAACATAATGAAAATTATTTTTTAAATCCTAGTACTTTTAATGATTTTTTTATAAAGACATATTTCTTTATAAAGCTTAAAATGATTAATTGGGCATCATAAATCAGACCAATTCTAGAAAGGAGCAGTGAAAGAAATAAAGAATTGTTGTAAGGACTGAGACACTAGTTTAAAGAGAGTCTGAAATCGTATGGTGCTCTCTGTTGAACCCTCGCTGTTGTCTCAAATGTCCAAAAAAAAGGTTACTAAATTTGATTAGTATCTGCTTTGGCTTCCTTTGCTGAATCATCAAGTCCACTTTCATTCTTTCCTGTCTAACACTGATGATTCCTGAAGTTATGTGATACAGTGCTAGACGTGAGAATTTTAGACAGTCCGATCATGCTGATTTAGCATGCATGGCCTTAGGAACAATGCGTTTCAATTAGATCCAGTTTTGATGGAAAGGGAATGACATTGATTGGTCGGGGGAATGGGGATTGACATTGATTGGCCCTGTCTTGTTTGTGAGGGTCAGAAATGTTTTGCATAATGTGGGCATTTGCAGTCTGCTGAGACTGTATGTGGTACACAAGGCCAGAATATAAAATTGTGGAAATATGGGTACCACACGACATCACTGAAATGGATGCTTTGCTTATCCTTACATCTGCATTTTCCTGCTTTACAGTACACAAAATGTAGAATTTTAGTAAATCTAAAAAATTATTAGACTCAATATATTTAAGATATGTGTTTATTAGAAAGCCAAATAAACTAAAAAGGTCTGGAATAACAGATACATCTTAAGACTCAGAAGAAGGTAAAATAAAATAAAGTTGGAAAAGATGATAAGGATGAAAGGATAGCAGATATGGAAGAGAACAGGGAGAATGCTGTGTCTCCGACTTGTCTTTGTTTATAATGACAGGGACAGGTGGAGCTTGACAGCAGGACCTTTATGGGGAGCCAGTTAGAAAAACGGAGGGGATGGAGAGATGGAAATGAGCTAAAAGAGAGATACAAAAGAAGGTGGAACACTCTAATATTAAATGCCAGTTCCCAAATGGCTGCCAAGCCTTCTGTTGTCTTCCTGCTCTTGAGTTGTAGCATCATGTGGCCAATAAACAGCCAGGATGCTAAAAATAATTTGACTAGTGCTTGTGTTTATTTTAATCTCCAGTTTATGATAACAGTGTTATTACATAAGTGGGAATAATTTAATGGTTCTTTGCTTAACTAACCTGAAACAAGTGCTGGGATTTTCCTTCCCTCTTATAGGTGGGGTAGGGTAATGTCTTTGAAACACTTTTTACAGTATTACTTAAAATATTATTCACATAAATTAGGTGTTTTGTCTAAAAAATAAATAATTGTAATTGCATCTGTGTCATGATTCATCACTCAGCTCCTCTCATTCCCTCATCATCACACACACCTGTCTTCAATCTTCGGCCACTCACCTCACGTCCTCATAACCCGTCACCTCCCTTCAGTCAGCGCGGGATCATTGTAGAAGGACTGCATTCCAAATGTACACTGTGTGTTTTCCCTGCCGTCTTTCTCCTGCAGTCCTGTGTCTCCGTTCCTGCCATCCAAACCACCATCATCACTTCAAACCTTCAATAAACCGCTCTGCGCTCTGCACTCTGCTTCTGCGTTTGGGTCCATACCTTCATGCACACCTCCTGACAATCTGAAGATGACAATCTTGGAACAACCTCATCCAAATGTGTTAAGCAGCCCGTTCAAGAAGACTGGCTCCTGATCCATCCATTAAACTGCCCTCTCAGAGTCCATCCCCTTGTTGCGTGTTCCCCTCTTTGTGCACACATCACACATTCTACAGGTTGGAGCAGTAAACAGGAATTGAAGGCGAAGCCACAGCTGCGTTAGCTATTTCAGTTTTCATACTAATTGATATACATTTACAGTACCTAGGTGTGTTATGTTATTGAATAGGACAGAAAATTTGGTAACAATGGGTCAAAAGCTTAAAATTGTATTAGCAAATGCGATGGCCAAAGAAAATTAGGATGAAGAGTGTGCACTGGTGTTGAATTAAAGCTTTGGCATCGGCTAAAGGAATAGAGAGCTGCAAACTGATGACATGCAGGCTCTATATCTCCATGATCGGTAAAATAACATTATGGTTTTATAGTTGTTTGACAAAAGCTTGCATCATGTTTTTATTTTAACACATCTGTGTAGTTGAGGCTGAAATGAAATGGAAGGATTTTTACACTGCTAACTTGGCCAACAGTGAAGAGAGATACTTGCTGACTCATGTTACCCCTATGACACACATGAAAACATTGTTCATATAATGCATTTTAAGCTGCTAGAGTGAGAAGAAGAGAACAGCCTAGGTTTTTAAACCAGTGAATCAAGGTTTCCTTCCAAGGCAGCTTCCTCCCTCTGCATCAACAGCTACAGTATATCCTGTGATCAGTGAGTAGATTAACTTTATGTTGATGACAACATGGCTTTGACAACTATTTTTTTTAAATAAATACATTTAAAAATTGTTGTCAGACAATATTTTGCTTTGAGGATGGCTTCATTGGGCTTTGTACATCTTGGACTCTGGTTAAGTTGACTTGAAAAAAACAAGTTTTACCTTTTTGCTGTTCTCTAACTTGTGTCAAACATAATATTTGCTGATAAATCATAATATTGTTTGTTTTAGGTTTATTAGAGAACAGAAAAATTATTGTTAAATGTAGACCACATGGCATAAGAACTCTGTAAATAACATGTATAAATAAAGCATATGTTATCTAGAGCAAAGGCCAACTCAGTTTCTTTTTTTTTCAAATCAGTTTCAATTTATTTCACCTTTATACATAGTGTCAATTCACAACACGTAATTTTAAGACATTTTACAAGAATCACAATTTGTTTCATTATATATATATATATATATATATATATATATATATATATATATATCCCCAAGTCCCAAATCTTACATTGATTTGTAAAGGCAGAGGTTTGAACCATCACAAATTAATTATAATAAATTCATTGGAATTTGGGTTTCTCAGCTTGAGTAAACGCTTATAAAAGGGGAATCTCAATTAGTGTAATTTGAAAGTAATCTTTTTGGGGGTGTGCACATGATTTACGCTGCGCACGGGCAGTAGGGGCGACATACTCCTACTGCCAGCACATAAACAGCAGAATACCCCACAGCAACATCTGTTGAAGCTCTGAGGAAGGCGACCGCTTTTGCTGAAACTGTCAACGTAAAAAGGTAAAAACATACTCAACTTATTGGTTTATAACAATAAGAACCTTCAAGATAATAGAAATCTACACAAAATAAATACTGCAAACATGTGTCTTACCTGCTCCTCCTCTGTGCCCCCCTTAACCTTTCACTGGCGTTGTACTCTGGATATGCATTGAGCAATGTACATTCAAAATCAGAGCCAGGAACAGTGTTGTGATGAAAGCTCTAAATATATAAATAAGGTTTATAATACAGTTGCACTAAAATTAAGCCTACTTTGGCTAATGGGCTGTTAACTTCACATGAGTATAACTACGATTAGCTATTCTTGCTACCCCAAGATTACTTTGAATACATCAAAATAACGAAAAGTGTTGCTTGTAATGTAATGTACAGATATATATAACTTCAGACAATTGCTTGTTCATGTTAATAATGGTGTCTGACTTTTTATTACCTGTGAAATAGCCGTGGAACTATTAGCCAATGGAAACTGCACAGCGCTCCCGTCTTTGCTTTATTTCCGAGGCGTGGCTTAGGGAGGGAGCCTGAAAAAGGGAATTGGACAGCCTTCAATGCTTTGATCAAAACATTTAGTCTTGTTTATCCTCCATTTTCTTAACCACTTAATCCTTACCTGGTGCCTATCTCCAGCTGTCAACAGGCAAGAGGCAGGGTACACCCTGGACAGGTCCATCACAGGGCCACATATAGACAGACAGTACAAACAACTACACACGCACAGTCATGTTTTTTTTTTGGACTGTGGGAGGAAGCCGCATGCAGAAAGACCATGGGCCAGGATATGAACCCACAACCTTCTTGCTGCAAGGCAATGGTGCTAACCACTGCACCACCATGCAGTCCTTAGAGATCCTTTTATGCCTATATTCACAGTCTTGTAAGGGACAGAGTTGCTTAGTCAGAACAAGGTGGGGGTGGGGCAACAGACTTTAAGGTAAAAATGTGTCTCTCTATCTTACAAGAGCAGTGCTTTGGTTTGTGAAATTCCTCTTCCTTTAATGTTATCCTCTCCAACTTAGTCTAATAAAGTAATTATGAATACTTTGTGTTATTAAGCTATTTCTTTATTACACTAAAAGCATTTTTTTGCACTTTTTTATCATTACCAAAAATAAATTTTCTGTTGTTTAACATTTTATTCAAACTTGTTGAAAAACAATAATCACAGAACCACAGTTGCCTGAGCATTTGTTTTGTGTTGTATCTGATGGATATTACGATGTTAAAATTATTTACTATTTATTTAGGTTTAGAAGTCCTAATATTATTGAAATATAGCAATATCCAGCTGCTTTTTATGTTTTTGGTTCATTTGTTTACTTCTTTCCAAAATATTAGCATTTACATGCAACTCCCTATCTTTTTCTATCACTGTATCCTGTTGTATTACTCAATTTGAGTTTTCTCTGTATTTTCCCAACCTGCAGTGAAAGCATTCCTCCTCCCACCTCATTCTCTTAATTACCTGCATCTGCGTATGCCTCTATTTATCTTCCCTTTTCTCCCCCAGCATCTTGCCAGTTTGTCTTTTGCCATTCTCCTCCTTTATTCAAGCCTGCATTGTTACGATGTGACTTTTTGTCCCCGTCTTTGTCTGTCTCTGTGTCCTAAATACCCTCAGCTGTTTTGAATTTCCCCTGATTACGTCCCTATGTATAAATGTTCCCCTGTCCCCTTGTGTCTCCGCTGGTAGTCGTGTGTCCTGTGTCATTTGGTGCTGTTTCCTCTCGTCTACGGTCATCATCAGGTTTCTTCGTCTCCCATATCTAGTCTGTGTCCTGACCCTGTGTTGGAATCTACAAATATACATGAGCCTTTAAATAATAATAATAATAATAATAATACATTTATTTTATATAGCGCCTTTCAAAACACCCAAGGACACTGCACAAATGAACAATTTAAAACATTGTCAACAATAATAATAGTAATAATAAAAATAAAGTAATAAAAGATAATAATCAAACAAAGCAGAACAACATTGATAAGGTGAGAGTGACTAGATGTCATAGGACCGTCTGAACAGGAGAGTTTTCAGTGTGGATTTAAAAAGTGGAAGAGAGTCGATGGTACGGAGATCAGGGGGGAGAGAGTTCCAGAGGCGGGGGGCGGAGCGGCAGAATGCTCGATGCCCCATAGTGACAAGGCGGGCAGGGGGGACAGAAAGATGGAGGGAAGAGGAGGAGCGGAGTGAGCGAACAGGAGTGGCGATGTGCAGGAGATCAGATATGTATGGGGGGGCCAGATTGTGAAGTGCTTTGAACGTGATGAGGAGTATTTTGAAGTTAATTCTTTGTTTAACTGGAAGCCAATGGAGTTGTTGTAGAATGGGGGTGATGTGGTGAGAGGAGGGGATCTGGGTGATGATGCGTGCTGCAGAGTTTTGGAGGAGTTGGAGTTTCTGGAGGGATTTGTTGGGAAGGCCAAAAAGTAGGGAGTTACAGTAGTCAATGCGGGAGGTAACAAGGCTGTGGACCAGGATGGCGGTGGTGTGGGGGGTGAGAGACGGGCGAAGACGAGAGATGTTGCGCAGATTAAAGAATGCAGACCGGGTGATGCTATTTATGTGGGAGTGAAAAGAGAGTGTGCTATCGAGGACAACACCCAGACTCTTAACCTGGGGGGAGGGAAGGACAGGCGAGTTGTTGATGGAAATGGAAAAACTGTCAGATTTGGAGAGAGTGTGGGGCGTGCCGACCAGGAGGACTTCTGTTTTGGAACTGTTCAATTTGAGGAAGTTGGAAGAAAACCAAGAATGAATTTCTTGGAGACAGAGGGTAAGGGAGGTTGGGGGGAGTGAAGAAGACGGTTGGGTAGAAAGGTAGAGCTGGGTGTCGTCCGCGTAGCAGTGAAAGTGGATGTTGTGTTTGCGAAAGATGTAACCAATTGGAAGAATGTATATAATGAAAAGGAGGGGCCCCAGGACAGAGCCCTGGGGCACACCAGCAGAAACGGGGAAAGAATTAGATTTAAAAGATTTAAGTTGAACGGATTGTGTGCGGCCAGATAGATATGAGTTGAACCAAGCGAGGGGGGTGTGAGTGATGCCAATAGATGAAAGTCTGTTGAGGAGGGTGTGGTGGGAAATAGTGTCGAATGCTGCTGTGAGGTCAAGAAGGACGAGAATGGACAGTAAACCAGAATCTGAAGCTATGAGGAGGTCGTTGGAGATTTTGAGCAGTGCTGTTTCAGTGCTGTGGAGGGGACGGAACCCGGATTGAAACTGCTCATAGATGTTGTTTGTGATGAGATGCTCATGGAGTTGAGAGGCAACAGACTTTTCGAGAACTTTGGAAATAAAAGGTAAATTTGAGATGGGGCGTAGGTTGCTGAAATCGTTGGGGTCAAAGCCAGATTTTTTTAGGACGGGTGTGACAGAAGCGGTTTTGAGTGCAGGAGGGACAGTTCCAGAAATTAGAGAAGAATGAATGATGTTGGTGATGATTGGAGCGAGGGAAGAGAGGCAGGTTTTGACTAGAGCTGTAGGGAGTGGATCAAATCGACAGGTTTCTCTGCACCATCTCTAATGGTGCATTCACACTGCCCCGAAAGTAATCATCAAGGGTGACAAGATTATATGTAAAGTCGTAAGAGGGGCACCAGAGTCTTGGCACTAGTATTGTTAACTAGCTTACAACAATATAGTTGTATGTTTTAACTTGCTATCATTTAGCTAAGATTACCTGCATCCAGCAGCAAAGTTCAAACTGCAGCTTCTTTAGAAAAAGTTTGTAGCCTTTGGCTGGCTAGTATGCTTAACAAGCTGCTTTGCTGCACCTGTCTGTGATCCAGATGCCTGCATTAGCGTATGTGCACCTAAGGTGCGTTTAAAGATGGCTAAAATTATGTTACCGCACATTAAACGGCAGTAACAGCTGAAAAAAGAGTGAAGGACTGAGGGCACTCACATGGACCGTGTGGGCGACATGTCCCACCTGTACCCCATGGCCGTTTCACTCATGGGTGGGGGGTTAAATGAGGGGTTAGGCTTTTTTGGGGTGGGTTTTGAGACCCCCCCCCCCCCCCCCCCCCCAAGACCTTCCCTGGCGCATGGAGGTTGTGGAGATATTTTTGTATAGTGTTTTGGTTATATTTATTTAAGCTATTCAGTTTTCTCTATCATCTATTATGTTTTTTGAATTATTGCATCACAGTACTTTAAAGGAGCATGGGGCAGGATTTTGTTAAAGGAGACATATCATGGAAAATCCTTTTTTAGCCCTTAAATGCATGTAAAGGTGTATTTTGGGTACTTAGGAATGCAGACAACTTACATTTATTCTCTTCTGGTGCTGTGTTTATATCTTTACATTCTTTTTTAGTCATATTTTTCAGTCTGTTTAGTTTTCTCTGTTCGCTATTACGTTTTCTTGTCTATTACGTCACAGCATTTGTTGTTGAACTGCCAAATAAGGTAATGGACTTCCGGGTAACCAACCAACCAATTTCGTGAAGCCGCCATTTTTTCTCCCCCACAGCGATTTTGTAGTCCAAGAAAGCAAGTCAAAATGTTCAGTTATTGGGTGTATTAACCCACACAAATCCCTACATCGACCACCAGCATCAGAGTCTCTGACAAGTGCCTGGTTAAATTTTATTTTTAGTGGAAATACACCGACATCCGTGAGGAAAGTTCAGCGGCTCAGAGTAGAGCCGCTGCTCCTCCACATCGAGAGGAGCCAGTTGAGGTGGCTTGGGCATCTGGTCAGGATGCCTCCTGGACGCCTCCCTGGTGAGGTGTTCTGGGCACGTCCCACCGGGAGGAGACCCAGGGGAAGACCCAGGACCCGCTGGAGGGATTATGTCTCCCAGCTGGCCTGGGAACGCCTCGGGATTCCTCCCGAGGAGCTGGCCCAAGTAGCTTGGGAGAGGGAAGTCTGGGCCTCTTTGCTTAGGCTACTGCCCCCGCGACCCGACCCCGGATAAGCGGAAGATGATGGATGGATGGATGGATGGATGGGCTTTTTTTGCCGGTTTTTGTCGTGGGGGATTACACATGATGTACAGGAATTTGAAATGAAATGTTTCGCTTACATTTAAAGGGACTGCACGGAAAGGAGTTGCTCTAAAGATGTTCCTCAGAACGGTATAAGGAGGGTCTGTGGGGCTACAATATCATTGAATTCAGACCAAACCACTGTGGTTCTACTTTACATAGACCCCAAGTTAATGATTTACATGTGAAAAGGAAGGATTTAAAAGCATGATATATCTCCTTTAAAAACGAAAAAAAAAAACATAAAAAAAAAAAAACATGCTACTCCAGGTTTTTAAGTTAATGAGTAATGAAGCGCTTTAGGCCCAGAAGAATGAGGCTATTTACATATCGTTCTATTTTCTTAAGCAGGCTGAGTGCAGCAAACTATGCTGCAATTCAGAACCCGAATTACCAGGGCTGACCATAACGGTTGCTGCAGTTACTTCCAGCACCAACCGTGCCATTCATGAGTTTTGTTTTTTTCAAACCTGCCCAATGCTCCTTTAACTGGAACTGCTAAACAAGGTCATGGACTTTTAGCTAAACATTGAGTGTCTCCCCCATCTTTATGTCTCACTGTGTGTTTGTAGTCCTTTATCAGGGATGCCAAAGGTAGAAGTTAAAAGTTAAAATGCTCAGTTGTTGGATTATTTACACACGATTCTTTGCACCGTCCTCGTGAATGAGAACAAGAAGAATACTGTTTATATACAGTCGTGATCATTATCCATATAATAGGAGTCAATCAGGGCAGGGAATTTTCTGTCTTTAATAAGGCATTTAACCACGTTTTGTTATGAATAGTTAGCAATATTCCCCTGTAAGTTCAGAACGTCTCGGAGGTGCTAAAACATTAGCTGAACTTAGTCCAATTGGTCATTCAGCTAGTGCAATTGAGAAACATGGAAATGCAAACTATGTTGATGTTTGCAGTAGCAAGTTTTGTCTAACCAAATGCTGTAGAGCACAGAGTGAAAGTCCCACTCAGACTACAACCAGGATACTACACTGCAGTTACGTCATTGTAATTTTGTAGTTGTCTTATTGCCTCTAAATCACCCCAGAAACAAATTAATAAGCATTTCCAAGACGTTCTGAACTCAGAGGCGAGTCGTGCTAGTAATTAATAACAAAACATGGTTAAATGAAGGAGTTTTTGGACAGATAATGCCTTATTATAGGCAGCAAATGTTCTACCCTTCTTGACTGCCATTATATGGATATATGCTGATCACGACTGGATATAATCTTCTTCCAAAGCACTCCAAGTGGCTCCAAACTTGTCATGGTAAGTAACTGAAGATAATATTTGCTAAAAATAAGGTGAAGGTTTAAGAAAAACCCTTGCCTTTTAGTGGGAAAAAAACAAAACAATCAAACCCCCTGTCGGGCCTTATGAAAAAATTAATTGCCCCCTTATTTCACACTAGGAGGAAATAAATTGCCACTCAGCAACGTCATGTTAAGTCTATGGCGGAGGCCGTTGGAGGAGCGTCACGGTCTCTGCGGCACTTTGTGAGCTTTGGCTCCGTCAACTTTTCAAGCTTTTCCTGCTTTTCATGCATCAAAGCTCATAAAGCCAGCAGCGCAGAAGTTCAGCTAGTTGAACTTTTGACGCTGCTGACGGTCCTGAAGCGGCGAGTTAACCAATCGGAGCTTATAATTGTAGCGATGTCACTACACGTATTTTTAATGTAGTGGGAGCAGGAAAAACCTACATTTTAATTCTAGAAAACACAGATTTACAAAATCATAAAAAACACTTAGCGAAGACAGATGGACTGGCGCTCTTCGGGAGGAATAGAGCGTCTGTAGTTGGTGTCCTGGTAGGAGATTTGAGCTCCGATGCGGCGAAGGAGGTCATAAAATTAGGCACGGGACAGACTGAAGTACCGCTGAAAGCGGACCTCAACCATACGTAGCTCGTGGAGCAAATGGTCGAACTCCCCAAACTCAGAACGCATACGTAGAATAGGGTACGCCCACAAACGGCGCTGATGTTGCAGAAGTCGACGCTGTCTAGCTTTATTTAGCAAATAAAGCCAAGCGCTCTCTCAATACTATCTGCCACAGTTCAGAACGTATAGCAACAGAAGAAGCCCCGCCCACGCGTTGTTTTTTGCTCAGAAGTGGCAGACTTTGCAAGCTTCAACATAGAAGCGTCAAACTAAATGCTTTGTGAGCTTTGCCTGACGCTGATAAAGCCTGCGGTCTGAATGCAGCATTAGACTCAGATCATTTTTTGCTGCATAACCCAAGTGTGCTTGAGCTTAAGGTTACCAGATGATGGCTGGATATTATCCTTCAAGATTTATTTTCGAGGTCCTTAGGCATCAAAACCTAGGGCCTATGGATCTAGGAGTAATTATGGTTTTGTGTGGCTACTTAAATTTTACTTAGCTTTCCAAGCAAAGTGACTTGTCACAACAACTTAGATGTTTAGCCTGATTAATAAGATAATATTTAAAAAATGGATTAGCTCATTTAAAAGTTTATTTGATTAAAGACATTTAAGTCTGACTAAAAAAAATAAAAAAATGAGAAGTATTTATACAGTGCTGTATATGCATATAAAATGTTAAGTGTTTAGCATGCTGTTAGGATTTAGCTCAAAATATCTTCAGTATAGTAAATATGTAGTCTCTTGGTGTAAACGTTTCACACATTTCTTCATGTCAAGAGATGGGGATGAGTGAAAGGCGAAAAATCCCTCTGTTAAACACACTTCATCAAAGGGAACTTTCGAACCATCTCATGGTATTAAAAGGATTCTGTCACAATGATTACAGAAAACTCAAGTAGACACAGTTGCTGTTGCAACAATCAACCAAAACATGAAAAAAATAGATGCACATCTTATGTTATGCGCATGCAGAGAAAACAAACTACAACCTCAAACCTACTCGTCAAAGCAGGAAATCCAGCTACTTTGACAAGCATAATCCTGGAACGAGAGGGGGTAAATTTAGGAAGAGACAAACCCAAACCCGGAAAAGCCGATTAGAGGCTGAGGGAACAAAACCCAGGCAGGGGGAGAAGGAAGAATAGAAAAATGTATCAAAAGCACCAAATCTACACTAACCCTGACTGAAGATGCTGGTTATTTCTCATAGACAGGGAGACCACATATAGGAAGGAAGGGAGGGTGAAAATGGAGCACAGGAACAGAGAGGTGGGTTGAAGAAGTAAATCTGCAGGGATTCAAAATGGTAAAGCTGAGACGCAATCAGAGGTAAAAGACAATAATAGGTTCTAGACTGCTAAGTTTTTAAGGAGAGATATTGAAAATCATGATTAAAAAGGTAGCAACCTGTACATGTCTGTTATAAACTATTAGGCTTTTTCAGTTGTCACTTCTACAGTGTAGCAGATAGTCTGTAAATATCTACAACAACATCCTTCAGGGTACACATAGGTGTGCTGATTGGCTACAATGTCTTGATCCCTGTCCCAGTATTTTTCTAGCACTTTCATTTGCTGCCATCACTGTCTTTACCTGTCAAATATTCTTACCAACATTTATGGTTTCGAATGAGTTTAAAAATGAATTTATTGTCAATAAATGATCTGATCTATACTCTAAATTATTGGAATGCAATACAGTTGTAATACAGTTTTAATGCAGCTCCCAAGGAGAAACACCATGTGCACAAGCAGATATAAAATATTCTTCTCTGACACAGGTGAACCACAATACAATAGTATACCATCAAAATATTTAGTAAATTCAGTCATTCATTAAAAAAATTAAGATTCATATGACGTGTGATACATTGTAAAAACGTATTTCTGTTCATTCAGAAGATTATGACCAACAGTGAAATTACAATCTCACAAAACATTTTTATTTTTCCACGACCAACAAAAACTATTTTTAATACAGAAATATTGTGGGCCTCCAAAATTCTGGAGAAGACCGCTGACTCGACAGTTGTCCAGCAAACAGTCAATGACTCGTTGCAAAGAGCGAAAAACAACATAGCTCATTTTGAAAGATGCTGGTTGTTCATAAGTTGTTTTTTACAGGTTTACACATGGAACATTGAGAGGAAGAAAAAATGTGGTTGGAAATTATGTGCAAGGAGCAGAAATAAGTGCAGCTAAGCAAAAATTGTGAAGCTCATTCAAGTGTTTATGGAAGATTCAAAAGGAACGAGGAACAGACTCAAAGTTGTTTAAAGACCCCCTCCGATTAAATAATTCTTTCTTTTTTTGTGCTGTTAACATTGTTCTTGTGGCATTTTTCTGATAGAAGAGGATATATCTTAAGAAAATTATGGTCATGCTTACGTTTTGAGTATTTCTACATTCAAATTGCTGTGAATCAGTTGCAGACGCTAAAACACTGTCTAAAACCGACTGGATTTGTGACCTAGAAACTCCACTGGTTGAGCCAGCCAGGCTTTGAGGAGTAGAGAAGACTGTGGTGAATAAAACGTATGTGCTGCAGCAGGTTGCTATGCATTAGTGTTATGATGGCCATCAATATTCTGACTACTACACTAAAGAAAATATAAATGCAACCCTTTTGTTTTTGCTCTATTTTTTAAGAGATGAACTCAAATATCTGAAACATTTTATACTAACATAAAATAATGATTTGTCTCAAAGATTGTTCACAAATCTGCCTAAATCTGTGACAGTGAGCACTTCTCCTTTGCTGAGATAATGCATCCTACCTCACAGATGTGCCATGTTAAGATGCTGATTAAACAGTATGATTATTGCACAGGTGTGCCTTAGGCTGGCCACTTCTATGAACTTATACATGTTTTATATCATTAGAAAGCTAATAGTCTTGTGATTCTCATGTTTACTAATCACAGATACAATTATAACTACAAACAGTGAGCACTTTTCCCAACAAAGTAACACCCACTGCCTCAAACACATCCGAAGGAGATAAAATGTTCAATGTACTCCTTCCTAGTCCAAAACACAAGACAAGAAAAACGGGTCTTTTAAAAAGTCTTTTAAAAAGTGTTGCTGTAATGCATTTTCCGACTTGTCTTTAAACGCACCATCCCGTATTTTGCTTCCGGTGAATCTTCGGCCAGTACGAATCATTTCCAGAGAGCAGCATCATGTTCAGCAAGCCAGCAGAGGGCAAGAGGCTTTGTTTTCACCAAACAAACTGCAGGTTGATTTTGCTGTTGCATCATGCCAATGTTAGCTAAATGATCAGTTAGGCTAATACAATGTTATTATATCGTTTTAAGCTAGTTACTGTCACATGTTTCATCCCTCTCATTTTGCAAACTGATGAAAAAAAGAAATGCTCTGTTTTTTTGTATTAAGCCTTTGTCATTTACAAGAAAAATCAATTTTCTGATTTAAATAGATACATTTTACATCATAGAAAAACTGTTTACATAGATCAGTATTTCTCAACATCGGAATCTCAAATGAAGTAAAAGTGAATTTATGTCATGTTATGGCAGGTTGTGTAATAAGGTTTTTCTGTCACTTGAGGCAAAAGGCATGTGCTTAAGCAGGTGGAGGAAAGTGAAAATGCTTGTGGGACTAAGAGGTGTGGACTGAAAATTATTGTGTAAATCCACCTCACCAGCCTTAGAAAACACTCTTTGACAAGGCTCAGAAGATGTTGGCATACACAAAAACACAAGAGCTAGACTATGTAAGTTGGGGTACAGTAATTTTTGCTTTTCCCAATATTCCAGGGGGCTTTCCAGCCTGCTAATATTTGGCTCCTTATTCTCATGCAAATCATGATAATGCCTTAGGATGGATGAGTTGTTGTTATGGTACCACATCTCCTTGGAACACAATAAACACTTCACCTTTGCATAAAATAAGGAAAGGTTGAAAAAAATATACAGCTCTTAATAAGCTAATCTAAATTGTCTGACAAAATGTTTGATTGAGGTTACCTTATTAGGAGTTATCAGGTTAAAATGTTCACACATGGGGGAATTCCTCCTCATCCTAGCTTGCTCCATTATCTCTCTCTCCTGGGACACATATCTTGCATATGTGTAAATGTTTTGACCGTGCAACACGTTTTTTTTCTACTTGTTCACTTAGCTTTCATTGCAGTGAACTGACAGTGGCCACACATCCTGCGCGTGACGCGCACGAGGCACAGCTCAAGGGAGTCATGCGCAACCTGAAATAGAACCAATCCTCCCTGCATCCAGATACCCCTTCTATGCCTACTTTGTAGCAGGCGAAAAGCAGCTGATGTAGTAGATCCGAATCTTTAGAATGGATTGGCGTTGTTGGCATGAAGTTCCGGGATGTGTACTACCGCCACAGTAAAAGCCGCTGTACACTACGCTATCCCACAATGCAGATGAAGCCCCAAAATCATAGAAGCAGATTGACTTCAGCTACAGAGGACGGTACCATAGGTGACGTAATGTTAACATCCCGGTAAAATGGTGGAGCAGTACGTCCGATCTCATGCCTACTACTCGCTCGTTTGCTACGGAGTATACACTGCATCAACTGGCAAGTAGTAGCTACTACGTAGCATAAAGTAAATACTAAGGATTCGCATACAGGGCCTATGTTTTGACATGCGCATTGAGCGTAGGTCTTGTCTTCCAGAGGAAATGCATTTAACTTCTCTTTGCAGCGCACAAAACGCAGCATGTGTGGCAGACTGCCACTGACAGGTCTTGTATTGCGCAGCACTGTGGTTACGCAGGGGCTTGCGTGTGTCCACACATACGCAAAATGTGTCCCACTCTCCTAAACCTTCAAATTATCTGTTTCTATACTCACAAAGCTATCTCCAAACTATATAAACACTAAACAAACTCTCCTATGAACACTATTACAACTCTTTCAAAACTGCACACAGATTGCAACTCTCCGAAACAAACCCACATTTTTAATAGAACCTGAGTGGTTTTTGTTGCTGTCAAACCGCTCAGCAAACGGTGAACCACTTCCCAAAGCAGTCACGTGGTACAGGCAGGCAGCAGGGCTTAAAACAATACAAATTTTCGGCTCCTCCCCTCAATGAAGCAGGTCTCAATACGCGCTTTGTGGAAACGTCCCCTCCACTGTTCGACACACACTTCATAGTTTTGGCACACATCATAACATCACTACATGAATCTTTTCATCTCTAAATGAATGTATGAAGGAATGAATGAATAAATAGATTATTGATTCCACAGTATGCAAATTCATGTTAAGGCAGCACACATATCAAAAATGAATAATAATACAGGGCAAGGGCAAGTGAGAAGACAGACAGTAAGCTATAAAGTAACATATTATAAAATAAAATATTATTAAGCCTTCCGGCTGCACTTTTTTCCCCTCCCGCTTCGAAAACCCCACGTAAGCATGTGAGGTTGAGTCTCCCAGTAATGTCAGTTTGTTTTGATTCTGCCTCCTGCATTCACTTGTGTTCGTCCTGAAGAATACATACCATAATTTCACTTAGACTAGATTGGATTTATTTTGGGATTGTTGAGCAATTGGTTGATAAATTCCTTAAACTTTAGATAAATCTCTATGCTTCCTTGGTGTGTATAGTTAATGCATTGGTCAAAAGAATTCATCCTTCAGATAAAGACTGATTGGTGTAATTCATTTGTTTCTTACAGTAGTAGCCAGATAAAAAGTTCCCATCCCAGCAGAGTTCCAGCGGCTGGAATGACCCCCACCATCTCCTGGGCATGAATAGTTTTCACTGGAACTCCTCCCACTCAATGAAATACAGAACATGACCAGAAGATGGTACTTCTCTCACAGAATACAGCACACAACGTCAGAGGCAGAATTTCAGTGTTCTGACTTTCTGTGCTACCTGACATTCCATGCTACCCTTGAGCACTGCGCATGCGGACTTTCGATTTTACATCACATATGCTGACTCAGCGAAGCTGTCATCAGAACATCCTACCTGTGTTGCGTCTTTTTTATTTCGTGGATGATTAAGGTAAGTTTTATCCAAGTTACTTTCAAACTGACCTTCTTTCAGCTGTTATATGTCTACTAGTTTACATGACTGCCCTGTAGGAATACAAATGACTTTACTTTCACGTCTGTAATATTGTTAAACTGTATGTAAACAAACTCTCCCTATTTTTTAGAGACGACCGCATGAATTGCGACCGCATGAATTGCGACAAATACGGTCTATTTTGTGAGCTATTTGTGTCTATCCTAACACTATTATTCAATATTTTGGAGTAATAATTCAGTTTTCTTAAACCACCCTAAATACATGCGAAAAGGAGACCATTGAGAAGACAGATAAGCTGTCTGCTCTGCTGTTTAGCATAACATGGCGTCACTTGGTGCGTTCATGATTAATTAGAAGCATATTTTCTTTTAAGGTACAGAAACAAAGTGAAAAAAAAAAGTTTTTCAGCTCTCTTGCGAGCATCATATTTTATTGGCTTGGTCTGGGAAATATTTATTAGCTGCTTATAGTAACCTATTTCCAGAATTTATCCGCCATCTACAGATAAATACCAAATAAACACTATCACTGTTTATTTTTGTAGCGTCATGAAGCTGTGGGTCTGTGATGGACTGGCGACCTGTGCAGGGTGTACCCCACCTCTCGCCCGTCGACAGCTGGAGATGGGCACCAGGCCCCAGCGACCCCTGGAGGATTAAGCGGTTCAGAAAATGGATGGATGGATGAAGCTGTGGGTTTCAAGTTATGGTAGGTGATGCAAGCTGTTTAGCACCTCTAAAGAACTAATCTAATGATTTCCAAACTTTATTATTTATTCGAACAACTTGGGATTTCCAATATCCCCCTCTCATTTCATCAGCTCTAATATAGGTTCATCATCATAAATATCAGACTATTTAGATCCTGTATAGTGTTGGACATGTGCTTTATTTAGCATGTTTTTAAACTCATGTGGTGTTTTTTTTTTTTTTTTTTTTTTTTTACAGAATCCTGTCCCTGGTTTTAGCAGAGATGTCCAGGAAGCTGTTTCCAGGACAGTAACAGAGATATGACGAAGATGAACCGACCAAGAAGCTGTTTTTTCTTCTCATTATTTATAAAATATTGATAAATATAACTGAACAAACCATCCAATGAAGATGTCATCTAAAGATGTTTTTCCCAAAAGTTTGGGCTGTTGTAGGCTTTTGATATGTGTTTTGATAAAACCAAGTATATTCTTGTATGATTTAAATTTGTATTTATCTTTGATGATTCAACCCATTTGAGACCATCAGCATGTTACAGAAGCTTCCTGTTGTCATAGATTCAGAGCGAAGAAAAAACTTTTTTTTCGTTTGATTTAATGTTGATAGCATAAGGACTTTAATAGGAAGAATACGTTATTGTCTTGTTTTATATCATGATAGTCATGGATGCTTTTTAGCATGCTGACAGAAACTTGTTCAGGGTAAAAATAAATGATACGCTGACCTGTCAGTCATTAAAGCCTTTAAGATGGAAGCAGCCACCCACAGAGTTGAGCAATAAATTATCCAGATTTGTAGTAGGGGGTGTTTACATTGAAATATTTGTATTTGTAACAAGATTTGATAACTTAAATCACCATCATAAAGTTACAGATTCTGAGATCAGATGTTAGAGATTTGTTTGTAGTTGTTAACTGTCTCAGAAATAATTTATCTTTACAGATCCATAGTGACGCCTGAGGTGTGGTGAGCGCAGTTTGAATTTGTTACATGTAAAAGACCGACTCAACTCATCCATTCCAAAATGTTTGCAGAGTTAATCTGTAATGTTGTTGTATCTGTTTAATTACAATAAATTAATTTAGTTTCCCCTTGTTTGATACTCTCATTCTCACAGTGCCCTACTGTTAGACGTTCTGAAGATTTTGTATAAGTGGGTAGAAAATATATGTGCTAAAAATCTTTATATTGTACAGATCAAGAATGTTTTCTTAAGTTTGGACAAACTGATCAGAAAGGCTTTGCTGGCTCAGGACATGGACCCTGTAGAACTGTGGTGGACAGGCAGATGAGGAGGAAACTTCAAGCAATTCTGCGTAGTACTAAACATCCCCTCCCCCAGGGAATTAGCATTAGTATTGCACAACCTTTTCTCAAAAGGGTTTACATGCAGGCAATTGGACATTTTGGTTTCTTGAAGAAAAAAAGTCCAGTTGCCTGCTTTTAAACCCTTTTGAGTATGATGACCTAGATGACTGAGAACCTTCACCAGCTTATTGCTCAACCTTTTGTTTGGTACCGATGGGCCATTGGTCACCCATGGTCACACAATTCACTGCCTAAAATGCACATAGTGGTTGAACTTTGACTTGTGTTTGTTGCTTAAATCATGTGTTCAGTAACAAACTTCTAGAAGTATTCAAGAAGAAGGGACATTACATCTTCTGTGGGAGCTGGACCGGAGGGAATATTACATATACAGTGATATGTATGAGTCATGGAGAAGAGTGTGCTTTTCTTTTGGTTGTCCTTAATATCTCAGTAATGCTTCAAAAGTTAACATTGCACTGATATTTTTGTGTATATGCTCTGTAAGAAGCTGCCAGTGGCTATAGAAAACATAATTCCACCATGTTTATGTGCCTTTGGCCGGATTAATCAGTGGAAGTTGTTTAGAAGGCTGCAAGAGCTAGGGGTTTCTTCTTATTAAATATGTATTCTACTCTACTGGAGAGAAGTGTCTCTCCAGGAGGTCAGGAACCCTCCTGCCTCCAGCGTCCCGGTCACCAACATGCTTACAGCGGTCAGGCACAGCAAAATCGGTCACTTCAACATTTAACCTGTTAATAAAGGTTGGCTATTATATCTGACGGTTCTGCAACGAAGATAATTTTGTTTCTTGTTTATTTTTCTCTGTTGAATAATTTCCTTGTTTAATATGAACAAAAAATATTTTTTTGCACCAAAATCCAACCCGCCCCATTAAATCTTTTCATTAACAGCTGTCCAGAACTGTCCGGCACCTTCCAGCGCTCCACCTACAGGAAGCTTGCCCAGGAGCAGACTGTCTTTGGGGAGCTGCTCCTGCTGCTTGGGGATCCAGAGCGCACAGGGGGGTGCGTGTGCGTGTGTAATATACTGTACAGCAGTACTGCATACAAGCTTGCACAGAGAGAGACTGGTCATTAATGCTGATTTTGATGTTGATTTTTTCTTCCTCCACTTTCAATAAATAGCGTATGCAAAGCAAAAATCTCGACTGTCTTTATTGCATAATAGAAAATCACAACACACACAAACATGTAGCCTACTGTGTCACTATATTTAAACAACAGCTCATTAAATATGATCTTCACAATCCTTTCTATCAGCAACTGACATTTGTGAACTTTGTAGCCCATAAAACAGTCAAACTTTATAAAAAAATAAAATAAACAAAAGTTGTCAAAAAACAAGACCCGTTCTCAAACCAGGATCCTCTTGTTGAAACTGTCTTTGCAGCTATTTAACCACTAGGTTATCTGCATGGACAGACGCTGAACCCTATTTATAATGATGTACAGCTCTGCGCTTTGAGAGAAAACTATATATGAATGCTTATGATTCTGTAGTGGGCCTATATACAGGTGCTGGCCAGTAAATTAGAATATCATCAAAAAGTTGAATTATTTCAGTAATTCCATTCAAAACGTGAAACCTCTATACTGCATACTTTCCTTCCACACATAGTGATATATTTCAAGTGTTTATTAATTTTCATTTTTATTATTACAACTGACAGCTAATGAAAACACCAAATTCAGTATCTCAGAAAATTAGAATATTCTGAAAAGGCTCAATATAGAAGACACCTGGTGCCACTCTAATCAGCTGATTAACTCAAAACACCTGCAAAGGCCTTTAAAAGGTCCCTCAGTCTTGTTCTGAAGGCTCCACAATCATGGGGAAGACTTCTGACTTAACAGCTGTCCAAAAGACGACCATTGACACCTTGTACAAGGAGGGCAAGACACAAAAGGTGATTGCTAAAGAAGCTGGCTGTTCGCAGAGCTCTGTGTCCAAGCACATTAACAGACAGGCGAAGGGACGGAAAAAATGTGGTAGAAAAAAGTGTACAAGCTCTAGGGATAACCGCACCCTGCAGAGAATTGTGACGACAAACCCATTCAAAAATGTGGGGGAGATCCACAAAGAGTGGACTGCAGCTGGAGTCAGCGCTTCAAGAACCACCACGAAGAGACTCATGAAAGACATGGGATTCAGGTGTCGCATTCCGTGTGTCAAGCCACTCTTGAACAAGAAACAGCGTAAGAAGCGTCTCGCCTGGGCCAAGGACAAAAAGGACTGGACTGCTGCTGAGTGGTCCAAAGTTATGTTTTCTGATGAAAGCAATTTTTGCATTTCCTTTGGAAATCAAGGACCCAGAGTCTGGAGGAAGAGCGGAGAAGCACAGAATCCACGTTGCATGAGGTCCAGTGTAAAGTTTCCACCGTCAGTGATGGTGTGGGGTGCCATGTCATCTGCCGGTGTTGGCCCACTCTGTTTCCTGAGGTCCAAGGTCAATGCAGCCGTCTACCAGGAAGTTTTAGAGCACTTCATGCTTCCTGCTGCTGACCAACTTTATGGGGATGCAGACTTCACTTTTCAACAGGACTTGGCACCTGCACACAGTGCCAAAACCACCAGTACCTGGTTCAAGGACCATGGTATCCCTGTCCTTGATTGGCCAGCAAACTCGCCTGACCTTAACCCCATAGAAAATCTATGGGGTATTGTGAAGCGGAAGATGCAATACGCTAGACCCAACAATGCAGAGGAGCTGAAGACGACTATCAGAGCAACCTGGGCTCTCATAACACCTGAGCAGTGCCACAGACTGATCGAGTCCATGCCACGCCGCATTACTGCAGTGATGGAGGCAAAAGGAGCCCCGACTAAGTATTGAGTGCTATACATGCACATTCTTTTCATGTTCATTCTTTTCAGTTGGCCAACATAAAAAAAAAACATTTTTTTTCATTGGCCTTTAAAATATTCTAATTTTTTGAGATACCAAATTTGGAGTTTTCATTAGTTGTCACTTATAAATATCAAAATTAAAAGAAATAAACATTGGAAATACATTGGTCTGTGTGCATTGCATGAATATAATGTACAAGTTTCACGTTTTGAATGGAATTACTGAAATAATTCAACTTTTTGATGATATTCTAATTTACTGGCCAGCACCTGTATATATAATTCTGATTTAGTAGACTATTAGGGTGATTTAGAAAATAACAATAAGGAATGATGTTTGAAGGGAAACTACAAGAAGAATTCCGCACACACGGAAACAGTAGTTACAGCAGTTTAAGCATTTCACCCTTTCAAAATCGAAACTTTATCTTCTAAATAATTCTCTAAATTTTATCTGAATTTGAATAAGTTTCAACCCTTTTCCTATGAGGTGTTGTCAGTTCTGTCTTCGTCAAGCTTTATTTTGGATCTTACCCGGCTAGAGACAAGACATTCTGTTTTTTGATTGGTTTAGAAATTCTATGTTCTGATTTGCTAACTCAAGACAGCTGTACGATGAGCTAAACAAGCGCACAGCGGTGGTGGGCATTGACTGTTCATAGTAAAACAGCGAGGCGCCTGGGTTTTTTCTATAAAATATTCAATTTTGATATCACTAGTTCAAAATGTTGTATCTTTAATATGGTTATACAGTAGATAAAGGTACACTGTAAATTAGAAAAATCTTCAGTATGATCAAAAGTTTGTGACACGAGCAAAATCATACATCTACTTTGCATATTATGACATCATCAGGCGTTGGCACTATTGGATTGGATGACTTTTACAATTTTTTGCTTTTTTACATTGTTTAAAACCTTTTTTCATAAATAATTTTATTTTTTTATTTAGATTTTTCTATATATGTATTTTCTACATCTGTTTCATTTTTTTGGCTTTTTTTCAAGAACAGGTGAATGTATCTGTTTATGTCCTTTCTTATGTGGCTCCGTTACTCTATTTACTATATAAAATCAACAGAAAGAAAATATTGGCCACAGAATTTTACAGATCCGTCCCAAAAATAACTTCAGGCTCATCAAATTGTCTGATCCTAGCTGCCTGGCTCCTCCAGCAACCAGGCCCAGCTAACTGGCTCCTCCACCAGGCCCAGCTACCTGGTTCCTCCACCAGCAACCAGGCCCAGCTACCTGGCTCCTCCACCAGGCCCAGTTGCTCGGCTACTCCACCAGTACCAAGGCACAGCTACATGGCTCCTTCACCTGTAAGACTTGATTAAACATGTTTTTAACTGGTTCTATACCCTTTTAAAGACTGATTTTAATATCATTTAACTTTTTAACAACTTGTTTTTATTTGTGCAATTTTTATCGGAGTGTGGGCTCATTTTTTCTTGTCATGCCTCGTACCTGTAATTCTGGGTGCAATGGCTGCCTGAGACTCAGCAAAAAAATCTCGGAGCTGGAGCGGAGGATTTCCATGCTCCACCAGATCCAAGACCATGAGAGCGACATAGACATCATCTTCGGCCGGACCTTCGCTGATGCTGGAGTTACTGGGCTGGCCGACACCATCCCTTGTCAGCCCGGCGAGGCTGTGGAGGCCGCAATATCCACGTAAAATCCAGGACATATGTTTGACCAAGCAGAACAATAGGTTGCGACAAAGTGTTACTGACTTTAACTGTCATTGGCCATAAATATATGGATGATTGGTGTATATAAAAATTTATAATGAGAAGGTTTTACCAGACAGGGTTGCATTATGTCCTCAGATATGTCCATGGACTTTGCAAGAGTCTACCTTTTCTATTCATGAGATGACAAATAAAAAAAAAAAAAAAAAAAAAAAAAAAATATTATATATATATATATATATATATATATATATATATATATATATATCACATTCAAGATAACAGATTTTTTTTGTCAATGCAGATAATCTTTTTTTATTCATAAACTTCTCTTTTCAACAATTTGAGTTCCACTGCTCCCTGTTGCTACTTTATTTCCTCCTCTGTCTTTTGCGCCTCCGCAACTCTATTTCTTTGTCAATGTCTCGGTCTCTATTAATCCAGGGGCTGTAGGGGCTGTAGAGTTGGTATTTTCACCCAGTGATAAGGGCCTTCATAGAATGAGTCTGACACAGAAGGGGTTGTAATGTGGTGGAAGCAATAAAACACCAGCACACTCACACACAGGCACACACAAATTCATGACTTTATTCTATCTCAGTATGATAAAATGGTTCATTCCAGCAATGATAGATGGATGGAGGAAGCTGATAACTTCTCAAAACATAGACCGAGGCTGATAGACATAACATAGGGAGCCTGGATTATGTTCTTGGGCAAGTTGTACACCATTTCCATCACTGGACCTAGCTGTACTATGGCTAGACAACAGTTTGGGTATGTATAATTTTCTCAGTTAAGGTGTTTGAGTAGGGGTAAAAATCTGAATAAAAGTGTCTGCTTGGCTCTGAAAAATGCTTTGGCCTAACTGCAACAACTTCCAAGGGAAATTTCTAAATATATCACAGCTGCAAAAACAGGATTTTATAGAGCATTTAAACCTGTCTCTTCCTGATGTCCTGTGTAATTGGATGATAAATAGAGCAATCAAAAACACTGACAAAGATAAGTGTTGCTGGCTGTCGTCTAGCTGTGTTATAGGGAGATGTGCATGTATAGAACATCTGTGGGAGACACACTTTGGAGATTTAGCACACCTCTCATCATAATGGCTACAATTTTATCTTCCCAAAATATGAAAATTAATCAGCGTAAAAAAAAATACCAGTTTTAAATTGACTTTGTTTTATAAAAGTGAGCAATAAACACTTTATGAAAGTGAGCCATGCTCATTTCTTTATATTTTTTATTGCTATTACGTAGCTGCATCTTCATTTATTTTCAGGGCAGTAGCTACCGATTTCTAACTAAAACACTCTTTGCCGATTTTTTTAAAGTCCTTCCTTTCTGTCATGTTAAACTCAAGCCGGTAGTGGCAGATGTACGTTTATGCTGAGGATGGTTCCAGTGGTTGGTTTTCCCTGGTAAAATTAAGTGGTTCTTCTCCCCTGTCGTCTCATGCCAGTTTAGGAAGGGAGATTCCTCCAAATACAGTAACTAAATGGAGTTGTATGAGGTTCTTTACAGACATAACAGTTCAAAACCCAGCATTGAATGAGCAACTGAATCAATTTGCTTTGCAATGTATTTCGATTTATTACACTATATTGTACTTGAATGGTGAATAGTGATACAGTAGGTATGGCTGTCTTGCTGAAAGACAGCCTTAGGTTTGAATCCTGGGCCTGTTGGGGTTCTGTGTCATTTGTAATCCCTCTGTAAGGCTGGGGATTACTTTAATACTTTAGTGAGGTTTCTAATAACAGGCCGAGATGGAGCGGTTGGAGTCTTGTGTACTTTACTCAAGAACCATGAAAAAGAACCAACATCACAGTGCCACCTAATGGTCACAGCTTGAACAATATCTGAGACATTTTAGGACATCCTCGGGTATTAGACCAAAGAGACTCAGATGTCAGGTCTCAGGTAAAAAAAAAACTCATAAAAAAGCTCTTCGAAAAAATACGGTCAGGTCTCAGAAAAATCGGCATCATAACCAAACCTACTCCAGATGGTGCCATTGTCAGACGTAATGCAAAACAATTTACAATACTTAAAGAAACACTCAATTACTTTGTGAATATTTGCCGTCCATCTCAAAGTTTGCGGCTTAAAGCCATTGTTGTACACCAAATCTCTATGGAGTGCATCTGAAGAGGCCATTGTACTGAAGGTTTTACAAGCCCCCAAGACAAAAATACAAATTATAAAAAAACTAACGCCGTGTCATTTGGTAAACCATCAAACAGCTTTACCAGCACTGTATTTCGTCATCATGACCAAATTAGCATGGAAACAAGCATTTATTACCTGTGATGCCCATGACCACTTTTTCAGTAATGACTAATCTAACGCATGATTATTTCCATACAGATAATCAGATTAAAGTTAATTGTTTAAGCCACTGTACATTACTATTTTTGTTATTTTCTTAAGCAAAAATATATATTTGGTACATAGCAGCAAAAGCCCTAAGAAGACAAGCAACAATAGCGGTAAATTTGTTCTTACATACCTTCAACAACGCTACTCCGTCTTTTTCTGTCGTAATCTAAAACAGCTGCTTATCTCCTTTACGGTTGACATGTTTGTTCTGGCCTGAGTCTAAGTTCTGTACTATGTAGGCCTACTCTGCCCCCTAGTTGAACTCTCCAGTAGTATTTTCTCTGACCACGCAAGTACGTCCCCAAGACGCAGTTTATTGCTTTATAGGTACTAGTGTCAACGTGAGCTTAAAAAGCAAGTATATTTCCGGCCTTACAGTTAAAATACACTTCCAATAAAGTGAGTATTGGCACAACTGGTTATTGTTTCTATGTTGATGCATTGGGAAGTTCTACTGGCAGCTGCTGAAAGTAACTAGTAAAGTAACTTGTAATCTAACTTAGTTAATTTTAAAATAAAGTAATCAGTAAAGTAACTAAGTTACTTTTGGAAGGAGTAATCAGTATACAGTAATCATATTACTTTTTCAAAGTAACTGTGGCAACTCAGTTTATTACTTACCAATCCAGTAGCAACACGGCTAGTTCAGCATCCATAGTACATTGTATCCCATTGTATCTCTAATGCCTCATTCACTGCGGAGGCGCACTCTAAACTAAAAAGATGTAACACTGAGCTGTAGAAGCTGATCCTACTTTGAGTTAAACTGAGTAATCGTGTGACAGAAAAGATTTTTCACAGCAGCAGTGTTGGGCATCTTATATTAAAAAAGTAATTAGTTATAGTTAAGAAATATACAAAAAGTCAATATTGGTCTACATAACTAAACTAATACACACAGATGTGGGTAAAAAAAAAGGAACATCTGTACATAAAGTTTTGCAAATCTATGCATCTGTAATATTACACAGTAAACCAAGCACTATCCAATTGGTTGTAGTAAGCGTTTCAAGACTGATTTGATGTCATCTAGTCTGGAAGACAATCAAGTTTTACAGTAACATATTGACAGGAAATATTACATTGCCTATGTTAATAAAAAAAAAATAAACCATGTCATGTTCCTTGGGTGTCGAGCAACAATTTATCGACATTATGAGGTTACTTTGTCAGTAGATCTCGAACATATTTTCTGGGATGCATAGAGATTTATTGAAAAACTAAACCTAACCCCTAACTAAAACCAGCGCCTTAAGGACAGAGCCATCGGAGGCAATATGTCCACTCTACCAGCATAGTTCTAGAGCGATCTGCTGCGTAGTGCGCAGCAGAGCAGAGCACATGCACTGGAAATTAGGGGTGAGACAGCGAGAGCACCAAGGGTATCCATCCACCTTTGCATCATCATATTTGCAACAGCATCATTACCAACAACTGTTCCATCCCTGCAGCTATAGTGTGGCTGTCAAAAAGCCAGACAATGCTGCTCTTCATTCAATCACATTATAGTAACGCATCACTTTACATCTAAAGTAATGGTAATGGCGTTGCAACGATAAGAAAAGTAATTAATTAGATTACTTAATTGTGAATCAAGTGACTACTTCTTAAAGTGATACGCGCATCATCAACAGTGTTATTATTGTTAACGAAAACGAACGAAATAACAAAAACTAGAAGTAACTCTAAACTGAAATAAAAATAAAAATTTAAATTTGAAACAAAAACAAACTGAAACTGTAATGAGTGCTCACAAAACTAAAACAAAGTAAATTGAATGAGAAAATGTGCTTAGTTTTCATTTCATACAGTGCCTCATAAATTCTAGAATAATTATTTCTATGTCGCTTTCGCCAGAAACAGATGCGATCATCTGTGTTGTGCCTTTTTAGTCTCACAAATTGCCTTGATAGAAAAAAGCAGAACAATAAAGTTGGATACAATCCCATCAATTCGCTCCCTTTCAAAGAAATAAATGACGTTTGGATTGCAAACTATCAGAAGAACAGATTGAAATGATGATCAAAAAGGTTGGCAGCAAAAACTTCATACCAGGTGAGCTACAACGGCTAACAAATAAGCTAACAATGTGACTGCAAACTGCATTCAACAGCAATGGGGGTCGTTGTTACACAGGAGTTGTGTAGCTGGTGTAGGTTGTGCGTGTATCCGCTGTGTTGATGGACAAATAATTCCTCTCTAGTTTCTGGTTGTTGGTTTTTACTGGGTGTACTGCAGTAAAAGTCGTCTGTGTTGCTGCGGTCCGCCTAGCGTCATGTCAGCAAAAGGTTGAGAGAAAGCGCAAATGTGCAATCAAAAGCATCATAGTACTCATGGTAGCTTGGCTTTTGTTTTGTTGTGTTGCCACTCAGTGTTTTTATAGAACTGTAGTACCTGCATTAATTGTTTGGCTTTTTAATGCACATGTGCTGTTATTGTTTTTACATAACTCTACCATATTTCTTTTATACTTGCCTGATTTGTATGGTTGTTAATCTGGCCCATGTCAATACAGTTTTAAAAAAGCATAATCATTTTCTGAGATTTTGTTATACATTTTTTTCATTTTTTATTGTTGTTGTTTTCTTGCCCCGGTACACAACTTGTTAAACGAAAAGACTAAAACTGAAACGAATAAAAACTAAACTGAAACTAAGCATTTTCAAAAAACTAAACTACCTAACAAATGGTAAAAACTAACTAAAACTAACTAGAATTTGAAATCTTAAGTCAAAACTAAATGAAAATTAAAACTAATGAAAATTTGAAAACTATTATAACCCTGATTGTCACTGAATCTTGCTCTGTGAGCTGAATACATGCACCAACATTCATTCCCATGGATCCTTCTCTATTGCCTTCCCACCCTCCATTCCCTGACACCTCCACATGCTCTAATTATAAAAAGTAACTGGGCCATCTCATTCTCACTCGCCTGCCCTGCCAGCCACTTTCATGCAGGACCCCATTGTCTCCTCCCCGGCGCTTCTCCTTCTCACATACAAGTTAGCCCAACTCTCTCTCAATAGTTGAACTGGCTTTGATTTTCTCACTACTCACCTTCAAGTCCTCTTCTAGTGTTGTCCTGGTTTCAAGACCCTCCAGTCCCGATCCCACGTTCGCAGTCCCCCCTCAGCCAGTGGTGGCTGGCAGATAGAGGGCGCTAGGGTGCCGCCCCACCACTCACAACTTGTCATAGAGTTATGTTCCATCCATCTTCTTAACCGCTTATCCAATTCAGGGTCACGGGGCAGCTGGAGCCTATCCCAGCAATTATCAGGCGTTAGGCAGGGTACACTCTGAACAGGACGCCAGTCTGTTGCAGGGCCAACACAGAGAGACAGACAATTTAGGGACAATTTAGAGTGATCAATTCACCTATCATGCATGTTTTTGGACTGTGGGAGGAAGCCAGAGTACCCGGAGAGAACCCACGCATACACGGGGAGAACATGCAAACTCCATGCAGAAAGACCCTGGGCCGGGATACGAACCCACGACCTTCTTGCTGCAAGGCAACAGCGCTAACCACTGCGCCACCGTGCAGGCATAGAGTTATGTTTTCAGGTTTAATTTAGTGCGGACTCAAGTAGCTGTGTAGACACGGCTACTTCACAATAAGGGTATTCATTGCTAATGTTTGACATTTATGATAGGTGTTATTATTTTTCAATTGAGATCACAACTACATCACTCAAAGCTGTATCAGCAGCTGTGTGGAAATGAAAAAGAACAGAAGAAATATAACAGCCTTTTCTCCAACTTACATCTTTTAATACTCTGAATGGCTTTAAGTGAAGCTCTGTCAGGTAACTCCAGTGTGAACAGTCATTACACCCTAAACCAGTACCTCAATAGACAGGTCAGTGTTTCCTTCACTACATTAGCAGTCTGTGTTGCAGCACAACTGTTAAAACATCTGACTAAAAGTACTCTGTTGCAATAGGATAGTCCCATTATGAGGATGCTCAGGGTTGTCCAACATTAATAAGAAACGGTCAGCTTTACATACAAAAAATGTTAACCAGTTAGTTTGGCTTAACAACTGGCTAAAGGATAAATAGTTTAAAAGAGCCATGTGTGAATGTGGAGTTCAAAACCAAATTTTTATTTATCTGTCCTTAATTTCATTTTTAGAAAGTGCCTTTATTGACACAATTTTTTTTGTATTTTTAGACATATTTAGGAATGTTAATTAGTCATAATTAGTTGACAGCTACCCTGTGATTAAATTGCTATTCATCCCAAAATAAACTATTTTGTTGATAAAATGTATAAATGAGTTTATAATAGCACTATCTACATGTCTGGTCATCATTTTAAGTATTTAAGTACATTTTATTTAAAATATTAATTTTGTACTAAAAACTGTTAGTTTAGTGCCCCAAGTGGTTAAACAATTACACTGCACAGGAATTCACTAGAGTTGGAATCCTGCATTGCTAACGGCTCAGCTCGTGTGAAGACAGCAGTACGGCCATGGTGGCCTATATAACACATGCGGTCTCGACCACACCTCCGTAGTGAGGTGCCATTAACTGTCTGCAGCACAGTTGGCTCAATACCTGGGTGGTTTGTAATGTACGTGGTTACCCCTACTTGCTGACATTTGCTCATTACCTATGAGAAGGGGAATAACTGATATTAGTAAATGGAAAATAAAATCTGGGCTAAGAGTTAATTTTCTAATGCAAAAATTGTGATGGTGTGAAAGGTGTTTTTTTTTGTGTACATTTCTGAATGACTTTCTCGTCATGCTTGGATACGTTATACCATGGACATCTCTCTGCAACACACATTTTCTGTTGCTGACAATGACGTACAGTGGCCGCAGGTGGACCTGTTGAGGCAGAGTCAAACAAAATTACTCGAACTAATCTATATTTAGCATTAGATTTGGCCAACAACAATGTACCACTCAGAAACACCGCTCATTCTATGCGGCCACAGGCTCGGTATCTGCTGCTGCTCCGGGCAGAGAACTAGACAACGGCCCGAAAAGATATGGCTCAGGGCCGCTTGCCTCCTTCACAGAATTTATATCCCTGTACTCTGTTCCCTCTGGAGAAGGAAGTGGAGAAAAAAACCTCAACCTCCAGATTATTTCCCTCGGAGGCAATGGAGCTTGCCTTACTATGGCTCGCTCCATCTTTCTGACTTCTTTGACTCAGCACTGGTGCAACATGACACTCACAGCCCAGACCACGTTACTCTTTAATTAGATTTTAAAAATGCCACCGTTTCAGAGCCCTAATATCTAGCCATCATAGTCATAGTCCCCCCTTGGAGAAAATTCCACCAGCCATAACTGCCCTCATCTCTGAACTGTTTTAAAATCATTAAAAAAAAAACATATTATATTGTAAAATGTGTTTATTCCAGTCCCCTCTTAACCTGACAAAAAGCTGCAATAGTTCGGAAGACTCCCTGATCAAGGCGGTTTTAAAAGATTCCTGGAAATGTTAGCTACTAAGCAGCAATCTAAAAATAAATGTGTTTTTTGCACAGTTCTGTATAAGTAGGTTTAAGACCACAGAAAAAAAAAAGTTATTTCAATTTACATGATTAAATTGTCTACATCGGTTCCACACAATCCGAATAAACACATCTGACATAATTTAGCCCCTTTTTTCTTAGTAAAATAAACATGTTGAATTAACGTGATATTTATTGGTTCCCATAACATGAATGTATTACATAATGTAGTCATATTATTTTTAAGTCATTAAAACATAATTTTCAATTTACTTTTGATTGTTACTTTTACTCAATGTTGTGTAATGTGAATACAAACTAATGATTATCAGGCCAGGTATCAGGTCACTTAGTTGGAAGGCATAGCACTTCCCACTACACCATTGCAGCCACGTGTTAGAGCTCAACACCTAATAAATAATGAAAGATTACTCTTTGTTTAATTTACATTTAATATTTCTCCTTATTAAAGTGACAGTGTGTAGTTTTTGCGGTACATCTATGAAAATAGCCATTAAAATACTATGTAATAATAATTACGTGAAGCACATCAGTTGCAAAATATAGCAGATATTGTAAAATATGACTTTGAAAATCAGTTTTAAAAATACATAGGCGAGGGTCCTATTTTCAGGGGAAAGCCAAATTAGATGATGTCCTTAAATCTACAAAAGCCCGGACGGACAAAGCGCACGTAACACGCCCGCTATTAAAACATTGATTTCCCCTCAAAATACAATTTTTTTTGGCCATAAATACATTTTTACCTTTTCGCTATTTCCAAGCGATGAAAGAGAGACTGATGTGCTCTTCATGTTGCTGCAAATAGATAATTCTCAGGGAATTGCGCATTTGAAAACAGCACTAGTTGGACTTCGGTTGTTCAGTTTCTTAATCTAAGACACAGACCGCATGCTTGTGATAATTTAAGTATGCACTTCCCCCTACTGTCCGAAAATTACACACTGTGCCTTTAACTTCAGAGTTTATCACTGTGATAACTGTTTTTTTTTTAGATTACTCAAAAAAATTACGTTTAGTCAACTAACAGGTAACAGTTAGTACTATAGCAAAACCTTTGACTTTAATCTTTCTATAAAACAGAGGCAATGTTTTCCAATATATATTTAAAATTTTTACAGAAAGTGTTCAAATAATAAATATTACTTCATTTCCAGTGTTAACTAAACATGATTATACTGATTTCAGTAAAATAATTCCTTCATTTTACACCAACGCAAGAAAATTGTGTAAATTCAGTATTGTTGATAATTGCTTAAATTGTACTTAATTAAATCATGTAAATAAGAGAAACATATATAGATTGTGGAAGTCTTTATTGGATGAAAAGGGGAAGAAAAAGCTATGTGCATTTGCTTGTTTGAATGTATTTGTGTGCAAGACCCTATCTGTATGTCATTTTATCTATACATTTTTTTTTACATGTGCAGGTGTCTGTTTTTCGATATTGGTTTACTAGATAGAATTTTCCAGATCGTGGCTAGCCTGGCAGGCGGCACAGATTGAGGCAGCAGCCAGTTTGACACCAGTTAGGAAGCAGGATCGTATGAGTGGGAAAAAGCAAATTGAAGTGTCATAAAGATATTAATGGAAACAAGATGTGGCCACCAAAAAAAACCATCAGTAAATTGGCTAGCAGTAAAAATACAAATCCAGCCAAGCCAAAAGAAGCTTTTCCAATTGAAATGTCTGTGCTTAATAGATTATACATATCCTAGGATTTTATTTTTTTCTGTCTTGCAGAAAGCCAGTGCAGACAGTATATGTTATGACCAAACACAATAAAAAAAAAAAGTAAATTGAACATATATTTAGTGTTTGCCTTTGTGTTGATGTGTTAAATAATGCTAAAGCAGAAAATGACCAAGTAATATAAAAAAATATATAATTGCAAAAGCATGTGTTTATAATGGTATATTAGGGAAAATATGGCAAAGAACAATTTTGATTCCAGTAGTTTTACACAATTTAAACTAAGACAAGAGTTTGCTTTTTTTTTAAGAAAAAGATAATATAAACACTTAGAAATATAAAAACAGAACATTGAAATCTTGATAGGGAGGATTTTAACCTGGAAGGCAAGGGAGCTTAATAAATGGTGGGAGGGGATCAGGAAAACAGAAAGAGTCTAAAGTGTGAACCTTACTGTATTTTTCAAGAGACTTAAATCAAAGGAAATTTAATGTTTTCACTGTGACTAAAAGGAACAGAGCCTAAGTGTACTAAGAGGTTGATTAAAGAAGACATTTCGATTGTATACTCTTGTAAATACCTGACTGTTCACCTGAAAAATACACTGGATTGGAGTCAAAAAACAGCAGGTTCCGAAAGACGTTTTTAGACTCTGTGCTGGCACCAGCCATCTTTTATAGCATTGTATGTGTGAGCAGCACTTTGTCTACAGCAGAGAGGAAGAGGCTTCTGAGCTCATTGGAAAGGTCAGCTTGGTTCTAGGATGCTCCCTGGATCCAGTGCAGGTGTTGGGAGACAGGAAAACAGAAAGAAACAAAATAACATCACTGTTGGTCTCCCACACCATGCATGGAGATTTTGCAGAGCTCCTTCAGTGACAGATTGCTACATCCTAGATGCATGAAGGAGCAGATTTGCAGTACCATCCTCCCCGACGCTGTTAGACTTTAAAATCAGAACTGCTCCCAACAAAGTTAATATTTACATCCCTGCTGTAAATTGCACTAACTCACTAATTACACTTTCTGCTGCTGTTATTTGCATATAATTTTTTCTCAGTTTCAATGTGCTAACTATTGGATATATGTTTACTTTTTATGCACAAGAACACATGAACATTCTATACATATTTCTAAATATTTTTGATTATTTTTAATATTTTTAGAATATCCTACAGGTTCAAATCTACAGCACTTGTTTTGTTTTTAATGACTACGCGGTTCTCTGTATCTTTTAAATCTTTTCATAAGGCACATTTTATTCTTAACTCTTAGATTTAATTTTTTTATATGTTTTTACTTCTGAATCTTAATTGATGTTTGTATTTCCTGCCATTTTGCTGCTGTTACAGCCGAAATTCCCCTTGTTGGACAATTAAGGGTTGTTTAATTCTATTCCATTCTATACTAGATGGTTTTGTACTACAAAAGGGGCAGAAGGAGGTAGAGGAGGACTATTTGAATAAGTGGATAGACTGATCTGATAGACCAGATCGATGAATAACAGCTACCGATCAAGAAGCAGAGATCCCTGGAATGGATATGTCCAATCCAATCCAATCTTATTTATAAAGCACAACTTAAACAAACACAAGGTTTCCAAAGTGCTGCACAGTAATAAATAACACAACAGAAGCACGATAGGACAATGGACACAAGGTAAAATAGGATGAAACAGAAATAAAACAAATGAGATAAAAGAGATAACAGATAAAACACAGTAAAATCAAGTAAATCCATAAAATAAAGTAAGTGAAGTCAACTTCCTACTAGGTGTTAAAAGCCAAGAAGAAGGAGTGGGTCTTTAGGTGGGATTTAAAAACAGACAGAGAGGAGGCCTGTCTGATGTGCTGAGGCAGACTTTTCCAAAGTTTCGGAGCTGCCACAGCGAAGGCACTGAGCTTCCGCTTAGTTTTAGGCTCTGTCAGTAGCAGCTGGTCAGATGACCTGAGAGACCGGGAAGGAGTGTAAACGTGTATAAGCTCAGAGAGGTATGGCGGAGCAAGACCATTGAGGGATTTAAAAGCAAATAAAATTAATTTAAAATGAACTCTAAAATGTATGGGCAGCCAGTGGAGTGAGGCTAAAATGAGGGTAATGTGCTCATGTTTTCTTGTGCCAGTTAAAAGACGAGCTGCAGCGTTATGTACCATCTGGAGCCAAGAGATGGCCGACGCGCTGACCCCCAGATACAATGCGTTGCAGTAATCCAGCCGATTGGTTACAAAAGCGTGGACTACTGTCTCAAAGTGCTGCCTGGACAGAATTGGTTTTATTTTGGCCAGCTGCCTCAGGTGAAAGAAACTCGATTTCACAACAGATGTGATCTGGCTCTCAAGTTTAAAATCAGGGTCCATCTTCACCCCCAAGTTCGTAATGATAGTTTTCATGTACTGGCTGAGGGGACCAAGATCTGGCAGAGGGGTTCCAGTGGCTCCACTAAAAACCATCACCTCTGTTTTGTCATCATTAAAATTTAAAAAGTTAAAAGACATCCAGGCCTTGATTTCATCCAGTCATTTCAGCAGTGCAGTGACAAAGCTGGTGTCATTTTTCTTTAAAGGAACATAAATGTGGCTGTCCTCTGCATAACAGAGGAATAAAATGCCATGCTTCTTAAGTATGGAGCTGGGAGGTGACAGGGATTGAAGGGTCGTACACAGAGGAGGAAATTAGAGCCCTAGTAGAAGAAACCTTGTTGATAAAAAAGTGAAGTAAGTTTTCACAAACAGCAGGGGTGGTCTCCATACTGACAGACTGTGGGTCATTCAGGACAGAGTCAATAGTCTTGAACAAGATGCGATGCTTGTGGCAGTTTGACAAGACTATCTCAGACAAATGTTTTCTTTTAGCAGCTTTCACAGTTGTTTGATAGCGTTGCCAACAGTCCCTAAGCATTTCAAATGACACCTGCAGTTTATCCCTCTTCCACCTGCGCTCAGCTCTGCGACACTCATGTCTAACAGCCCAAGTCGCGTCATTCAACCAGGGCTCAGATCTGGTTTTAGGCTGCCTGGTTTTTAATGGAACCACAGTGTGTAGGACAGACTTACAGGTGGAGTGAAACCGTGAACTGAGCTCCTCAGTAGTGCACACAGTCTCAGGAAAGACGCAACTGATATTAAAGGCAGTGGAGAGCTGAGCAGCAGTGGAAGGGTTAATAATACGACAGCGCTGAACAGCAGCGGCAGATTTGACTGTAGCATTACAGGCGAGGGCAACCTCAAAAAGAACGGGCATGTGATCAGAGAAAGCTGCGTCACATATCTCAAGATTAAGAACGGGCAGACCATAAGATAAAACAAGATCAAGTGTGTGACCGCATTCTTGTGTGGGTCGAGACACAGACTGCACCAGATTAAAAGAATCAATGAGGTTTAAAAAGTCTGTTGCCATTGGCTTGTCAGGACAACATACATGAACATAAGGACACAGTCATATTTACACATAATTTCAGCCAGGAAATCGCAGAATTCATTTATGAAGTTCTTGTTGTACTTCGGTGGCCGATAGACCACGGCGCACAGTACAACGTGAGACTGGCCCAGCTCAAATAAAGTGAGTTCAAAGCTGGTAAAAGAGGATGGCGGAAATAGCAGCTTACACTTGTAGAAGCTTTTAAACACAGTGGCTGTTCCTCCTCCTCGACCAGACGCGCGAGGTAATTTGCTGAAATTACATATACAAGCCTTTCCTCAAACAATAGTCTGGAGAAGTTTTTGAAGGCAGCTGTGGCACCACCTAACAGGGTATGACACTGCAGATGTTCCTGTGGTGACCTATCCACCTGACACTGTACGGCCTTAAAGTGACAGCGTGTAGTTTTTGCAGTATATCTTTGTAAATAGCCATTAAAATACTATGTAATAATAATTACGTGAAGCACATTACTTGCAAAATTTTGGCGATATTGTAAATATGACTTTAAAAATCAGTTTTAAAATACATGGGCGCGGGTACTCTTTTCAGGGGAAAGCCATATTAGATGACGTCTTTACTGCTACAAGAGCCGGACAAAGCGCACGGAACACGGCCGCTATTAAAACATTGATTCCCCCTCAAAATGCAAAAAAGTTTCTCCATAAATACATTTTTAAATTTTTCAAATGTATTTTATATTTATTTGTAGCTTGAAATTTTCCAAGTTGATGATTTAATAGATAATAACAAAATTGTTCAAGCCTGTGCTAAATCCAAGATTTGCACCCGTGTTCTAACAGCATGCCCTGGTTTACAGTGTGTCAGGGTTCTACACCTATATGCAGCCGGCCCCCGCATCCCGGGTGCAAGTCATGCGCGCTAACCAGTCAGCCAAAGGGATATCCCTGTGACCAAGCAGCCAGGGAGCATGATCAATCAGCAGTTCCTATAGTTCTATAACTTTGCCAGCCTTACTAAAAATTAGGGATGTCCGATATTATCGGCCTAAATTCATTATCGGCCGATATTGGCATTAAAATGTAACATCGGAAACTATCGGTATCGGTTTTTATTTTTTTAATAAGATGAGTTTTTCAAACCATACACATATTATATATCAAACTCTTCAGCAATTTCTTTTCTCTCTCATAATGTAAAAATATGACAGATTTGCGGTTTAGTTTTTGAGATATTATTTGTTTGAGACAACTTCCAATATATCAAAAGGTAGGTTAATTATTGGCCCTGCTTAAATGTTTGCTGGTGTTTTATTTTTTATTCTTGTTTCAGTTGTTTCCACTTTACCTCACTGCTATAAAGGTGTAATGTTGTTCACATTTTCAAAAAGTAGAAATTTGTCCTGAGTGGTGGGCCTTTGTCAGTATTCTCTGTGTGAGAAAATGTTCCAGCAGCTTTTGAAGACAAAATAAAAATGGCAAATTTTTCAACTGCCTAACTAAAATTCTAGTACTTATTACATTTTCTAATTTTTTAAAGCTCAAGTATGCATGATAGAAGATATTTCATTGTGCTAAAAGGGTTTAGTAGTTTTTGTTTTTTTATGAGGGAGGGTCCCCACATATTGGTATCGGTTTAAATCGGTATCGGAAAATATGAGTTAGGCTATATCGGCTATCGGTAAAAAAGCCAATATCGAACATCCCTACTAAAAATATCACCCCAGCCCCCCAGGTTTATAACATGATCTCATTCATAGGCCCTTATCCAATCCACATCTGCAGACATACTCAACAGCAACATAAAAAGGACATTAAAATGGATAGATGAGCCAGGTTAGGTGAGAAAACGTTTATTTGATGCTAAATAAATGCATTGATAAATCATGTGCTACACTTCTAAAATATCCTCAGGCACGATACAGTAGTGTGAATGCACATAACCAGACACAATCACAGAAAAACCCAGACTGTCAAGTACTCTTTTTATGGTGTCACCTGAGCTTGGCCTTAAGTACATATTTCATGCTACATTACCCCCTATGGCAGAAGATGAGGAGAAGAAACAGGGAGACTAAAGGAGGCTGAGAGATGAAGTGAGGCAGTAAAATTAAGGCTCCTTTCTCTCTTGACTGGCTGCCTAAACATCCTTTCTACTTCTTCTGTTCTTCCTACCCCCCTTATCTTTATCCCCCTGTTTCTTTTAGTTTAATATTTTTTAATGGTCACTAACCAGAATGGGTCACAGACATGCTCCTGCTGGATGCCCACATGACAAGAGTAGTGATATGTTTTAATGAGGCTGGGACTTAGGGCACAAGTAGAAATTTCTCATTTGGTCTTTCACTGGAGAAAACTACATCTACCTCAAGCTGTTTCTCTCCATCCTCTGCCACACATCTAATGTTTAATGTTATTTCCTTCATCTCATCCTCACTGTGTTGCACTTCCTATTTTCAGTTATAGCAGTGTTTGTTGTTGTTGTTGTTGTTTTTAATCAAACTGGTTACTCACACTTGTTTCCCTAATCCCATACAGGTGTACACGTCTGAGCAGATTCCTTTGATATCAGAGCACCCTGTAGAGCCACATCTTTTTTTTTCACTTGTTAACATATAAAATGCTCTTTTGTGGGTTTTAGCTGACATAAGACATGCTGAAAAAATATCCTCAAAACCCTAACTCCACTCCTCAAAGTCTGAAAAAGACAGCTAAGGGCTTTAACAACTGACAATGTTTGGTCAGCACCACATGTATTTGTTTATCTGCAGGGAAAGAAAAAAAAACTGATCATATGGTTTCTAAAATATCCTCAGGCACTACCTATCCTCAGCCAATACCTACTTTTTGACTCACACCACCCACTGGAACACAAGCTTAGTGTTATCAGGACCCTGCAACACAGAGCTGATAACATACCCACCAGCTCACAGGCCCAAGGGGAAGAACGCAAGCACGTGAGAGACACCCTCACAACTTGTGGTTACCCCAGCTGGACTTTTGTGAAAACTGCAGCTAATTCCAGAAGGAAAGCCAACAAAGTGGTTGAAAAAGAAAACAAACGAAACAATGTAGTCATTCCATATGTGTCTGGGATTTCTGAAAAACTCAGGAGGATTTTTAACAAACACAGTATCCCTGTGTATTTCAAACCCAGCAACACACTCAGACAGAGACTAGTACATCCCAAGGACAGAACACCACACACACACAAAAGCAACCTGGTGTATGCAATCCAATGCAATGAAGAATGCAAGGACCTCTACATTGGTGAAACCAAACAACCACTGTACAAACGCATGGCCCAACACAGGAGAGCTAACTCCTCAGGCATGGACTCTGCTGTTCATTTACATCTCAAGGAGAAAGCTCACTCCTTTGAGGACAGCAATGTCCAGATATTAGACAGAGAGGACAGATGGTTTGAAAGAGGAGTAAAAGAAGCCATCTATGTAAAAGTAGAGAAACCATCGCTAAACAGAGGAGGAGGCCTGAGACATCACCTATCTCCAATTTACAATGCTGCCCTTTCATCCCTCCCTAGAAGATTCAAACAAATTAGCCTCTAATAACAGAAACAACTGTGACTCCAACGACTGTCGTTATAACACAATAGGGCACTAATGAAGCCGAAACCTAACCTCCACCAATAGGCGGCACGCCAACGACCGTCGTTAAGACATGGAGCACAAAGGATCCAATGACATAATGATTCTTGTTCAAGAGGTTAAATAGCTGAGTCTCCACACCAGTTAGTTGGACCAGTCCCAGCCTGGTCAGCAGCGAGCATGAACTGATGAAGCCTCTTGGATAAGAGGTGAAACGTCTTCCAAGACAAATTACCAAGTCCAGTTGCGTTTGATTGAAATTTCCTTGAGATAACCATGACCTGGATGAATGAGAATATTCACAAGCTGATCATATGGTTTATTTCACTGTTCAGTAAAGCATTGCTCTGTTGTACACCCATTTGCTTCTTTTTAAAGGTTATTAGATCTGCTGTGTGAAATAAGTATGGATCTTACATACTACATTGGTAAATGTCCTTTCAAAACAACAAATGCAAGTGTAGCCAAATTTCCTGTATTATTGAGTGTAGCATGTTAAACAACATAATGGTATTATTAGATCCGGCTACAGAAACAAATGATAAAAGGGGCATCCCATACACGAGAGTTCAATATAACCAGGTAGAGGAAGTTTTTGTCAATGAGCAGACACAAAAAAGGCACCAAAATTGTTTAATTGAAAAGGTACTTGCCTTTTGAAAGTGTAATATATGGCTGCAGAGCCAGAAATCACACATAATTGTTTCCATTCAATCATTGTTTTCTGAACTCTTCTTTGTCCCGCTAGCCCATGATTATTTTCCATCCAACTGTATATCTCCTTCAATGCAACACTACCTATCAATTTTCAATACTGCTTATCCTCAGGGGGTCGCAGGGGGCTGGATCTCCAGCTATCAATGGGCGAGAGGCTGGGTACACCATGGACAGGTCGCCAGTCCATCGCAGGGCACCCAGACAGACAGGACAAACAACCATGCATGCACACACTCACATTTAAGGACAATTTAGAGAGACCAATTAACCTGACGGCAATGTTTTTGGACTGTGGGAGGAAGCTGGAGTATCCGGAGGGAATTCACACACGCATATGGAGAACATGAAAACTCCATGCACTGTGTAATACTTTTGTAAAAAAAGGGTCTAAAAACTAAGTGAGCAACTTTCTATGGCAAGTTTGGGATTTAAAGAAAAAAAACGTGTCAGAAAAATTGTGCAACTTTAAGCACACTAAGGATCTTGTTTATGTACTTTTTAGACAATGATTAAGATTGATGTAAATATGTATGTCTTCAGGTTATATAGCAATTGCATGTATTGGTGCATGTGTGAAGTACAAATATGCTGCAGCGTCCGTCCGTCCACCCATCCATCCATCCGTGTTCTTCCGCTTATCCGAGGTAAGGTCGCAGGGGCAGCAGCTTAAGCAGAGAGACCCAGACTTCCCTCTCAAGCACCTCTCGAGGAATCCCGAGGCGTTCACAGGCCAGTCAAGAGACATAGTCCCTCCAGCGAGTCCTGGGTATTCCTCTGGGTCTCCACCCGATGGGATGTGCCCAGAACACCTCACCAAGGAGGTGTCCAGGGGGCATCCTGGCCAGATGCCTTAACCACCTCAACTGGCTCCTCTCGATGTGGAGGAGCAGCGGCTCTTCTCTCAAAAACAGACTAGTATAAACGAAAAATGTCTCCATCAATACGTTTGCGTCTGAGTGCAAATTTGTGAGAAGCATTAACTAGGCTTTACACTGGACATATTGTACACCACACAATATACTTACAAACAAAACTAGTTATTGAATAAAGCTTTTAAGTCCTTAAAACTGTATTTTTGTCTGAAAACATTTGAAAATTTTATATTTTTCCAATAAGGAATGGGTTTAGATTTTGATGGATCTTTCAATCTTGATGTCCTTCTACGTAACTGTCTTTGTGCACGCTAGATCAGACATGTCTTGCATTAAAAATCATAATGAAATATATAAACTGATTTGCTGGTGCATAGACTGCATGGCTGCAGTCATAAAGCAAACACAAAAATGAAGTGGCTTTTTTCATCTATCCAAACTACAAATGCCTTTAAGTATGTATTGATTCACCATGTGGAAAATTGGGCTATTGTTGTGTTCTGTGCATTTATAATCAAGTTGCATCTAAAGGAGTTGAAATAAAAAATACATTGTTCATGCAGTGGAGAGTACTCTTTAGTGATTACATGCAATTTTCTAATTAATGACACTTATTCTAAATCTACCAAGCAAGAGAGTAACCTAAATAATAAAGAATAAAACCATCCATGTTCCAAACTGTTTTTTTACACAAATGTTCACATAACTGTTATCTCGATCATCTTTCACAGATTTAAATTTTACCTGATGTTTAAACCCTTTCTATGAATATGATACTGCAGCATATGTACACTAATGTCCAGCTAAGGAAGGGTGACATTTTTGTTATGTCAAAACAATGTAATCTCTCATGAAAAGAACTCTAAACAACAAAAAAGAAAGAAAGAAACACTTTTGTGTAAACGTTTTGAAACCAGCGCTTTTTAAAACCTCTGTATACTTTGTAACTGATAAGCAGATTGTGGCTAGTGAAAGTAATTGGTGTGAAGACATTCAGCTCTGCTAACGTTTTTGAGAACTTTGAACTATCCATCTAACACTTATTCCGCTAAACCCTAAGTAACAGTTCTCCATCTATGTCGAAATGCATTGACACAACGCCATTATCCGTCAAAGCAAGGCCTCACCATCACCTATGCAAGGACGGACAGAGTAGAGCCCAATTTTCTAACTATCCATCAATGGAGAGTGTATGCCTGTGACTGTTCAGCTCAACAACAGCCAGAGATCGTTTCACCAGAGCGGTGCTCTGTAATCGCTGTAATCAGTATTCAATGCAGCGTTTAGGCACTATATGCTTGATATTGAAATTGATCTAATATGTAACTTGGGCGATTTTTAACACAAGGAGGTGTAGAGAAACAGCAAACAGCGTTCACAGCTGAAGAAAATAAACTATAGTTAAACAGTTAAACACTGCAGTGGTGGGCAGACTCGCCATGAAAAGTTAGCACCCCCTGTTGTCCTGGTTGGGAATTGCCTTCCAACATGGAAAATCAATAGAGAACTATAAATGAAAAACTTCTCCATCAATACATCTGCCTCTGTGTGCAAACTTGCTGAAGAAAAAGTATAAATTAGGCTTTTGCCTCTAAGTGTTGCGCTGGGGCTGGTGCCTATCTCCAGCCATCATTTGGCGAGATGTAGGGTACACCCTTGACAGCTCGCCAGTCCATTTTTGAACTTTGAACTAAACAATGGTATTTTTTTATATATATCATGAATTTAAAGTTAGGACCACGCACCCTCTAGAGAATTCCATCCCACATTTGTGTTTCATATGATATTCAAAAGAGGGCTACAAGTGTACTTAATTACAGAGCCAGTCTATAATTAATTACACACCCCTGCAAATCATCTGTACTGCAGGAGGATAAAAGGAACTGGCAGTCAGTCATTTACTGCCTTAGTGTTAACTTATATAGTAACCTGAAGTCCTTAGATTTCTTTGCAAGTTTTTGTTAAACTTTTTGTTTGTTCTTAGAATCATTCCCTCAATACTTCTTCAGGAAGTTCCTCTTTTTCATGTTGCCTGCCAGTTCATGCTTTCCTGGTTTCCTCTCCTGAGATCCTTTGCCCAAGATAAATACCATCAAGATTCCTCTCTGGCTTCTACCTCCACGGCCAGCTCCCAGCTTCTACAGACTACTACTGTGGTAAACTCACACCCAGCCATCCTCAACACATCCTGGTTATCTACCACACCGGCCACCCACAGTCTCCACTCACTCCTCACTAGCAATTCCATCTCTTCACCAACAGATTTGAAATTAAGTATCCTCATTCCCAAGATCTCTGCTCATCTCATCCTCTATTTCAGAGATCCAACTCCAGATACCCAGCAGTTTCCAGCAGATCCTGCTCCTGATTCATTCACCATTCACCTTATCTTTAATAAACTTTTAAATCTGAGTCTTCTGGGAGTTTCATTAATGTGGGTCAGACAGCTTCCTAAAACCACAGTATTGCGTCTAGGTATCTCAACTTCTTAAGATGCATTTTCTTACAAACACGTTGGACATATGGTTTTAAAAAAATCAAAGAATAGGTGGATTTTCCATTAATAACTTGGATCTATGTTCCACCAAAAACTCAGCGAATAGTTTCACAAAAAACTCAGCGAATAGTTTAGTCTTTGAAAACTGAGCCAGGTCGACTTTACAACAGATTGAAGCTGAGTTACAAAAGTTAGGCGATAATATAATCAATATGCTATCTGGTTAATTACATATTGTTGTATGCATGTAAAAATAAATAAATTAAATGAATTCCCAACACCGTTTTTGGACCTGGTGTACCAGGATATAGCAATTTACTGTTGAGAAAAAGACGAAGTGGTAGCAAATCTAAAGAATTTTGGTGTGGCTGGCTTAACAATCAGCATGTACAGACAGATAATTGGTGACTACAGACAGTAGTAAAGGTAATTGCTTCTGTGATTCAAGGTGAGGAACAAGCAGGTGTAAAATCTGTGGCATGTTGTAGAAATGGCAATTATTTCCATTCAAAGCAGGAAGTGTTAGCATGGTGGGGACAGGGTAGCTAACACCTCCTGACAGTAATGGATAGGGTTTCACTTAAAGGAGAGAGTTAGATCAAAGTAGAGATTTTACCTAGAAAACCATTGAAAAATAAACTACAATAATCACAACACTTCTCTATTAGATAAAAACAAAACACCTAAACCATTAGAAACCATACAAACAAACACAATGGTATTTTTTTTTTTGTTGACTTTTTACCTTTTTTTTTTTTTTTCAAACTGTTAAGATTGTATTTAAGAGTCTAGTTTAAATGCTCATTTTTTCCTTGTGGGTTTCTACCGTATTTTGAAGTCCCTTTGATGCAGTATGTATATTTAACTATGCATAGCTGAACATATACTAAAGACACAATCAGTGAGTCATGTCACCTATAATCTAAAATCTATAAACAGCACAACTGCACAGGTACTATATTTTGCAGTGAAAGGTGTGTATGTATGCTTGGGTAAAATGTCTGTATTACAAAATATAATCAGGTGGAGGATAATATCGTTGTTACTTTTTAAATAAAATTGTTAGCAATGACAGGGTGCGGGATAGTTTGTGAATTGTGCTTGGGCCGTGTATGATGATTCTGTCTATCTGCTTTATAAATACAAGAAAAAATATCTATGGAACTACAGCCTCATCCTTGTTATTTTGAGTTATATGAAAGGAAAAAGGGGTTGTAGAAAACAAAAACTGAGCACAAGCAATATTGATGAGTACAATGTGGATTCACATTGAATTTGATACAATTTGAGGATTACGAAGCACGTGTATTGAACAATACACTGCAACTGGAATCAGTGCTTTTCAAGCTCTCTATGCAGCGTTGTGTAAGGCAGGGGTGCCCAAAGCTTTTCCCTCAGAGGGCCAAAATTAACAGGTATTAGAGAATCATGGGCCAAATGTAATATTTTACTCAAAATACAAATACTAATAGTAAAGTTGTATTCATACAGTTATTTAGCCTTTTTTTCTGTGTAAATCACATTAAATATAATAACAAATAAGTAATTTATAGCCAGTTAGACCACATATCTAAACTTCAGTATTGTCAGTAAAAAAAAATTCTTATAAAATATTTCAGCATTTTTTTTTTTAATTACAAACCTACTCTACTTTACATTCCCCTTTTAGTTCCTTGTATTTGAATTTTAACCAGATTTTTAAATATTTCATATATAATATAAGCATTATGCGATAGGACTGTTTGCACCCCAACATACTCATATAATACTTACTGAGACCATTAAACACAAACAGTATCAGCACTGGAATAATATTCATGATGCATATTTAGCTGACTGTCTGAAAAATTCAGATTTTTATGTAAGACCCAGGGCATCCTCTGGCGGGCCAAATTGGATGGTTTGGGCGGCCCCACTTTGGGCAGCCCCAATCTAAGGGGAAGATAAAACCAGACTCTGTAATCCAAACAAGCAGAAGGTGTTACTACATCAACCTGAGCTTCCTAAAAACCTCAGTAGAACAACTGGCACTGATGCAATAATTCATCAAAAACAATTCGGCAGCAAAACTACCAGAAATAAATGCTAGAAATGTATTTTCCATATTTTTTTAGTTGCACTTTTTAAGTATCTGTCCATTTCCCATACTCACTTATCTGTGCAAGGTCACAGAAGGGCTTGCGCTTTTTTCCTGTGGTCATTGGTTGAAATACAGGTTATGTCCATTAACCAGGTAAAGACTAATGGTGCATTTACACCACCCCAAACGTCAGCGTCAGTTGCGGCAAGATTACATGTAAAGTCTATAGTTGAGTCCGTCAGAGGTCCATCAGAGTCTCTGCGGTGCGTTGTTGTAATTGTTGGTTGTAATTGTTGGCTCCGTCAACTTTTCAAGTGATACTTGCGTTTCAAGTGGCAACGTAGACAAAGCAAACGACACAGAAGTTCAGCTAAATGAACTTTTGACGGACTTAACAGAATTGACGCACTGTGCCAACCAATCAGAGCGTCTCACGATAGTGACGGTGCCTGACGTCGACGATGTCTAGCCAATCTGCTAGTGTTTAAAACAACCGGCAGAGAAATGCCTGGTCACATGCTTTGCAAGGTTCAGCTAAAAATGTATATAGTCAAACTACTGCATTGTTTGACGCAGACAAAGAGTGCCATGTGAAAACACAATAAGAAGAAAAAACACTATGCACACACACTTTCAGATTTTGGGCCATTTTGGGAGACTGATTAACCTATCATGCACATGTAAGGTTAATTATAGGGAATGTGGTAGGCAGCTTGATTAATCAAGTGTGTATAGATTCTGAACCCTAATAGTTCTGCTCTATATCTATATCTTAAAGGAACATGGTGCAAGATTTCTAAAACAAAACTAAACGTGCATGTCCAGTTTATTTTATTTTATTGGGTGATGAAGCCCTATAAACAAAAAAGAATGAGCCCAACCCCATATCATTCCATTTTTTTGAACAGGTTGTATGCAGCAAAATGTGCAGCAACCGGATATATATTGGATACATGGATGAGGAATGGAGGCTGCTTCAAGTTGATCTGGGACAGACACTGACGTGGCTCTTTTCCCAGTGACCAGGTAAGAAACATTATAGGTCACATTTAGAGCTAATGATATGAACTCAGTGATGACTTGAGAGAACTAACGTGCAGGAGCATTAGCTGTAATCAGGCAATATATCTTGTGTACTACTGAATATTTAGAGACCCGACATTTTACAAAACCAGGTTCATTAGAATTATGTCATATTAAACTTAAAGCCCAACCATAAGCAGGGATAATATTTAGCAGCTAATAGCTTTGTTGTGTAGTAACATAGTAACATACTAGGCTGGGCCTCTGATTCAATTCCCTACTGGAATGTCTATTTCACCCTGCAAAACCCCAAAAATCAGTGGAGGCATTTTTTCTGCCCACCTGGACCAGGGTAAATATTCCTTCCCCGCTTGATATGGTGTGTGTTTTCATACTACCGCTATATGCACAGTGGCTTGGCAGTACGTCTCTTATTTATTTATTTTTTAGTTTGTTCGCGCTGCCACCTGCCCCACATCAGAAAATGCACAGTTATGGTGATATGAGATTTCGTAGCAATATCTGTCCGTGCATCTCATGTTAGAGCTATCTTACCTGCCTTTAGTGATCCTATCATTTTGTTTTGGTCCATTAATGTGATTGCTATGTATTAAGTAGGGCTGGAACAAATTATTATTTGGATCATTGATGAATCAGATGGCGTCTCGACTCGATTAATTGGATTATTCGGATTAGCGGGTAAAATCTTAAGAAGTGCTGGGGAAATATTTCTTTCTCTCCTTCGTTTACTGTTTTTGAGAAAAGAACATGACAACAGAACACATTTTACTCATGTCACAACATTATCTCATTTACTACTCTCACATTCACTTTGGTGTCTTCACTCTTGAATGTCTTTAAACGGAACAATTAGCCCACCTATTGTATTACTATAATAATGTGATATGTTTAATCAAAGTTAATTAGGACATCATTAACAGCCAAATTTGATTAGGTGTTTTACAGAAAACTAAATAGTGTTAAACAAGTACAGAAACAATAGGCCTAACTCACACATGCATAACCAAATATCGGACAGAATACAGGACAACCTAATCATAGCTTAGTTTACAAGTGAAACTGCTAAAATACATAGCAACAACATCAGCACTGTCAATCAATGTAGATAATGCATGTTGCTCACTATTTGTCTGTCTAGCCATGCATGATGAGCTGGATGGTGAGTAGAAATGCACCACATTCTTACGGACATCTCTTGCGGAGATGCTATTATTCCGCATTTAAAAATTAACATAGTTTTTCGCAACTTACCCCATCATTGAGCTCTCCCCTCCTCACTGATGACTCCGATATTCTTGCGTTTAAGATGCTGCATCATCACCGTCGTACTCCAGTGTTAAGCAAGGTCTGACTTACAAATGTTGCAGGTAACAAGCGTCTTTGCTTTCTTTAATGCAAAGTGCTCCCAAACTTTTGAAGTTCTTATTTTCTTAGGTCTGCCTGCTTCTGACTTGTTACAAGTGTCATTCCTCATCAAAACACCGGCTTTCTCTTTCGTTCTGATCTGCCTTGCTCCACTCTGCTGCAGCCCAAAGCCTATTTGAGGGGTTACGTGAATTAACTGTTAGATGAAAGTAAACAAAAAAATCATACAAAAAAATCAGAGACGAAATTCGTTCCCAATGCATTTATCATCAAATTTTATCGATTTTATTGATTCATTGTTGCAGCCCTAGTACTAAGCACTCCATAGACTGAAGGACATTTTCCTCACTGGGTTATGAAGGTCACTAATCCCTCAGCGGCCATAAACTGTGTATCTAGCTTTGGCTTTTCCATGTAATGGGAGAGCTTTAACTCTGCTCACTTGATGTTTCCCTTAATAATGGTGGCAGGTCTGATCAGATATTTTTTTGTCCACCTCCTTGTGGAACCGCCTGTTATGAATTCTCATGTTTGACATGTACTGAACTATTCCAGTTTAGGTTCATACAGCCTGCTTATGGCATGGCTATTGTCCAAGTCATGATTTATTTTAGTGCACAAAATTTGTTAACAAATTAATATTAGCTTAACAAGGTTTGGATTTGTTAAATGATTAATAGTTCACATCGAACGTTGACCATGTCCTCCACGGTAAAAGGGTTTTCTGTGTTTTCTGTGTTCTGTGGAAAACCATGAAAGCAACCACAAACAGAAGTAAAAGGTGAAATGTTGCTTTATTGCAAGACTGTGGGAATCTGAGAATCTGTGGTTTGTTCCTCAAACCCCCCAAACAATTGCAATGTAAATAAACCTCTTGTTTTGTATTTAATAACTTCCAGGAGATACAACATCTAGAAAGGTACACAATTAAGAATAAAATAAGCAAAAGCACAAGGAGCAATGGTAGTTAAGTGTATTTGATATGGAAAACACATTTGACTTGATCAATTAAGATTTCCATATTTCTATAACAGAGCTCCATTTGGACTGCAGCTGCTAAAGCTGTAGCAGATGAGTTCCACATTTATGTTTTAGATAGTGTGTAAATTTGTGTGCTGGCATTCAGTGGCATATGTTTTCATGCAGCTGTGGCTCCACCATCAAAGACGGCATGTATTTGAGGCCTATAAAACACAGGTTTTAGGTTTTCACATGCAGCGCCCGAGTCACCTCAGAATAAGTTCCCCGTTGAGCCTGTTGACAGCACAGTTAATGTCCTATTTTGTGTTGCTGCAACAACGTGATGCATAAACAGATGCCAGAAACTGCACACAAACCTTTGCAGCTGTGTTTATGCTCAACTTGGAAAGGCTGCTACATACTGCATGACCTCTAAATGCATCAAAAGTTGGTAATTTCCCCAGTATACATAATTTTATCTGAGTGACTGTATTTTACTTCCCTCACTTTTTCTTGCTTATTTATCAACATAGTCTTTGGTTTCCATAACTAATTGCTGCTATATTTCACTTTGTCCTCCTACCATTCTGCTTCTATCTTAGTTATCTATATTACAATGACCAAACAGAAGTTGTAAGTTTTTGATTCCTAATTGATTTTTGTGTTTTATTTTTCAAATTTTCTATGATTTGTAGGTTGCATTGCTCAAAACTCCTTAGACTCAAAGTGATTATATCCTAAACTATGTTTGTAAACTAGTACTGAACCTTTTTTATTTTACAGATGCAAGGTTGCAACAACAACTGTCAGCAATAATTAGGTACCAGGAGTTTTTTTGCAGTGTCACAGTAGTTATCAAGACTCCAATGTTTTTGTTGTTGTTGTTTTTTTTTCCAAAAAACATGAACTGATAATGAGTTAAACCAATAAAATAATCAATAAGAATTATTTTTCAAATTTCTACGATAAAGATTTACTACTCATATTGCTATCATTAATTGTATGTTGGATTTGTAATTGCTATATTTATTGTTTCCAGCAGTTGCCTAAATTAGATGATGCAGACCAAGAGATTCACACTCAAATGAAAGCCTTTTACAAGAATAATAAACTAGAATGGAACTATTAATGCATGCTTTACTATATACAGTTTTTCTTCAGTTACATCAAAAGTAGTGCCCCAGTTACTAGACTCTATACATTTCTGTAAAATAATTTTAAGGTGTTGTATTTCTGGTCTATGATTGTACTCTGTTAATGATCAGACTCAAGATACATTATCAGATACATAAGCAGAAAATAGATACAACAAAATACAAGTATGTCTACCATTACAATCCAATGCAATCCTAAGTGGTTTGATACTACAGTCATGTTTGTGATACATTTTCCCTTGCAAATGAATGAACCCATCAATTGAAACATGTCTTGTGCATCGTTATAGCATATACATCAACTGACAAAAGCAAAGAATGAAAAATTCTGAAAACTGTCATAGTTTTGTTTTTGCCCATTCAGACTACATTTACAGTTGTAGGCACTTTTAAAGAGGAAGTACTCCTTTTTTCAAACTAAACCTTACTTTAAGCATCTGTTACATTCATTTACTCAACCAGACAATCTTGGAGCCACTTGGAGTCCTTGGAGAAGTTTATATTTGCGATCAGCGTATATAATGGGAGTTATTGGGTTAATCAAAGTGCAGCCTCTAAATAAGGCATTATCTGCCACAAAACTCCTTAATTTCACCAATGTTTTGCAATGAATTGCTGGCAGAATTCCCCTGTGAGTTCGGAGTGTCTCGGAGGTGCTGCTTGTCCTCAGAGGTGTTTTACAGGCTTTTAATCCTGCTTCACTAAAACACAATTTCAATTATGTCACTTCCATCCCAGTTGTAGTCTGAGCAAGGCTTTCACTGTGTGCTTGACAAAATTCGGTTAGACAGAAATTCCTACTGTAAACATCAACATGGTTAGCGATTGTGTGCTTCCAAACTGCACAAACAAAATGACCAAGTGGACTATGTTCAGCTTCCGCAAGCTCCCCAACTGCCCAGACTACAGCCACAATGGCATATGACGGCAACATCATTAAAATCAAAAATAAGTGGAACCGTTTGAAAGGCCTCAGGAATGGTCTTTGGTTTTCTCAGACGATGTAGTCATACTGGCTTCATCGGGACAAGATCTACAGCTATGGACCACAGCCAAGTATGACACGGCAGGGATGAGTATCAGCACCACCAAATCCGAGACCATGGTCTTGAGCCAGAAAAGGGTAGAGTACCTCCTCCGGGTCGGGGACGAGGTCCTACCCCAAGTGGAAGAGGACAAGTATCTTGGTATCTTGTCCTAGAATGTGGAAAAAATGAAGTGGGAAATGGATAGGTGTATTGGTAGGGCATCTGCAGTTATGCAGGCACTGTACCAGCCTGTCATGGTGAAAAGAGAGCTGAGCAAAAAGGCAAAGCTCTCGATTTACCAGTCAATCTATGTCCCTACCCTCACTTTGGTTTGGGTGGTGACCAAACGAACGAGATCACAGATAAAAACTTCTTAAATGAGTTTACTCCAAAGGTGTCTTAGGTCTCCCTTAGAGATAGGGTGAGAAGCTCAGTCATCTGGGAGGCGGCTCAGAGTAGAGCTGCTGCTCCTTCCACGCTGAGAGGAGCCATTTCAGGTGGCTCAGGCATCTGGTCAGGAGGCCTCCTTGACGCCTCCCTGGTGAGGAGTTCATTTCACTGGGAGGAGACCCTGTGGAAGACTCAGGATGCTGCAGGGACTATGTCCCTCAGCTGGCCTGGGCATGCCTTGGGATTCCTCCTGAGGAACTGGCATAAGTGGCTGTGGAAAGGGTAGCCTGGGTCTCTTCGCTCAACCTGCTGCTCCAATGACCCAATCCCAGATAAGTGGAGGAGATGGATGGTTAGATAGATGGATGGATCTCTGTGGGAGCCCTTTACATCGGGGCAGTGGTCGGCTGTGGCTGCCTGGGTGCTCTCTAAGCAGTGCCTGGGTGGAGGTGGGGGTACCATCCTGCCTTCCTCTGGGCGCCCTGGGTCAGTGCCTCGGTTGCTGCTGTTGATCCAATGCAGATGGCTTCCATGATGGCGTTTCCTGCCTCATCTGTACTCAGCCCCCCACCTATAGTTGTGATGATGATTTTATTTTGGGCTTGGGAAAGGTGGGGTTTGTGGGGTCATTTTAACCTGGATGGATGGATGGATGGATGGATGGATGGATGGATGGATGGATGGATGGATAGATAGATAGATAGATAGATAGATAGATAGATAGATAGATAGATATTCACAAGTTCAGCAAAGCATCCCTTCCCACTGGGTGTTTTTTAGACATGTATAACTTGTGAAAACATTCCACCCAGCTGGTCCGACGAGGTTGTAAACACCGACATGGAAACAGGTACGACTTCCAAAGTGTAAACATTACATAGCTAATGTTAGCCAGTAGTGATAGCTAGGTTTCAGTTAGCTGTTTTCTAATATGAAAGCTAGTTATTGTGGCATGATAAGAATTACTTTTGCTTTTTTTATTTGGAAAAAATTGCTTTCTGTATATGTTCTTAATCCACTTGTGGCGAAAACCTTGGCCCTTAGGATGTCCAGGAAACCTGTGTAAACGATCTACAACATAGACATTGCTTGTTAAGTAAGTGTTGGTTTGTTCCAAATCTGGAGTTTTCTGCTTTTATTAGAACAGCCACTGACTAAACAGGTCCTTGAAAGGAAGGTAGACATTTTTAGATTCAGCCTGGAATTTTCTGATGGGTGGATGCCAAAAAATCCTTTATTACTACTTTGTACAATTCAAATTTTCTACTAATGTTAAACTTTACAGCACAAGTTATTGGTATTAGTTTGGGGTCAATTCTTATTTTTGCATTTCGCTTTAACCGTTTCTGCCTCATGGTCTTCATATCAAGGAAGGCACTTTCTTGTTTCTTTTTTGTGTAAGGTTAACTGAGAAGTCCTGTATCTTGTTTAATCAACTCCTCTCTTGGTCCCCTGTCCTTCTCTGGTAACCCCAAACCCCAGATGTCTTTTTCACTCTGCGTGTCTGCCCATCCTACTCTTGTCCAACCTTATTCTTTGACCCCAGACTCCATCTTTTGAAAAGTTGTTTGAAGTTTCGACTCTCTACTTCCTTTTCTTGTCAAAGAGAAGGACTCAGTGTAATTTACTCTTAATCTTTATATCCCTTCGTTTCGGTAGAAGAGCTCTGTTACTGGCAGATGAAGGGAGAGAGGAGGACGAGGGAGAAAGAAGACGGGTAAGGGGACAGGCAGGAAAGTGACCTGTGACTGCCCTTAATCAGGATTTTCTTCACCACTGTATTTATGCTCTTTCACATCCCTTGTTCTTTTTCTTCATCTTTTTTATCTTTAACTTGTTCACTGAACTTAGAAATATTTCTTAATCTCCCACATAAGGTTCAGAGGAACTGAATCCTAGATTATCTAAATTTAAAAGACACAAAAAACAGCTGCAGTTCATTAAGAAATAATCTTCAAACAATGAGTGTGGAGTCCTGAAAAGATATATCTTCACCTTATTAATTACATGTCAAACTGACTTTCTGCTTTTTTTACATTTTGCTCTGACCACCAGTGAGTGTGATGTAGTGAGAAACAGTAAGGGGGTGAGGGGGAGTCGATGTGATGGACATTAGCTGAAGAACCTGGCCTTTCAGTAATTGTGCTTGCCGCAGAGCAGAGGTCAGAGGTAAATGCCAAACGTGGATGTTTCCTACTATAATGAATAGGTAAAATTAAGCTACTTTCCCAAACACACACTTTAGTGGATACACAGTCAAACACATTTGGACACACATCATGCTAGTTATGGTTATTAACGAGTTAATAATAATCAGCTACAAAAGCAGTTCCCAACATATAGGAGATTAAAAACATTTTCACCCTCACTCATTCAGAATAAGCTCCCATATACGGATTGTGATCATTAATTTCCTCCATCAGTGCTACTAAAAGCTTATATCTCTGAAAATATATGTATTTTCTGTTTGTTTTTGAATCAGATTAATATGGCTAATCCTAATATTAAAAGACATGTATTTATTATTAGAGACATACCTCAGGGGGCTTTCTTAAGACAATTTTGTTGGACTTTAATCTCTGGCAAGGCAAGGTAATTTTATTTATATAGCACACTTTCAACACAAAAGCAATTCAAGATGCTTTACATGATTCAGTAGTAAATAAACCAAATACATGATAAAAATAAGAAAATTAAAACAGAATGAAAAATACAATATACGTGAGAGTATGAAAGTTAAAAACAAATACAACATAAGACTATTCATTCAGGATGTTCAGAAATTTACTTTTTATTACTTCTAACTGCTAACATACAAGACAAATATTTTTTTCTATGTCAAGGTCTTTCTCAATAGGTATAATTCTAAAGAGGCTGTTGATATAAAATTCACACAAATTGTCTGTTGCAACCCGAGTAGTCTACACATTCAAAGTAATTGACACAAATGGATCCAGAAAATAAGTTATCGAAAATAAAGTGTAATGGAAGAGGAGTTAACAATTTAAAAAAAATACAGATGTTGTATTCATTCTAAGTTATTAAATACATCAGAAAAGTATTTTGTTGTGATAAGAACTTTAGTACATATATTGTATCAAAAATATTTGCATGCTTTACTCAAGTGAGATTAAGACCCATTCTTCCACACAAATTTCCGATTTGCAAATTAGTCTGACCTCTTCAAAGCACTTTGATCTTTAGTTTTTCCCAGAGGTTTTTAATTTAATTCCAGTCAGATGATAGCTTTATTTTTTCTCTGAAACCAACTGAGAGCAAGGTCTTGAGCTGGAAAACGTTAGAGTGCCTTCTCTGGGTCGGGGACAAGCATTTGTCCCAACTGGAGGAGGTCAAGTATCTGGGGGCAATGTTCCCTCTAATTTTTCATGTTTGAGCAAACACACAAACTCCCTGAGCTGTCGCTTGGACCACTGTGAGCAACATCAGACATGTGCACTGTGGTCATGCCAGCATCGCATCCATCCAAGTTACATGGTTTATTTAAAGAATCAAACTACAGCATTTCAATTGATTAGAGAATAATTTCAATTAAGTCTTGAGTTTGTGTCTGTTTTTTTATGAATTAATTAATCATTTTTATTTTTCATTACGTTTATTTCCATGCTCGTCTCTGTGTTTATACTTGACGCTAGAAAAACCTTTACTTGCAGACCACTTCATCTGGAACGTTTCAGATAACAACCGCCACCCCCCCAAAAAAAGGTCCATCAGCTATAAGAATATGATATGTATGAGGCCGGGACAACAGGGCCTTTTTGGGGCCATTTCAGGAACCAGTGGAGTACCAGTATGAGGGTGCTGTCTGTACTTAGAATGGCCCAATCAAGTTGCTCAGTGGGAGCTGTGGTGAAGTCCCACTAATTGGTTTTAATTCAGAGAGAAATGAGCAGGCTGTGTCAAACAACCGGATTTGTTAAAAAATAATAAAAGTTGCTGACAAAGTTGTTTGTAACAAAAGCAAACAGAAACGCAGAAACAAGCCCTGCTTCTTCCATGTAGATTCTCATGTTATTTCTGCTACTCTGGAAGCCTTTTTCAGCTGATCAGTGATGCTACTGGCTGTTGAAACGGACAGCAGTCGCAGATCAGGACTGTTTCAGCCTAAATTAAAGTCAGATTTGATGCATTTGCCTCCAGTGTGAATGTAGATCTATGAAAGAAGATGCCTCACATTTTAAAACAAACCGACACATAGACATCACATGTATATAGTTTTTGGAGATTACAGAAGGATTGATTATGGCAATCAGTAAGATTAATAATTTATAGAAATTATATACAGGGCACAACCTGATATTCAGGAACTATATTAGTAGCCAAATATTTCAGTCTCTGTTATTGTTTACTACCTGTTGGGTTAAGGCTGAGGTAAATAAACACAAGGTGAAAGAGTGAGCTCTAGATGTTCATTGAACAACAATTACTACATATGTATATAAAATATTGGACAACAACAAAATACAATAATTTATTTACAAACAAGAAAAATAATAAGGCACACATTTTAATAAACCAAGCTGGTAACACACTAATTAGAATAAATGAATAACAACAATCAAAAAATAAAGAACACAATGAACGGATAAATGTTCAAATGAATGCTAACCATAAATCCTGATGTCAGAGTTCTGTAGGAATCTGGATGCAAAAGATCAAGGCTCACATTGCAATACTGGAGGTAAAGCTGACATTAGTATGCTAATTGTGAATAAAGTTAAAACTAATTAGCACCACTAATTTATGTCCAAACCAATAAACAATAAAAGGAAAAATAGAACATTCTTTGGATTTAGTAATGTTTAGTTTAAAAAATATTTGGATTAGAAGTAATTAACCTTTAGGAAATTACTTATATTTATAGATTGACCATGGAAGTAATTAATCTAATTTCATTATTGTGATGCATTAAGGCGGTTTTGAAACACGGCTAATAAAGTTAGTTTTCTGTGTTTAAACAATCTACTTTAAACCAAACACTATATGGAATATGATTAATAGCAATCTTTGTTGTTTATGAAATGCAGACCTAAACTGTGGAAACGTGGGTTCTCTGAGTGTGTGGCCTACCGCAAACCCATGAAGAATTGCTTAAAGTCACTCTGATTAGAATAATTAACAAGTGACTGTTCCTAAATGTTAAGTGAAACTGAGCAGGGCCCTATCCAGAGGGGCTAAAAGGCGCCAGGATGGGACTTGGGCTGTAGCACCAAAAGCAGAGATGTTCTTCTAAATCAAATCAAATCAAAATGTATTTATAAAACACCTTTTTAAATTACATAGCTTCTCAAAGTGCTTTACAGATTAAAATGACCCCACAAACCCCACCCTTCCCTAACCCAAAATAAAAACATCATCATAACTATAAGACCTGCCAATTCCTTTTTTTCATGGAAAAATGATGGAATTGTATTACTGAAACATTATTATCATGTTTAGTTAACACTGGAAATATAGTCATATGTGTTATTATATACACATTTTCTGAGTTATTGTGTAACCAAGTAGTTAGTGCAGCTGCTCCAAAAACAAAGTCCCATCCCCAGCTTTTTACTTTTGAGCCTTATAGCAACCCAAATGTATTAGGTTGACCCAACATCTTTATATTTAGTTCTCTCAACAAAAATATTTATTGCTAAATCGACCTAAATCAGTAGGGTGCAAATGATATACATAATTTGATTATGTTCATCCAAAAAGTTGTTTTTTTTGAGTGCAGAGGTGGGGGCCATAATAGTAAAAAGACGGCTCACCATTAGTCTGTGTCCTGACTTTGGGGATGAAAAGGAGACGGGTGCCAGAGGAGCGCAGAGACCATGAAGGTTCATACGGTAAAAGCTGTTCAGAAAGATAAGAAATCCCCATTAAGACACTTAAAACAAATTAAAAGAACCTTATAATTGATCCTAAAACATAATTTTGGAAAAGCTGCAAACTTGAGGTAGTCTTTTTTGGAAGAGTAGAAGAGTATTGGCCTAAGAGAGAATGTGGCGGACTCTGGCAATGTTCTTTAGGTAATAAAAACCTATTCTAGTAATGTTTTTAAAGTGAAGGATAAAAGTCAGCTCAGAGTCAAAAAAATAAGCCCAACTTCCGAACTTGTAGAGAAGGATTAAAAGACAGTGGTCATAGTTTTGGTAAAGAGTTTCTCTCTCTGAGCCTCAGGACAGATAACTAAAAATTCAATTTTGTCCTGGTTGAGCTGAAGAAAGTTTTCTGACATCCAGGATGTGATGTCTAAAATGCAGTTAAAAAGTGCATCCATTATAGTGAGAACCCAATCTAAACTGGAGTTTTCTTCTGTTAAAACTGTATTTAAATGTTATTTTGTTATGATGTATCTGACTATGTAACCTCTTAACGCTGCTAATTATTTCATAAAGCAATATTCAATATAATTTCTTAAAGAAAGCTTGCGTTTCGACAACTTTCAAGTGATTAGTGAAAAAAAAGGAAATCACAAATAAAAACATTGCAACTTTTGTTGCAACTTTTCAGAAAAGCTGCTGCAAAATCCTGGAGGGACTGCTCGATTTTTTAGCCCAAAGGCAAGGTGAAGTTAGAGCAGCACATGGAGTGTTGAGTTCCAAGAAGTAAGGTAGCAGCGCATAATTTGCTTTTTGATTTACCAATTTCAAAGGTATTAAGGTATAGATGAGCAGTGCTCACGTTTGTTTGTTTGTTTAGTTAATTGGCCGTAGTACGGCCACAGGGTAAGGAAGTTGACAATGTTTAGCTTACACAATGTACCTATGCATCACATTGTATTAACCACAGTTTTAGATGAGCCTGCTAAAGTATTTTGTAAAGAAACGAAAGGCAACACAAGAAGAAAAGTCTGGTCAGGTAAAAGAACCAAAGTTACTGTGTAAATCGGCGAGTGTGTGTTTTACTAACTGGACCAGTGCATGACCACACACTGGAACCATAGATCAGCGCTTGTGCTCATTGTCTTTGCAAAGTAACATAGAAGGATTTAGTTGTTTCATTTCACTTTCAGTTCAAGTAAGATTTTTTTTTGTACCTGGGGCAGATATTCTCTGCGCACATGCGTAGCTTAAAGGGACCTTGTTCACTGAGGGAACGAGGGAAAAATTGAACAGGAGATCGACCGGTGGATTGGTGCAGCATCTGTGACGTGAGCAGTGCACTGGTCTGTCGAGGTGTGTAAAGAGCTGAGCCTAAAGAAGAAGCTCTCGATTAACTGTTCGATCTGTGTTTCCACTCTATGCACTCTATGGTCACAAGCACTGGGTACCGACAGAAAGAACGACATCATGTATACAAGAAAATGAGCTTACTCCGAATATTGTCTGAGCTCACCCTAGGAGAAAGAGTGAAAAGCTCGGTCATCCAGCAGGTCTTCACGGTAGAGTTGCTGCTCCTGCACATCAAGTGGAGTCAGTTAACTTGGCTCTGGCATCTGGTCAGGATGCTTACTTTACACCTCCCTATGAGGTATTCTAGGCTCCTCCCACTGGACGGAGACTCATAGGAAGATCCAGGACACGGCGGAGGGACTGTTTGTTTTTTTGGGTTTTCTTGCTGGCCTGGGAATGCCTTGGGAGGCTGCACAGTGGGGCAGTGCGTATGACTGTTGTGTAGTAGCAAGAAGTGGCTTTGTATCCCAACTCAGCATGTTGGAGTTTACATTTTCTCTCCATGCATGCGTGGGGAGACATGACTGTTACGTTAATTGGTCTCTCTAAATTGTCCTTGTGTGTTAGTGTGTACATGTATGATTGTTTGTCATGTCTGTGTTGCCATGCAATGGACTGGCAACTTGTCCAGGGTGTACCCCGCCTCTCGCCCATTGACAGCTGGAGACAGGACGAGCCGTCCTACGAGCCCTTGAGTATAAAAGGTTTAGAAAATGGATGGATGAATGGATGCCTTGGGATTCCCCCTGAGTGGCTTGGGAGAGGTAACTCTGGGGTTGGATGGATGGATGGATGAACTGAGTTTCATGGCTGTTTGTTTTTGATTAATCTTATTTATCTTGCAATAACCAATTTATCTTGCTTTAAAATTGAACCTTAATTATTTTTCAGATTTTCATCAACAATACCTAACTGAATTTCTCCCCTAATCCTTCTTTCAATTATTGGAAACTTCAATTTTATGGACATTTCCAATATATTTAGGATTTAATTAGTGAATGCATCTAGATTAGGAGGTCAAGTTTGAGAAAAAAAGATCCTTGTTCCAGCATAATATTCCTGATAAAAATGTGTCTAATCAATGGGATAATAGACATCAGAGCAGTGATATATCTATTGGACGTTCTAGCCTTGAGAGACTGCTTCATGCCTATTATCTGACCGGCATGAACCGCTTCTTCAGGAGTGGAACAAGAAGACTGAAGAAGATGTAGTCGAGAGATAACACTGTAATTGCTAAATGGTATTTAAGGTGTTTGTTAGCTCTCTTCACTTCATTGTCTTGAAAGAAATGTTGAATTCAATACTTTCAACACCTTTGATGACTCAGTTTCATCTTATTTTTTACAAGATTGATATATTTTCAGCCATTACAACTCGAAACCATGACGTTTTAAGAGTGATTTTGGAAAATATTTACAAAAATAATAAGTAGACCTTTATGTCGTTCACCATCTTAACTTCAAAAGTATGTCATTTCTCCTTTCAGTCTAATGGTTTATCACTTCTGAATAGATATACAAGCTTGCATAATGATACCGTAATGATACAATATCTACCGTTTTTCAAATTTATGGAGGTTCAAAAAATTTTTGGGTACATCAGTTATTTTCAGTTTATGGTATGAAAATGTTCTGAACCCGTCTCTACATATTTTGTTAATATGACTAATTTAAGAACTTGGCCATCTTTCAGGTTTGTGATACTTAGAACCATTTTATTTTTCAATCTTCAAGAGGCAAGTAAACCCGTCCAGGCCCATAAAGCATGGTCACATAAACATAGACCTCCGGTATTGCAGACTGTGGTTACAGCAGCAATTATCACCTCGCCATAATTTTTCACTGTGGTAATAATCATGTAGCACCAACTGTTCTCTGACCTACATAGACTTAAACTTTGTTACTGTCAGATGCAAAATGAGTGCTGTTAAATGAAGATCAACTGATATGGGGGCAAGTGTATGAATGATCTCCCACTCACTGACTGGAGAAATAGTTTTTCTTGAAGGATTGTATATATGAGATATATTTTTAAAGTATATTTTGTTAGGTTGCAACTACATACTTCAACACCTCCAAAAAGGAATAGAAAAATATTATATTTCTTTCTTCAGCCCCTCTTAAAAGAATGTTACTAAATAAAGAAACCACATAATTGGTTGATAGAGTTATCTAACTTTAATATCACCGTGGAGAGACTATGCTCACCATAAGACATGTTGGTGGTGGGACCTTTAATTTGTGGAAAAGTTTTCTTCTGCTGGGACAAAGTTAAAGGGAGGAAGAGGGAGAGAGCTTAATATAGGACAATAAGGAATATGGAAGAAAGCTGTTAATGGTTACTCAATAAATATTAATTCCACACTTTTCAGATTTTTATTTGTAAGAAAGCTTGAAAGCCATGTATCAATTTCATTTAAAGGGATATTCCACCCCTAAGTAAAAATATGTCTGTTGTCACAGTCTATTTGAAACAAACAATCTAAGTGAATGGGAACTCCCAGCAGGCTAGGAGTTCCCACTTTTCCAAAGCAATCAGGGAAATGAATAGGCTGGTAACAAAACGCTTTTAATCAGTTATATAACTCGGGAATATGACCACAGACAATTTTGACTTAGGTGGGGAGTATCCCTTTACCTTCACAGTTATGTCCCCCCTGTGTTACACCATAAAAAAAATCACAATAAAACCCATACAAGTCTGTGGTTGTAACATGATAAAGTTCAACTGGAATCATCTTAGAAGGCATTCAAAAAGTGTATGTAGTTTTCCTCTTCAGTTTTTGAATAAGTTGTATCACTGAGGGCAAGCTCAGTGATAAAATAGCTCTCTGTAATTATCAGCATGCCCTATTACCACTCTGACTTTCTTTGCATGCTTCCTTTGTCCTGATTTGGAAAATAAGATCACATGTAGCTCTACAAAAGGAAAACCGTGGCTATGAATCAGTGTAAGTAGACTGTTTCACAACTGTGTTTAATCTATAATCCAAAAAGGCCATTTTCAAAAGTAGAACACGGTTTTTAATGGCATATCAGATGCTACACTGCTGCAAAGCCATTACAAATCATGAACAAGATTTCATGACCCTGTCCTTATCATTGTTAAAGTCTTTTTTCATACACAGGGAAATAGATGCACATTTTGATTATATTATAACTGATAGGCCTGTTTGACTGACAAACAACATTTTGCCTTAGAATTGCAATTGCTGTCAGCAAAGTTTCTATACCAATTTCTGGATTTTACTACAATTTTTTTTTTTTTTTTACAATGAAACTTTGACCTGTCTACTGTCTGAAATATTGAGAGTTCTTGTTTAGGCAGTCATGTTTCTATGTATTCTCTCAAGAATACAAAATAAAAAAGTGAATAGTTTTTCTTTGCTTACTGTGAAAATAATTTACATTCTGTCTGATGAAATGAATGCTGTCTGACAATTTTTTTAATGATGCTAAAAATAAATCCTTTAGAGAACACCTTTTCCCACATACTCTGAGTCTCGGTGGCTCCAGCTGCATTTTTCCTCATGTTCCTCATATCCAGCATCACTATATGAATACATTTGTATGAGCAACAGTAAAGGGGTGAGTGCCAGCAAATTCCTGCATTCAGAGTAAACAAGAAACAGAAAACGAAACAAAACATATTAGTACGTGACTAAACCACTTATAGGCATCCCCAGGCAAATTTGACTTGGCACAAGCAAAAATAAGCACAGAGTAATGGATTTCAAATTTGTGAAATTGAAGTTTGCAAAGTCAAAACTGCCCACACAAAAGGTCTCACAAAGACAGATCAAACGTTTAAGCAAATGAGCTTTGCTTAGACTGAAACTGATTAAGGGCTGAAAGAAGTCCTTTCACGCATAACTCATCAAACCAAAACCACTGTTCTCTTATCATTACCCAGCAACCTAATGTTTTGTGATGTCATTCATAATGCAGCAAGAGCAGAGAGAATGCCATGAGGCTGCGGCTGTTAATATTTATGCATCTCACAACCTTGAAAGATGCTGAGATATCACTAGCCAGGACCCTAATAGAAACATAAAATAGGCATAGTGATATTTGTGGAAAAAAAATAAACAACAAAAAAAACTTTGCAATATTATCATGTTAGCTGAAATGTTTGGATTTGAATGCATGTGTATGTGGACATCTTTGCTAACTTTAAATGTATTAATAGTTATTTTCCTGTTTCATTACAATTTTTTTCTAACCGTAATGCTTATGTTTATATGAAGAACTTTTATTCCAATATATGATGGGATTTGTCGGCCTTTTGAAATATTAAAACTAAGAAAAAAGCTGATGTGTTCAATACCTATTTCACCATCTCCATTTCTAAACTTGTAAATATGCTTTAAGCATCATTGTGAGCATAAATCAACAGTGAAAACAAGAAAATGTCATCATGGACTACAAGCAATGAAATGGTCCTCACTCGATTTCTGACAAGTCAGATGAATATTCAGAAGACACTCCAAGTATCAAGGATGACTCACTGACACCAGGAGAAAGCAAGAACACTTTATATGAAACCATGATAGTAATGCATTCTACCACATCTGTGTATGCTTACTGAACAAGACTACACAAATAAAGAAAAAGCATGTTAAAGCATATTTAAAACCTGCTGCACAGGATTGTGACAAGACCCCCCCATTAATAAATGATTTGCAGCTCAGACTACTGACTGACTTTAACTGGTAAAAGTACTTGTGGCCCTAAATGAAACTGTTGCTATAAATACTATTTTGAAAGAAGCTTGTCATTTGCAACAGTTGCTTTATTCAATATTTGCTGGTAATTTGCAATAATACAGCTACTGTATGTCTGCTTTTTGTGGGGCTATTTGCAAATCTATACGTAATAAAAACACATACATGGTTGAAATGTGTGTTTGTAACTGTGTTTATATATTATCTCCACGTGTGGTGCAGCTCCCTGCTGTTTTGTAATTAAAGTTGAAGTCTAGTCTAATTCTCCTTACTTTGCAGTTCTGGAGGTTAATTGCAAAAGCTATGCTGCCCCTGGCAATCTCTCCACCATTTTAGTACTTTACTATTCAAAGTACAGGGAAGAATGTTTGGAGTAAATGAGAGGATGTGGAGTTGCCGTAATAACAACTCCATTATCCTCCTGGTACATGAAGAGAACAAGGTGAGGTAGAGTAACTAGTTAGCTTCCATGCAAATACTAGTGAGGGCATAACAAATGCTAATGGTGAAAAAAAATGCTTACACATAGTTTTAATGATTAATTTGCTGTGCCTGTTTGCAAGTCTGTGTGTAGTTATCTGGAAAAAAATGGGTCTTACACTGTAGGTGAGAGGAAATTAAAGTAAAATATAGATGTTCAGTACTGTACAAACCCCCCAAATACACTTTTCTTCTTATACCAGCAGCAAGGTGTGTCATAAAAAATACAAAAAAATAAAACTCTTCAGCCACAATAAAAAGAATTCATGGAAATCCATTCACTGTATTTAATTTCACTGACTCTTTTTTCAAAGGAACAAAATAAGTTATTTGTTATAAGTTATTTGTTTTCAAAGGCCCTGACAGAAGGCTTGGTGATTCTAATCAGCAAGGACTTAGCGCTGGATGCAAGAATTGCCTTTAATGCCGTCTGTTTGCAGTGCGCAGTTGAAGCTGAGGATCTGTCATGCATTCACAAAAATTCTTGCCCTGCAACTCTTTGATTGACATCTCCATGGTGAGAAGGTGGGCGGTAGAAAGACCAGATATTACTGTGGAGGTCAGGGTTGAGCAGAATGAGCAATCACTTTATCTGTATACGAGTGTGCTTGGGTGTGTTTCAGTGCCTATTTTGGAGATTCCAAATCTCTATATCTAGCTTCCCGTTGCAATTTCCTCCTTTCAATGATATACATTTTGACAAAAGATAGCACTTGCTATTGAATTGTAAAGATACTGATGCTGTTTGATGGAAATGCATTTACACAATCATATAAGAAAATAAATAGTTAAGCCAAAAAACTGATGTGAATAGAGAGAAGTAGATTGATGGATGCAAAGAAGGGAATTTGTACTTTTATCTTTTCTAATGTTTTCACATGAATTTAGAAATAGGAATTCTTCCTTACATAACCTCTGTTTCAGGAGCTCAAATTAAATGTGCACTATGACTCAATAAGTCCCTGTAATTTCGCCCTAGCTCAATTGTATGTTACTTAGATAGATAGATAGATAGATAGATAGATAGATAGATAGATAGATAGATAGATAGATAGATAGATAGATAGATAGATAGATAGATAGATAGATAGATAGATAGATAGATAGATAGATAAAAACTTTATTAATCCCTCGGGCGGGTTCCTCTGGGAAATTCGGTACTTTGACATGTAAAGGGTTTAAAACGGTTGTGAGAACTAATAGTATAATAATTATATGTTGTAAATTGTTTCTTCGAAAGATCAAACTTTGACCGACATGTAAAAGATTGAGGGTGAGACATTAGTGTGGATAAAATGACAACATCAAATTAATGGTGACAATTTAATCAATATTGCTAAAAAAAACTTTGTGCTCTTCAGTTGAAGTAATCTTGAAAGTTAAAATAAAGGCAACTTGACTTTTTTTTATTATCCTGAAGACATTTCACCTCTGATCCAAAACGCTTTGTCGGTTCTGAACCTTGGTATAATCAAGAACAATCAGACTAATCACAATAAGCGGGTTAATCATTTGAATTAAGGAGCTAAACCTACTGTTGCAGTGCCATCTTATCTTGTCATGTAGTCTGCATATCTAAACATGCATTTAACATTGATCCAACTAAGAAGAATGATTTAAACACAGAGTCCTGTCAGGTATATGAAATTTGTACATCGTTTATAATGGATCTCTATTTTGTGTAGTAGATGGGTTTGTGCTGGGGGATGTGCACCATTTTGTCGACAGAGTATAATCACCTGCTGATATTAGTTTAAAGGTTTAATGGTTTATACAAAGCCTCTGAGGGTTCCCAAGTGGTCGGATCACCAGTTAAATTATTCAGAGTATGGTCCAATTTAGTATTCAGCATGTCGATGTTAGAGAATCTTCATTGGGGCAGATATAGTGTCTGCAAAGTGTTATGTTAGAGTAACTGAAAGTATTAGCAGTTTATGACCAGTATTGGTATCTCATTACAACGTTTGGTTAGCATTTACCTAAATGCTGTAAAAGGTAAGTACGTATATTTGTAGTATACATATAGACTCCAAGTTGCAATACTAACTTCATAGGTATCGGAATTATTTCTGATATTTAATCTTTTTTTATTAAAATACATTCATTTCGATTTGATAAATGGAAGTTTCGTAGATCTAAATATGATCAATTCTTTTTATTTCAGCATTATATTAGTAGATTGTTTCAACAATCAAAACATTTCGTTATATTCTAGTACTGTAGATTGATCATCCATTAACTTAATTTAATTGGTAAAAGTCTAACCATCATATAGGGACCTAACAGCCCGTATCAGAGGGCCTGGTACCCCATACTCCCGGAGTACCCCCCACAGGACACCCCGAGGGACACGGTCGAACGCCTTCTCCAAGTCCACAAAGCACATGTAGACTGGTTGGGCGAACTCCCACGTACCCTCCAGGACCCTGCCGAGGGTGTAGAGCTGGTCCAGTGTTCCACGGCCAGGACGAAAACCGCATTGTTCCTCCTGGATCCGAGGTTCGACTATCCGTCGTACCCTCCTCTCCAGAACCCCTGAATAGACCTTACCAGGGAGGCTCAGAAGTGTGATCCCCCTGTAGTTGGAACACACTCTGTGGTCCCCCTTTTTAAAGAGGGGGACCACCACCCCGGTCTGCCAATCCAAGGGAACTGCCCCCGATGTCCACGCAATATTGCAGAGCCGCGTCAACCAACACAGCCCTACAACATCCAGAGCCTTGAGGAACTCCGGCCGAATCTCATCCACCCCCGGAGCCTTACCACCGAGGAGCTTTTTAACAACCTCGGCGACTTCAGCCCCAGAGATTGGAGAGTCCGTCCCAGAGTCCCCAGACTCTGCTTCCAAACAGGAAGGCGTGTCGGTGGGATTGAGGAGGTCTTCGAAGTATTCCATCCACCGACCCAAAACGTCCCGCGTTGAGGTCAGCAGCACACCGCCCCCACTGTAAACAGTGTTGGCGGCAGACCGCTTCCCCCCCCTGAGACGCCGGATGGTGGACCAGAATCGCTTCGAAGCCATACGGAAGTCGTTCTCCATGGTCTCTCCAAACTCCTCCCACGCCCGAGTTTTTGCCTCAGCGACCATCCGAGCCGCACTCCGCTTGGCCTGCCGGTACCTATCAGCTGCTTCCGGAGTCCCACAGGCCAAGAAGGCCCGATAGGACTCCTTCTTCAGCTTGACAGCATCCCTCACCGCCGGTGTCCACCAGCGGGTTCGAGGGTTGCCGCCACGACAGGCACCAACTACCTTGCGGCCACAACTACGGTCAGCCGCTTCGACAATGGAGGCACGGAACATGGCCCATTCGGACTCAATGTCCCCCGCCTCCCCCGGGACGTGTTTGAAGTCCTGTCGGAGGTGAGAGTTGAAACCCCTTCTGACAGGAGACTCCGCCAGACGTTCCCAGCAGACCCTCACAACACGTTTGGGCCTACCAGGTCTGTCCGGCGTCTTCCCCCACCACCGGAGCCAACTCACCACCAGGTAGTGGTCGGTGGATAGCTCCGCCCCTCTCTTCACCCGAGTGTCCAAAACATGCGGCCGCAGGTCAGATGAAACGACAACCAGGTCGATCATCGAGCCGCGGCCTAGGGTGTCCTGGTGCCAAGTGCACACATGAACACCCTTATGCTTGAACATGGTGTTCGTTATGGACAATCCATGACGAGCACAGAAGTCCAACAACAAAACACCGCTCGGGTTCAGATCGGGGGGGCCATACCGCCCAACCACGCCTCTCCAGGTCTCACTGTCATTGCCAACGTGAGCGTTGAAGTCTCCCAGGAGAATGAGGGAGTCTCCAGAAGGAGCACTCTCCAGCACCCCCTCCAAGGACTCCAAGAAGGGTGGGTAGTCTGATCTACTGTTCGGTGCATAAGCACAAACAATAGTCAGCACCCGTCCCCCCACCCGTAGGCGGAGGGAGGCTACCCTCTCACTCACCGGGGTAAACCCCAACGTACAGGCGCCGAGATGGGGGGCAACAAGTATGCCCACCCCAGCTCGGCGCCTCTCACCGGGAGCAACTCCAGAGTGGAAGAGAGTCCAACCCCTCTCGAGGAGACGGGTTCCAGAGCCAGAGCCATGCGTCGAGGCAAGGCCGACGATGTCCAGTCGGAACCTCTCAGCCTCGCACACCAGCTCCGGCTCCTTCCCCACCAGAGAGGTGACGTTCCACGTCCCAAGAGCCAGCTTCTGCAGCCGAGGATCGGACCGCCAAGGTCCCCGCCTTCGGCCACCGCCCGTCTTACACGGCACCCGACCCCTATGGCCCCTCCCACAGGTGGTGAGCTCATGGGAAGGGGGGCCCATGTTTCCTCTTCGGGCTAAGCCCGGCCGGGCCCCATGGAAAAAGGCCCGGCCACCAGGCGCTCGCCAACGTGCCCCACCTCCAGGCCTGGCTCCAGAGTGGGGCCCCGGTGACCCGCGTCCGGGCGAGGGAACACTAGATCCATCTATTTTATTCATCATACGGGTCGTCGGGCTGTTAGGTCCCTATATGACCGGTGTCAGAGTCTGGTTCGCATTGCCGGCAGTAAGTCGGACTCGTTTCCAGTGAGAGTTGGACTCCGCCAAGGTTGCCCTTTATCACCGATCCTGTTCATAACGTTTATGGACAGGATTTCTAGGTGCAGCCAAGGTGTTGAGGGGATCCGTTTTGGTGACCTCAGGATCGGGTCTCTGCTTTTCGCAGATGATGTGGTCTTGTTGGCTTCGTCTGAACGTGATCTACAGCTCTCGTTGGAGCGGTTCGCAGCCGAGTGTGAAGCGGCTGGGATGAGGATCAGCACCTCCAAATCCGAGACCATGGTCTTGAGTCGGAAAAGGGTAGGGTGCTCTCTTCGGGTTGGGGATGAGGTCCTTCCTCAAGTGGAGGAGTTTAGGTATCTGGGGGTCTTGTTCACGAATGAGGGAAAAATGGAGCGGGAGATCGATGGACGGATTGGTAGGGCGTCTGCAGTCATGCGGGCGCTGTACCGGTCTGTCGTGGTGAAGAGAGAGCTGAGTCGAAAGGCGAAGCTCTCGATTTACCGGTCGATCTACGTTCCTACCCTCATCTATGGTCACGAACGCTGGGTGGTGACCGAAAGAACGAGATCGCGGATACAGGCGGCTGAAATGAGTTTCCTCCGTAGGGTGGCTGGGCTCTCCCTTAGAGATAGGGTGAGAAGCTCGGTCATCCGGAGGGAGCTCAGAGTAGAGCCGCTGCTCCTCCACATCGAGAGGAGCCAGTTGAGGTGGCTCGGGCATCTAGTCAGGATGCCTCCTGGACGCCTCCCTGGTGAGGTGTTCCGGGCATGTCCCACCGGGAGGAGACCCAGGGGAAGACCCAGGACCCGTTGGAGAGATTATGTCTCCCAGCTGGCCTGGGAACGCCTCGGGATTCCTCCCGAGGAGCTGGCCCAAGTGGCCGGGGAGAGGCAAGTCTGGGTCTCCTTGCTTAGGCTACTGCCCCCGCGACCCGACCCCGGATAAGCGGAGGAAGATGGATGGATGGATGGAAGTTTAAGCAAATGATGGTTGCAGAATGATCAGGACAGAGGAACATATTACCTTAACATGCCTGAAAAGGACATTTTTTATACTGAAAGAAAGAAAGAAAGAAAGAAAGAAAGAAAGAAAGAAAGAAAGAAAGAAAGAAAGAAAGAAAGAAAGAAAGAAAGAAAGAAAGAAAGATAAAGAACATTCTGTATTGCTGTAATTATTCTTTAACACATTTTTAACTGCCTCCTCTAATTGGACTTTCATCTGAGCCCACCTTAGTCAGTTTCCATGATTAGCGCAAGTCAAACGTGTCATTAGTGTGTTTATGTGTGTGAGAGGGAGGGAGCTGATGGAGATGTGTATATTGTCTAGTGGTTTGAGCAAAGCTCTTTGCTGTCAACTCATTTGTCTTTATCATGTGCAATCAGAAATACCCTCCAAGGAGACAGCTTTAAACGTCTAGTTGCACCTTCTAAAAAATGCACATACGTTCACATCACACGATACTGAAGTAAAAATAACAGAATTCTGAAGCCTGACAATCATAAGAAATGACTCTTTCACTTAAAGAACTTCCAACTAATGTAAACACATAGCCATAGTTAAGTACATAGATGTTTCCGACACAAATGTACTGCTACACAAGAAATTATTCCTAGCATTTGACAGTCAGCATGATAAAGCTGATGCTCTTGTGATTTATCAGCACTAATAGCTACCTGCCAGTGCTTCTAGCTATTATCAGACATAAATTATGGACTTAAAATGCCTGTTTCTACTGAATGCATAAATGTTGAGAGACAGAATGAAAAATGATAAAGTTTAATTGATTAAATTAGGAACAATGCTCTTCCCTTACTGATATGTAAAAAACTATGCATATTGCATGCAAGATTTAGACTACCTGAATGAGATTCATAAAGTTCCACAGTTGCCCTAGTTTGGCTGAGCAACAACATTTAGCGCGATTTCCCAAAATGGCAAATGTTTGGCGGGAAAAGGAATGACCAGGAGGAAATTCTAAGTCAGTATTGGCTCTGCCTTCTCCTGATCAGGCTATCAACAGGTGAATTAATTTAGGCTGGTCCTGGTAATTAACCATTACACCAAGAGACATCAGAGCTGGATGATAGTCAGTAGGTTGGCAGTTATAAGCCAGGTTGGTGATGAAGTACTCAAATCAAATATTGCTTTGAGCATTTATGTAATCTGATGTAAATGTCCTGTGTCTTGTCTTCTAAACCTTTTTTTTTCTTAAAACCAATCATTGCAATATTTTCTTCTATATTTATATTTATCCAGCTCTGTGTGTAAATTCATGTTTTTTATCTACTTACTACTCCACCACAACTTATTCCTGTTCTGGTTTGTGTATGCCGCAGTAGCACGTTGATTTCCTCACTGTGGATTAATCAATTATTTCACTTCATTTGAATTCATATATTTATTATTTTTATTTGTATATAAATTAGCAACATATAAAAAGTGGTACTAAAGCAAACAGTACTATTCAAAACATGACAATACTTGCCAAGATAATATATGGCTGTTGAGGAATTGGTGTACAGCAGGACGTGTATGTGTGCATAAATTACATGTGAGTTATTATTATTGACGTATTGGCTTGAGTTTATATGATTAAGTTCATAAGTTGTCAGTGGAAATTTTCCAAGTATCCCCTCCGAATGTCAGCCCATCCTTGCTGTATTTATGTTGCTTTATGCATATTGCGTCACTGTATAGTTTCAGTAAATTTCGTGGTGAGTTATTAAAATGTTAAATTATTCAGTTAAAGCAATGTTTTTGGACTTTAATTAATGCTAACTGATTAGCAGAAGTAGCTGTGCATACTCTTCACAGTAAGAGCATTCATTTCTTGATGTTAACATTGATAGTTTTATGTGTTGAGTGTTTACGTATGGAAAAATGGTAAATTATGACATTTGATTACTAAGTCTATTATATATATCATTCATGTGATGTTTAACACAGACATGTGATATCCAAATGTTAAGTTTATTCATATATATTATTGTTAGTTCTATCTTAGTGGTAATTATTTATCATTACATTTTTATTCTTAACCACCAAACCTGTATCAGCAGTTGTGTGGAAACCTTAAAATCAATTTTAACACTTTCAAATTAACTGAAAGAATGTGGAACTTAACTAACTATCCCATGGGAAATATGTGGTTGCTAGAAAACGGATTCAAATTCCAACTTGAACTTGAACTTGTTGGCCGTGTGAAAAATTATTTATCTTCCTAAGAGCATATTTACCCAAAATTAATGGTTGCCTCCTTAATGCCAGGGTCATGAATGTGAGGTAGTGATAACTTGACTTAGTTAATAAATTTATGAAAATTAATGACTGATTAGAGTCACAACTCATTGGCATTGTAAAACTTTGATCTCTTAAATGACTTCCCATCGTTCTTGTATTAAGACTGTACAGGGTTTGTTTTATCCTTTCTAAAGCACTTTACCTATTAAACCTTTGACCCTTCTTACATTTCATCCAATTCTTTAACAGCAAAGTGTCTTTATCTATCCACAGACTCATGCATCTGTAAAATCCGGATTTCTGATATACACGCTAACCCTCAGGATAAACTAAATGGATCAGAACTTTTAGGCTTAAAAGTTAATGCAAGCCTATAAGATCTGTTTAAATGTTCAGTCCCTCATAATTACGATAGGTTGGCTTTACATCTCACTTTGTTATTTAATGAAAAGTCTACACCGAACGCACTTGGTTTGCTTATGATTTTGTTAAATAAGGAAACTGCATTGATTATAGTAGAAGTTAATGACAGGAGTAAGATTGTGAAAGGTGTAAAATGCCTGGTGTTGGTTCTGGAAAAGTTACATGGCGACTTGAAATTGCGGTGTCGTCATCCAAGAAATCGGGGTCGCGTTTTGGTGTAACGAGGAGCTGGCACATGCTAAATAGTGGATTGAATTATAATTGTCCTGGGATTGAAATGCATAGAAGGATTTCTAGGGTTTTAGCTCAGGCAAAAGGGCAATCTGTCAAAACAGCTGTTCACCAAAAGTTATGGGGAAAAACTTGAATCTGACCGAGCAGGATCTGCATACTGTGAAAGTTCAGGAACACCAATGAAGCTTCTCAAGTTGTCATTGAAAATGTTTTCTATTAAATATCCATTTCCACTGCTGAACTCCGCTCCCTTGATTCAAATTGGGAAAGTGGAAAAAGTAATTTAATTTTGCTATGGGTTATCAGGATTATTGAAAGGGAAAGTAATTAAATGAAGACCTGGGACAAATTTTATTTATTTTTTTAAACCATTTCTGAGTCTGCTACAATTTACTTTCCTGCCAAGTTAGTTTAACATCTAGGTTTGACTTGGAGACCTGGTGTGTGCATGCGTGTGCGTTTAAAAATGTGGCCACTTTAAAAATGAAACAAACAAATGTTACTCTGACATGTCTGTCTAAATACTTTACAAATGTCTTCTATTCAGTGTCCTATAAATGTGCTTGTAAAAAACCTGTATTAGGAGCGACATAAATAATAAATAAAAAAATTACAATGTAAACTGATTTTTCACCAACCATTTGGCTTATCCTTAGATTTTTAGACATTCCTAATATATTATTTATAGCAAGAGGTTATTGGACTCTTTTTTTTCTTCTTCTTACAGATAACAGAAAATAGCTCAATCCTTTTGAAATATTAATTACTCTTAAATATGATGAAGCCAAGAGTAATGACTCCTTAACAGTCACATGGCCTTCATAAACAGAGTACCTCACAGACTTGAGCACTTAAATTGATTCGCTTGTTTTAGATTCAATAATAGAAGTAAACTTTTTTTACTCTCCTATTGGTGGAGGGTTGAACAACAATCATTCATTTGTTAGTCATACATTTCATCTCAGGTTTACCGATTTAACCAACTTATCTGGGAAGCAGAGGAAACTTCAAGACATTGAAGTTTTTACACATTTAAAACAAGCTAAGCACCTGCCATGAATGGCAAAAAAGTTCATTTTCAGGGTGATATCACACACTATAATCATGAATTATTTACATTTACATTTTCAAGAACTTGTTAGGATGAACAGGAATCGTTTTTAGCAAAATAATTGATACTACAGTTACTGGCACCCCAAACACGATGTATTAAATTAATGCACCTGAGCATTTTTTTAAATTCATACTTTTTTTTAGATGCTCAGAGTGTCGAGGAACTTTTCAAGGAACACTCTGAAATCCAGGTTCCCTGGAGTATAAATATATCATTACCAGGGGTGGGTAGTAACTAGTTACATTAACTCTGTTACATCTGCTTGAATAACTTCAGAACAAATGGACTTTTATGGAGTAGTTTTACTGGACCATACCTCATACTTTTAAGTGATCAGTATTTCAATGAAATATTGCAACTCTTACTTTAGTAAAGTTTTTGGCTACTGTAACCACAGAGACTAACTTTACAAAATAAAACAGAACGCTTGTTTAACCTAAAATTCATAAGTCTCACACATAGAGTTTATGCTGAGGTGAGAACTCTTGTTTGTACACAAGCTTCATCAATTTAACATTCCTTTCTATCTGCTTAGCCTGATGGATTTTAGTGAGATTTAGTGGCATCACTTTAGCTGAGTATATTCAATAAATTAGAATATCATAGAAAAGTCAATTTATTTTGGTAGCTTTATTTACTAAGTCAGACACATTGTATAGATTAATCACTTTACCTGGTCTCTCTAAATTGCCCTTAGGTATGAGTGTGTGCAGGCAAGATTGCTTGTTTTGTGTGTCTCTTCGTTGCCCTGTAATGGTCTGGCGACTTTTCCACGGTGTACCCAGCTGGAGATAGGCACCAGCACCCCACACTGTCCACCCTGCCTGAAAACCCCTACAAGGATAAGTGGCATAGATTATAGATAGATGACTATATTAAATTAAATGGCAGAAGGGGCAGAGATGAAGAGTTAAGTGACTCAGCCATTGTGCATGAGTCTATTTTTGACAGCCTTTTTGTGTATGTACCTTTGTATCTTTTTGCTTGTGTGAATGCATATCTTTCTGTTCACAGGCATAACTGATGAATGATGTATATAAGATTGATGCATAATCATGCAAAGGTGGTTAGTCATTCCATTATCCTGGTTGTCTGTGACAACTTTTAATTGTGTTTTGCCTTTGTTTCAGCTGCATTCTAATGCATCTAGACTGGGGGTCACCTCTTATCACTGTTATCAACAACAACAATAAAACTTGACAAAAGTCTGGACTACATTTAAAACAGTCTGTAAGCAAATACAGCCAGAGACAAACACTCACTGTATAAATACAATAAGACATCCATAGCCTGCTTCTGAGGAAAAAACAACGCATGGGCGGGGCTTCCTCTGTTGTCGCATGTTCTGAACTATGGTGGATCGTAACGAGAGAGTGACTGGGCTTTATTAGATAGATAAAGCTAGACAACTTTGACATCGGGTGCATCAGCGCCCACTAAAACATAATTTTAGCTGAATAATTTCATATTTTTGATGCAGCGACATCTCTCTATGAAATGTACTGAAGCTATAGAGTGAGCCAACATGCATAAATTAACATAAATACAGACCATTTAAACTCTGCAACGCAACAGTGAGCTGATATCGACAGTAGACGGAAATTTCACACACAGACCTTATGAACGTATTATCATATCAACACAGCCAATAAGCCAATAGTAATATACTCACATGTCATTTAGGATCACATACACATGCTGCTGCGCAACAATCCGCAGTTTGGCTGGTTAGGAGGGCGAGCTGATGTGTTGCAGGCTGAGTTATAAACAAGGTGGTGTTCTGTACATGCGTTCATTGAATTAAAAAAAAAAGTTAATTCTAGGAATAAATTGGTCCGTGTTTGCGGGTTAATTTTGACAGCCCTAACTTTTAGCAGTTTTCTGCAAAAAAAGTAATATTTACCTTTACTGTTGATTTAGGGAATTACTCTTGGCTGATGGAATGCGCAGAATCCCTAGTACTTGAAACCTGGGAAGAAAAGAACAAAATAAGGTACTGAAATGTGCGCTGTGTTAAGTTTGACCCTGGATATATGAAATTATATCAAAGGGTTCTATGATTAAAATGACGGCAGCGCTGGCTTCCTGCCATTATCAGAGCGTAACGTTGCTCTCAAAGGGAAACTTCCCCCCGGCCGTATTACAGTGCCACACCCGGTCTCTCTCTCTTCCCCCTGATCACGCAACAAAATTCTCTGTCCATGGAGGGTTGATCTCTGATAAGTCCCTCCATGTCGGTTGGCTGAAACATCCCTCAATTAACCCCACCGCAATCCTCTGCCAATCTGACTCGATGCCCGGGACCCCAGGAGGAGCCCCACAGTTTAAAAAAAAAAACAACCAGAAAGAACTCGCTGTCACTGGTTCGACTCAAGTTGGGCTTAAGGAGATCTCTCCAACGCACGCTTTCATATGCGATATCCTCAGCTGAACAAAGAGAGATTTTCCCTCCTTTTTCCCTCGGTCTTGGTCTTCTCAAAGTAAGAGCTCCTTATTATTATAGGTCTGGGTGGAGCATACTCTAGAATATTTTTCCCTTATCCATGCATGCCTCTGTAAACATTCCGTTAATCAGTGTTGTGTTTAAAGTTGCTGTGTTTTCTTTTATTAGTAAGCAAGCGGTGTTTGATTGTGTTTGTGATTTTTGCTGTGATCTCGTTGTTGAGCTAAGAACCTGAGAGTTTCTGAGAGATGAGCAAAGCCCATGTTAACCCTTTGTTCAATGCATAACCATTCAGTTCAGAGCGCTTTGTTAGCCAAAAGCTAGGTCAGTGATAAGAGCCACGCTGTCTCTTTCAGAGTGACTACGAGGTTAATTAATAAAAAACTCATCTTTCAGCAATTTTGCTCGTTCACATGCGTATGTCGCCTCTACACCTTCGTGCATGCGTGCTACAAAATACGTACGTTCAGGAAGCTCCCCGTCACGTGGCTTTTATTATGTCCATTTGTCCGCCATCTTTGTAGTTGTTTACGTAGCATGTAGCCTAGCCATTTAGCTTAGGCATTTAGCTTAGACCTAATTAGCCGAGAGTGAAATCATTTTGTTTTGTGTGAATCATTTTTAGTTATTAAAGTTGTTAAACTGAATCAAATCTTCTTGCTTCTTTTCACTGAGTGAATTTGATTCATTGCCAATAGTTCACTCTTCAGACAGATTATCTGGTACCTACAAACTGTTGTGGATAGAGTTAACGTGGAAAACATATATTTGCTGGGTTAGTTCCCAGCTGGTGCCCCGATTATCTACTTTAAAAGAATATTAAAGTAATAATGAATGAGTTATTAATTTAAAATTCCCCAGATAACCAGATAGACAATAACCTCATTTAATTATCCAACAGCAGGTTTTTGGTCTGGTTACTACCTTTTATGTCAGAATCGGTGCCAAAATGGCACCTGATATCGGTACCCATCCCTAATCACCAAAACATTGCAGGGCAACATAGATGCAGACAGGAAAACAACCATGCATGCACTCACACCTAAGGACAATTTAGAATGACCAATTAACCTCACAGTCAGGTTTTTGGACTGTGGGAAGAAGCCAGAGTACCCAGAGAGAACCCATGCATCCACAGAGAGAACATGCAAACTACATGCAAAAAGATTCAGGGCTGGGATTTGAACCCAGGACCTTTTACCTACAAGGCAACAGTGCTACCCATTGCACCACCATGCAGCTCTGTAGGAAACTATGCATCATTGATTTGGAACAAAAACTTGTTTCTTATATCATCTATTATGTTAACATATTGTAGTGGGGGAAATTATTTCAAGATTTGTTCTTTTTAGTGATTAGTAATTAACAGTAAAGGCTGTCAGGAAATGTTCCATAATGCTGACCACTAAGTTGACATTTTAATTACACTGATGTAACTGAAGGACTCCTCTCTGCTTTTATTTGGGCTAGCATAATCCTGATATACACACAGGCAGACAACAGTCACAGAGAGGCAGGGAGATGCAATGTTAGAGGGAGAGACTGTTGGCTCTGTACCATCGAAATAAATGTTAAAACTTCAACGGAGCCTGACTCATCCTTATCCTTATCTACATCTCTATGAAATTCCCCCATATTAAAGAAATACTAACAAAGAAAACAAAAAATAATTCCTAAGAATCTTACATGAGACTTTAGTATGTTTACTTTAGTCATCCTGGGTTATAATTTTTGGTTCATCATCATAATTGGCTTCCTTCTTCTATATAAAAACAAATGGATGACATAAAAAAATAGAAGTTTTTCATTTCAGAAAGCTAAACCACCGAAAAATATATTGATAGAATACATTTTATTTTTTACCTTAGAAGTCTTTATAAATGCTTAGACCTTTTTTCAAAAAGTGATGATAAAACATTTATAGAGCAGGGTTATCGCTCAATGATTGTTTTCTTTCACTTTGTTTTGTTTTTTTCTCTAGAATATGTTTAGCTGGTAATATAAAAGTAGTTAAACAGTCATCAGTTAATTATTTAAATTACATGTTTTGTTTTATTCAATATATTATAGCAGTTATTGATACATGTAAAACTCTTAAAATTCAATCCAGCTTTTAAAATAATATTTATAACTACTCACTAGCAGGATAACATTAAAAAAATCTAACTATAAAAGGTCAATTTTTGGATGTCAATGCATTAAGATTTCACCAAAGTCCTCTTGGGAGAAGAACCTCATCAAAAACTAAAATTCAAATGTAAACACACTGAGTGCTTAGATATATTCCAATATCCCAGCGAGATTCTTGCTCATTATGCTGTAGATATGTTGGCTGTCTACATTCTTAAACCGAGGCCAGTGCTGTGAGCCCACAAGAGGATTTAGTACTGGCTCCCTCATTGCTTCTTATTTCTCCAACTCAGCCAGGGATTGACTACTGCGGATGGCAGTCTGGCCACCTTATCTTGGAGCTAAAAAACACATCAACATTTTTTATGCATAAATACATAAACAGTCACACAAGCAGATGGAAAACACACATACTGCTCCCTGCTAACCCCCTAAACACACATACATTAACTAATACATGGTCATATGAATTATGAAAATGCAGACTGGAGCAATTAGGTAAAATAAATTAGATGACTAGGAACTACCATTGCCCATGAGCCAGTATTATTATCCTACACACATATAAGAAAGCGCACACACAAATACATACAACCACACAGTTTTGGCTCAGATATGTAACAAGATGGCACCTCTCGTTGAATTGATATCAATAATTGGCCGGAGAGTTATTTACACTCCCTTTTAATCAGAGGGAACAGATGGCCCTAAGGTTTGTGAACTGTGTCCATCGTTTTAACCAAGTACCAAGTCCTGGCAGTTGGAGAGGGGAAGCTTTGGACTGGACAGCTGGGGAAGATGAGTATAGGGAACCATATATAATAGATTCAGTCCATTGTTTCAACTCTTATCGTGATAATTTAACTAGCTAATTATGCAACTAATGTTGATGAAAAGGCAAAGTTTATAAAAACAATTATCTCATGGATTCACACAAAAAAAAATCTGTTTTTGATATTTCAATCTATTTTAAATAAATGCTGTTAAAGGAGAAGTTTGATATTAAAGAAGAAAACACAACATCAGTGATTGTTGACTTACATTGTCATTAAAAAAAAGTGGAATATATACTGTATATATGCTTCTTGCAAGCAGCTTTGGGCATTGTATTATTGATTAGTGTTATATTAAGCAGGTTACTTGTAAGTTGAAAGTTCTGAAGTCAGGAAACTTGACAGGATCTTAGGACTCAGGACTGGTTAGTGGAAGGATGGCTGACAGAGCAACAGAGAAGGAACAAGTAAGCGTTTAAAATAAATGCTGAAATGGTTAGAGATCTGGAGGGGTAAGGAATGGGTGTTTCTTTATCTTGACACTGCAGGTGGTGATTGTGAGCCACAGTCGGCTGAACTGGAGAGCTCCAAAAAGGTACTGTTAAAAGGTGGATGCCGATCGCCACACAGGCAGCCAGAGCGTGGAGCTTCCCACCGCTGCTAGCCAGGTTAGCGATCCTTGGTTAGCCTGCTGGCTAACACACCCTGGAGATCCAGATAATTTTTAAACATAACACTTCTTAATCCAAAGAAGGTTTTGTGTTTTCTTACATTGCTTATTGGTTTAGACGTAAACCATTGGTGCTAAATAAGTTAAACTAATTACAATTAGTGAAACTAATTAAGCTTTATTCCAGCAGCTGCAGATGAAGCCTTGGTTCTCAAAAGGGCACAGATTCCTCCAGAATCATATCAGAATTAATGGTTTCTCATCTTACATGTTACTTTTTGTGTTCCTTCATTTTAACTATTCATTTATTTTAATCAGTAGTGTGTTCTTTTTCTTGCTTGGTGAATTAAAATGTTTCTAATTTTTTTTGTTATAAATAAATCTTGTATTTTTGGAAAGTAACTGTTGCCTTTTCTTGTTCAGCACACACGCATTGCAAAGTTTGTTGTCAACAGACGGCAAATAATTTATTCCTTCAGATTATGAGACTGATATAAACATTTGGCTATTAAAAAAGTTCCTGATAAAGGTGGTGCACTGAATAATAATTCCCATAAATTATTAATCTTATTGACTGCCATAAGCAGTCCTTTGACCATGAATAGCCAAATTATTACATCCTTGGCAATTTCCCCAACACAAGGAAGGTCTAGAACAGGAGTTTGGCCTGTACCATGGCAGGAAGTGGAATCATCTTTTTTATCCTGCTAAGGTAATGAGGCTGATTGGATTCACCTGTAGCAGCAGCTGCAGGTGAATCAGTGTTTGTGCACTCAGTACACAAACACAGATTCATAGACTCTTCAAATGATCCATAAATAAATCTCTGTTAAAAAATATAGGATGTTCTTCTGTCTTTAGTATAACTGATGCATAAATGTTTAAATGACAAGAGAAACTGCCTTTAAGTATAATTTGACATGCACGATCCTGTATTTTCTTTGTTATTTTGGTTCTATAATAGATGTTTGATTAAAGCACATATGCATTGTAATTTTCTGGCATGTTTTATTTCTTTTTACACTGGCAGGATTATACTTAAACTTACTAAATACAAAACAATAATCTAACTTAAATATCATATGGATTGTATTGGTCTATATGAGACATGTATATTCTCACATGACAATCCCACTTATAGGACAAAGACCTACAATCAATATTTTCTATGTTATGTAATGTTTTTCATGCAATGTTATGTCTTTGCTTGTTTCTTTCTTCCTAGCACACACGTCATGCCTAGTTTTTTCAGAAATGACATGGAATTAAAATGTATACATACTTTCATGTTTTAATCTGGATAACCTCACATTCTCCCTCTATGTGTTTGTATTATCTGGCCCCAGGAGTTACACTTAGAGAAGGAATTTCATGTTTCCAATCTCTTTTTTTAGCATCCTCTCACAGCAAATGTTGACAGTTGCTTTGAGGTATTTTCCCTTTTCACACTTCCTTACAAACCAACCCCCACCAATTTAACAGACCTCATGCACAAACACAAATATACGCAAATAAATACCAGCACTCTAATCCTGAGCTGAGAGTTGGAATTGGAGTAATACATTTCTATGGAACTGCTCTAGACAGCAAATTGTATAAATGCAACTTGGGAAAAACCTTTATATTGTTTGGGGGATTAAATCTTCCTTCTAAGCCCAGATCAAATTTTCGATTGTTCCTGCTGCTGCTGCTTCGAAGTGGAGCAAATACACACCAATGCACACAGTTTGATTATAGGGATTAATCCTGGAGACTTTTTGTCAAGTAGCCCACATTCTCAACTTTCATTACAATATGTATGACGTCTGTTTAAATATCCCTAATTATTTCAGAGTAACCTGAAAACTCTTTGGGCCTGATTTATAAATATTCCAAATAAAGATAGAAAAATTCCATGCTACTCAATAATTTTGCATGAAGGGCATGTTCCTGATTTGCATGTGACCTAATAAGATTGCCTGTGCAATTGATAACAGGCGCAAAGAGCAGTATTCACATGAAGATGTTGCATCCGCTGCTGTGCCAGCCTTTCTACCCCAAGCACTGCGCCACACTCAGAGAAAGGAGGAACAGACACTGTAGCTTTATGATGCATCTAGTGAAAAAAGGGAAATAAACGACTGTCAAGTCTATGGTTACTATTAGGCTAGAATATATGTGAAATTAATTTAGAAACTTAATGTGTCACTTTCATTTTTTAAATAATTAATAAAAGTTCAATACAATGAAATTTTTATTCACTTTTAATAAATGTTTTCTTCCACAATCTGATCACAGTGCCCAAGTAACAAATAAAGAATCCAAATGAACAATTTCAGTAAAAGGTACCTGCAGTTGCCGTAACACACAGTCTCTCACCTTCCTTCTGCTCTGCTTAAACCTGAACTATGCACCTACTTGTGATCAATGTCTCAAGTGGGCTTGCTGAAGAGGCTATAGTTATGAGGTTCTGAACTTTGTCCACGGAGAGACGACTTCCCGTGGCTGTTTTAATGTTGTTTGGAAGGCTGAATCCGTGCTCCTCTGCCAATGCTGGAGACTGGAATAACAAGTGCTACTTCTGCCAAAGTTTTTAAATCAGGGAACCAGATCCGGAAAACACAACAGGTTTGTGTGTCTGCATGAGTAAGTGTGACACCACAGTACTTCTTATGAAGTGTTCTTGAACTTAGTTTTTTTTCTTTTTTCTTTTTTTTACGCCTCACCTTGTGCATTCATAAAATCTTCCAGACTGGCCACGGTCATGCTCATGTCATACGATGGAGGATATGTTAACGTCTTCTTTTCGGAAGGGTAGGTTCATGCGGTTTACTGCGGGCAAAACGTCAGCCAGTAAGTGTGTCAGAGCAAGTAAAGTGTATGTTTCAGAATGTTTTCTAATGCCCTTACCTACAATGCAGTTTTTTTTACATCTTCCACCTCTCCCAACTCAACATCAGAGCAGACAGTTGCCACATATTCCCTTGACTGCCCTCTCCAGCAGCAGCTAGCATGTAGCTAATGATTGTTTTACGCTCAGCAGGTTGTGAAAATTTTTAAAATTATATCTATTGAGTTTATATCTCTGTTAGCAATAAAGCATACTCAGTAAAATTAAATTAAATTATAACTGAAATAAGAATAGACTTTAAAATGCTTATCACTTAATGGCCTAGAACCAAAATACAGTAAAGATCTTTTCTTGTATCTACCTTCCAGACCCCTCAGATGTTCTGGTTCAAGTATACTCTGCATCCACAGACCTGGAACCAAAAACTGAGAAACACCTTTCAGTTTTTATGTTCCACCCACATGAAACAAACTTACAGAAAAATGCAAAACTGCTGAAACACGGAGTTCCTTTAAATCAAAGCCAAAGACCAATTTGTTTAGGGTTGCCTTTAATTAATAATAACTGGAGCGTCATTAGTTTTAGTCTGGGCTATACCTATTCATTGCTTGTCTTTGTTTTGCCACTGCAATGTAATGTTTTCTGTTTATTGTGCAAAGTTTTTAAGATGTAAAGCACTTTGAATTACCTTGTTGCAGAAATCTGCCATAAAAATATACTGGATATGTTTCTAATATTTTTTTATTTTCCTTTTCTTGTCTATTTTTTAGAAAATATTTGCTAATCAAGTGTGTTTACACGGCAAAGAGTTTCAGTGACTTTTCTGATCTCATCAGAACACTCATTCAGCACTGATGGAAGTCAGTAATGATATTTGCTTGTCGTTAGATAATGGACTTGCACCTGCAATTTTTTTGTTAGATATTTGTCTTATATTTGTTACAGATAATCACAGTATCACCTTAGAAAAATGTGAACATTTAAACCAGCAAAAGGCTGGTTTAAATGTTATTTGAACCCAGGGGCTTCTGGTTGAAAAGTAACAGTCATACCAACTTTACTACTGTGTGGCGAAGCAATTACATAATTGTTCTGATTTTGAATCTGTAACTGTTTGGTTGCTTGTTCAAACCCTTGCTCCTTCCCTCGCAGTCATTGTGTTTTTGGACAAGACACTTCACCCACTTGGCCTACTGGTGGTGATCATATGGCCTGGTGGGGCCAAATATGACAGCCTCGCTTCTGTCAGTATGTCCTGGGGCAGTTGTGACCACAATGAAGCTTACCACCATCAGTTTATGAATCTGTGTAGGATTGGGTGAATTACTGAATCTAGTGTGAAGCGCTTTGCGGTCCACTGGACTGGATAAAGTGCTATCTAGGCCATTTACCATAATTAATCTTGGAGAACATCCTTCTGAAGTGTGCAACATTTAGGGACAGAAGTGGTGAAAAAAAGAAAAAAAAAAGAAAAAAGAGAAAAAGGAATAGACAGTAATAATAAATAAAAGGAAAAAAAATGCACAAATTAAGTTTATCTTTGATATTTTAAACCATTTCATCAGTGCAATCTTTTTATATGTTAGAACCTGTACTTCAAAAATGCTTGTATCCCTGGAGTCAGGTCACAAAGGGCTGCTCATACAAACCATATGCTGAAACTGAGCATGCAGTCAGTGAAGGAACAATTGGCCATAGGTTTTATTATTTCTTGTAAAACACAGTTCATAAACTCATGTTGTTAGTCATGTTCCAATAAAACCCAACTTTATTCTTGATATAGAATTGGTGACAGCTTTACAGAGAAACCTACCTGCAGTCAGTCATCAAATCACTTTGATGTCACTGTGGTTTCTGTCTCTGTCATTCTTGTCTGTAAACAGTAAATTTACGTCAGGAGAGAAAATGCACACGCACTGACACATACATCCTACAACTGACAGTGACTATGACCTAAAAGGCCAACAATTAATTTTAATAGTAAGCAGTAAATATTTCTGGAGTTATAAGTTGTGCTGAAAAATCTTTGAAAGATCAAAGCAGCCCTATTTGAGATATCAGTTGTGTTAACAAGAGTTATTCTAGACCACATGATATCAATTTTACAACTTTAAAACAAAAAAGGTAAATAAAACTGCACCAAACACATCACTTTTTTGTAATTTGTAACTGTAACTTTCAGGAATATGGAGTACACCCATCCATCCATTTTCTGAACCGCTTAGTCCTCCAGGGGTCGCGGGGGGGTGGTGCCTATCTCCAGCTGTCAACAGGCGAGAGGCGGGGTACATCCTAGACAGGTCGCCAGTCTATCACAAGGAATAAGCAGTCAACACTCTTTATCTAACTTAATGCACAGTCCATAAAATAAAAATATAAAGATCATTGAGTAGAAAATATGTTACTCAGATTTTTAAAATAGAGTCTGCTCCTGCTCTTGTGAGGCAATGGTTTTCAAAGGTGTGACAGATTGCCCTCCACAAGTTTTCGATCTGTCTGTTTAAGGTGATGGCTAGTAGAAGCTTGAGACAAATGAAAAGAAAATGATACATAGTGTGGTGAAAACAAAGGGGAAATCTCCTCCAGTAAAAAACCGAGGCCAATGCATATGTGACTATGTTTACATGCTGCCAATATTCGGGTTATGGTCGGGACTACTGCTTATCTGTATTGTACTGAAGTGGCTTGAACAACAAGTTATGGGATACATTAAAGCCCGTCTCTCATATTCTATTGGCTGCCTAAAGTTCTCAACAGGTCGACAGATAATATGATTATACATGATCTCTGCAACATTTATCTAAACTGGTTACAAACATTTCTTCCATGTTTATTTTTATTTATAGTTATAGTCAATAAATTAGTATATCAATTCAGATTAGACTCATTTGTCAGACTGAAAATAACCTTTAGTCAGATATTGAACATCCTTTAGGCCCGCAGGTCTGTATATAAATATTTTTGTTTTTTTTGTTCGTCCGATGTAATATGCCAAATTTTTAGGTTGGGTTTCCATTAGATTTACGTGGAAAAATTATCATTGATAAAAATAAAAAGGCTTGAAAAAAAAAGTCTACTAGTACTTACTCTTACATGTTAAACAACTTTACACAAAAGAAGCAATAGATTTAATGCAGTGCATATTTATTGTCATTATATATGTTTAAATAAACAAAATTGCAACAACTTTGAAAACACACGACTAAATCAATATTATTCAATGTGAGTACCAGCATCTTTTGTCCACAGTTCACAATTCCACACCAACATACACACATGGATACATTTGATAAAGGAGTGGCCTGGAGCCGTCATGGGACAGTGAGCTGTCTTTTTGAGAGGAGCCAGGGGACCAGGAGGAAAGATGGAACAGTGTAAAGAGAGAAAGCAAGTGACAGAAGGGGCCGAGCAAAGGAGCTTAGAAAGAGAGATAAGGAAAAAACAAACAATAGTAAGAAAAATGCTGTTTACATTTGTTTTTTTTTTCTCTTCGTTGCAAAGGAATGTTAAATTAATTTTTGGATGCTTCTTGAGAGTTAAAAATAAATAAATTTTTTAAGTTGTTAGGTGGGGGCTGCACGGTGGCGCAGTGGGTAGCACTGTTGCCTTGCAGCAAGAAGGTTGTGGGTTTGTACCCCAGCCCAGGGTCTTTCTGCATGGAGTTTGCATGTTCTCCCTGTGCATGCGTGGGTTCCCTCCAGGTACTCTGGCTTCCTCCCACATTCCAAAAACATGACTGTCAGGTTAATTGATCACTGTAAATTGTCCTTAGGTGTGAGTGTGTGCATGGTTGTTTGTCCTGTTTGTCCTGCCCTGTGATGGACTGGCGACCTGTTCAGGGTGTACCCCGCCTCTCGCCCGTTGACAGCTGGAGATAGGCACCAGCACCCCCGCGACCCATAAAGGATTAAGCGGTTAAGAAAATGGATGGATGGAAGTTGTTAGGTGGTGTGTGTCATGGTTTCTACATAGTCAGCTGGGTCATATGCTTTATATTTAAGTGCTATTTGGCTCATATTGTTTTTATCATGTAAAGCGCTTTAAACTGCATTGTTGCTGAAATGTGCTTTACAAATAAACTTGATTTGTATAATGACTGAAAGTATATATATTTTTTTGTCTCTGGTTGGCTGTGAAATGAAGCAGCTTAGTTTAATCCAAATCAATTGAAAACAGCCTTAAGAGATATCAACCACAGACATGAGTCACGCTTATATTGCCAAAACCATTATACTGTAACGTCTTCTGAGGAAATGTTTTTGTAGTAATTGTCAGAAACATTACACGCTAAAGTTAGCTGAGGAAAAGCTGTATCTAGCTTTCTAGCTTCTGAGCAGAGAGAAAGCTATCAAGAGCAAGGTTGTTGATAAAATTATTACAGTTTAAAGGGAAATTACCTGACCAGTATATATATATATATATATATATATATATATATATATATATATATATATAGGTTTTACTTCAAGTACTTTACCGTTAGAGGAAACGCACACATTTTGACATGTATTTAAGTTCCAGAACCCTCGTTATTACTCCTTAAAGCCATAGTCATCCAAATCAAAACTCCTGGCAGACACCCCTTTGGCATGTACTAAGTAACCTCTAAATAGCATTCACTGCCTTTGCATTAATGAGCTGGAATGAAGCAAATCAGGAGGTGTGCATTACAGAACTTTCTGAAATGGGTTTGAGGACTTGCTTCACTTTCACAGTGACAAGGTTAATAACTTTGGATATGGAATGTCCCAGCAAGAGTAAAAAACAACTCATTGGACTCAGTCCCCAGGTGTAACCCCAAGCTGAGAGTCACACCCCCTCTCTTTAATTATAATACAGAGAGTGACCAATTGGCCATGTGTTTCTTCTGGGTCAAATCTTTCAACTCTCAACTGTCAGCAACATTATCTTGACCATAATTTTTCATAGTTTGCGTAATCAGAGTTCTGTGCTTTAAGCCAGTTTAAAAGTGACTTGAACAAAACAAACAAAACAAAAAACTCTTAGGATAGTTCTTCAAATAGGATGTCCTATTTGAGTCAATGTTGGCTATTAGACTTTACATGATTAAAAGAATCAGAATCAGAAAGGGTTTATTGTCAAATGTTGAGCCGATTTACAACATTAGGAAATTGCTATAACAATTGGTGTAAACATACAATAAAACAAACATTCTAAGTATGCAATAAATAAAAATATGACGATATTTACATGGGTGCAGGTGATGATCACAGGTGCAGAGAACACAACACAGGGTCATGTGTTTGAGACCGGGCAGGTAGTGGGAACGATCTTAGGGTTATTGTTTATGAGTCCAACACCAAACGGGAAGAAACTGTTCTTATGGCGAGGGGTTATGCTCTGAATGGACTCGAGCGTCCTTCCTGAGGGGAGAAGCTAAAACAGCCTGTCCAGGTTTAGAAGGGTTAGCTGTGATCCAACCTGCATGACCCAGTGTCCTGGAGGTGTACAGGTCCTGCAGAGATGGGACTCTACATCCAATCACCTTCTTAGCAGACCACACAACATGCTGCAGTCTCTGTTTGTCCCTGATGGTGACTCCAGCATCCCACACGGTTATGGAAAAGGTGAAGATGGACTCGACTGACTGCAGTGTATAACTGCATCATCATTCCTGCTGCCAGGTTTAATTTCTTTAGCTATCTCAGGAAGTACATACACTAATGTGCCTTCCTATTTGAGGTGATGGTGGGCATTCATCTGGGTAAGCTTGGCTTGGAGAAGGTCTGGAAGGATGGTGTTGAAGGCAGAGCTGAAGTCCACAAACAGATTCCTGGCGTCGGTTCCCCGGGAGTTAAGATAGTGCAGGAAGAAGTGTAAAGCCATTTTTATAGTGTTGTGTACAGTAGGGTTGTCAAAATAATCGATACCTATATATTATGTTGCTGTGGTATCGATATTTTTGGAGTTTTGCATATGCACAGCCTCCTTCAGAGTACACAGACATGCACGTTCCCTGACAAGATGCCGTGAAACAGCCTTCTGGAAATATCATATATTTTGTAGGGTTGTTTAAATTATGGCGTTAACGCGGGTCGATTAATTTATAGATTTGACACCATTCATTTTTTTAACGTATACACATAATAGCGGCCCATTTATCCTGAAAGTCAGTCCACCCTAAGTTCGGTTCTATTCATTATCAGCATGGCAGACTGTATCTAAGAGAGAGTTGTGCAGCACCATGACAGAGCATATATTATTGACATGTTGTTTTTGAGTTGATATGATTAAGTTCATTAGTTGTCAGAGGGAATTTTCCTTACTTGTTTCCACCTGCTCTGACTGTCGGCTGTTGCAGTGCAGAGAGTATAAATATGCCATATTTATATTGATTTATGTATGTTATTTCACTGTATAGCTTAAATACTTTTCATAGTTAGATAAAATAGGAAATAGTGACATTTGATTACTAAGTTAACTTATTATTTTTCATAAGAGACCACACATACGTTCATCTCCCTCCTCACATGTACACCATCTAAACGTGTATCAGCAGCTGTGTTGAAATAATGTAGAGCAGAAGAAATACTCATTCATACTCTGAATGGCCTTAACTGGTACACTTAACAATTTTTTACATTTCAGTTTTGCACTATGAATTAAGGTACCTAGATAAAATTAATGTCACGTACAGACAACCCTTTGCTGCCAGGCAGCAGGGCAGCTAGATTACATGCAAAGTCTATGGTTCTTATGCATCATGTGGGCATCAAGCTGCGCCAAACTGCCATGCAGCTAGTCGCCTGCGTCAGCGCAGCTGGCATCAGCACGTCAATGCAGTTGCTGTTCGACCGGTCCTTCAAGGCAGCCACGCAGCCGCTACATAAAGTGGTGAAAATTGAACTTTGGAGCAGTAGACGCGGGGCAGCAACCAATCAGCGACGGGATGTCAGCATTAAGGGCGGGGACAACGGAGGACGAGCTGAGCCTCCAGCTGGAGCTACTTGGGGAGAGGAAAAGTCCAGCAGTTGCCTGAATGCCCAGAAAAATACTTTTGGTTTTGACAGGTGAGGAATTGAGCCTGAAGCAATGTAGACGGTTAAGTTACAGCTAGAGAGTGGAAGGGGGCACACAGTGGTGGGGAGAGTCAGAAGTGAGTAACGCCTTGACAGACTGATTTCTGACTTGACATTTTTGCATTTGCTCAGCCAAAAAAGCACAGTTTCTCAGTCATCAAAGCCATCAAGCATGCCTGACTTTTCACCACCTTAGTGATATATTTCGAAAGATAAACAGCTTGCTTTTCTTCCATGTGAGTTGCTTTTGAGTTATTTTCGCACTATGTGATAAGTAAATGTAGGTAGAATAAGTCAAAAAGAAATCTAGCTATCATTAAATCTGACTGAGATCAATGCTCTCTTGTGCTTTTGACATTCCAGGCTAAAAGTGGTTCAACTTCAGGGTATTCAGTTACTCTTTGACAAATTTCACTGCCATATGTGGTCAAACCATCAGCTATCCTTGATCTAGGTTGATGTCTTACCTCTTGGAGAGCACTAAGCTGTGCCTTTGTCAAAGCCATGACACTCAGCCATGAAAATAGGCATCAATTTTAAGGATTAGAGAAGGTTCAAACTTCCAAGCATGCCTCTTTGTTCTGACAGATCACCAGATCAAGGAGGCAAATATGTATGTATTTCTGTGTTTGTGCAAGTACGCATCATTTTTTTTTCTTGTCTGGAGATGGTGTTGGAAAGAATTTTTTTTTTTTTTTATTGAAATCTTTGTTCAAAGGTAAAGGAACAGTTATTCAACAAATAAATACAAATCCAAGACTGCAATAATGAAATACCAGATTAAAGTGACTGAGAAGAGGGACATCAAAAAGAAGAGATAAAAGAAAGATTGCCTGTCTGAGTGAATTGATCCCTCTTTCACATGTGCAGGTCAAAATGATACTGTCTATTCCGACTTGTTGGCTTAAATTCAAATTAATGTACAAAACAATGTGTTCTCTTCCTTTGTCTTAGCTTAAATAATGGAACATATTGTACCCACCACTGCTTTACTTTCATATTTATTATTTTATATATCTGTTAACAAACTGAATACAGGGTTTTTAGAGTATGTGTGATTTCTGGAATAGCTTCATTTACCAAGTTTGTGTGCACAAACAGAATTTGAGTTTGCTTGAGTTCACCTTGCTGTTAGAGAGGACATTTTAAATATACATAAAAAGCGAAATAAAATGAAGAATTTTTGAGAAAATGCATGTATGTTGCTTTTAAACAATAAAACAAGGTTGAATTAGAGCTGTTATGCATACAATTGACAGGCTGCACAGTGCCACAGTTGGCAGCATATTTCTCTTTTTTTATGTATCCTGTCTAGCAGTTTGCTACTCAGAATTGGTGTCTGAGTACCAATTACAAGCCCAACAGATTTACTTTCCCAAGCAGAGAATTACAGCTTTGCTATAGTACTCCACTTTATATATATGTATGAAAAATCTTTATTAGTGATTACTGTGGGTTTCATTTCTTGAAGTTATGGACACGAAATTGAGATAAGAAGGAAGAATGAAAGAAAGAAAGAAAGAAAGAAGATTAAGAAGAGGAGAGGTAGACGTGTGAACTGACAATACAATATAGGGAGGTAAACAAAGAACACAAGAAAACATCCCAATCCTCCACCTCTGTTGGACGGCAGAGAAGTCGGAAAAACAAAACCAACAAAAATAACCAGTAGAACTGGTTCAAATGTTTCTTACAGAATGCTGATGTTAAAAACAGACACACATTAAGCTGCCTAATACAAACAAAGGTCGAGTGTAGTATAAGCAGTGTAAGCAGTTGTAATTATTCTTCCATCCATCCAAATATATTTGCGTACATGCAAGTTATGGCTGTGTTTGGAAAACACTGGCGCTGCTTCCAGCTATTTCCTCTGGACTCGATCCTCCAGAGAATTTCAGAACTCATTCCACGAGAGGGATTTCATCCTCCACAGCTCTGCAAGGAGGGACGATGGTGGTGCGCTGCAGCTTGCTGGTCATCCCCATGTTAATTTATCTATTTCTTTCTGAGAGACATTTCCGCTTTCTACATGATTCTTTTATCGGTGTTCTGACAGAATGATGGTTTTTATTTTTTCTGATAACGAAAACTTATGTATTCAGTCATTATTCATACTAAAAATTCATGGGAAGAAAGTTCTCACTTTTCTCAGGTCAAATATTTATGTGCGTTTAAAATGCGATCAATTTCGATTAATTAATTACAAAGCCTGTAATTAAGTAGAAAAAAATTTGCACCTCCTTATTGATTAAATTTGCTCTGATTCACCCGACCTTGGTGTGTAAAACCAGGCAAAAAAAGGGACAATGGAATTTTTTTTTTTTTCATATATAGTGACTTTACGCTCTGCAGCCAAAAAACAGTCCAAGGCTTCAATAGTCTAGTTTTTAACTGCAGTAGAAGAAACATTCATCAGCTGCAAGTGATTGGAATTATAATTTGGGGCCAACTGTGGTGGAGCCAAAACATGAACAGAGGATTTATTTGTTCAAATTAAGACTTAATATTAGTCATAAAATGGAAACCTTGATGAAGCAGACAGCTGTGTCAATGCAGTAACATGGCAAAAATGATAACAAGAAATTACAGGAGGGGGGAGGGATGAGAGACCGACAAAAGTGAATGATTAAAGACCTGTGAAGGTTAACTAATGTGACACAGCTGCAGAAGGAAAGCTTGACTGAATAATGAAGGGAGTGAGGAGGAGGAAGATAGGCAGAAAGACAGACAAGATAGGTCAAAATGAAAAACAAACAGACAATAACGAAACAACAAAAGAACAGCGTCCTTGGCAAGAAAAATGGATTGTATTTAAATAGGACAACCTCCTGACCAGTGATTCCTGATGTCTTATCGTCCTCCATCATCGCTTTTCAGTTTTATCTCTTCTTATTCCTCTCCTTGGGTCTCAGCAGTTTTTGTTTTCTTTTGACTCAATTGTTCCTATCCTGCAGTTCTCTTATCCACTTTCTTTAAGAAGAAATTAAGAAAGCATTACTGCTACTTATTTTTGGTGCAATATTTCAGTGAACTTCACACCAGGGGTTGAGTTAACGCTTTAGTTTTTTTTTTTCTATAAAATATAAAATTTTAATATCACTTGCAGGGCTGGACGATAATTCGATAGCAGTGTATATTGATCAATAGACGTGTAGTGTGATAGGAAAAAAAGGGGTCGATAAAAAAGTTGAATACAAAAAAGAAGTTTCCCCTCATTTTTTCATCATAGTCTTTCAAGTAGCTTAATACAACAATTATTACTTACTCCAAACAAACTTGATGTGTGATAAAGCTAAAAAAAAGCTTCAATAAAGCTTTAGAGAGTAGATTAAAATATCATCAAATCAGATTTGTCTTTCCCTAAAAATGTGGGCGAGGAGATTTTTGATGTAATAAATTTAAATCAAGACAGAGAGAGGGGTTTGTGCCCATTTCTGTAGTCGCTCCTGTGAAAATCCATTTGAGCACTGGATGGAAACCCTGTTGAAATCAGGCATTCCCCAACTGGCAGTTGTTTATCCCAGTAATCCAACAAAAACTGAACCCTGATGATGGAAATCCTCAAGCTGAAGAGACATTTTGAACAGGAGCCCAAAAAGGTAAATTTGTCAAAAATTTAATCCAGAGTGAGCAGCATTTTTTTCAATTAAGAAAGAAAATAGCACAGTTTCATAATACCATGTCCTTGATAGCAAACCCTAGCAAGGAAGTTGTGAATTCTGGTGTTTCTTTGTAAGTAAAGGCACCACCCATTTATTCGTTTCAAGGCAATACAAATACCATAATACAAATGTTTCCTCCAAAAAGCACCCTGATTTTGTTAAATGTTTATGACTATAAATTATTGTAAAACAATCTATTTTTGTGACCTTGGGTAAAGAATGTTCCATAATGTAATTCTTTTCAGCTTGTTCTCTTGAAATATTATTTTTTTTTAGACAGAATTTCTTGCAGAACACAAAGGACTGACATACTTTATTTTCTCTATGCTACCCATCTTTTCACTTATTAAGCCTTGTGAACTTCAAAAATACAATAGGATTAAGTGACTATTTGGTTGTATTTCATGAATCACTCATAAGCATATAGGCCTTGACAGTCAACTGACAGAGACTCAAAACTATGAATGTGTTATGGCATTCTGGCTCTATCCCTTGGTGGAATGCATTAATAACACACACAAGCTGGCATTCTGACTTCATCCCAGGGCACAGCACATAAATCTTTCCTAATAACAGCAGTGGCATTTCACCAACAATAGGGATTACACACAACCTTTGTCGTGTGGTCTAACAGCTAGAACACACAGATCCACACAGTCTCTCGAACATGCATACTAAAGGTGATACATGATCCTGAAGTTTAACAATAGAAAAAGAAAAAAGGAAAGATGAAAAAACACTTTTTGGATTGTTCCTTCATTTTTTCCCATAGTCAAAGTGTCATCACAGAATTTTAAATTGTAATTTAAGTGTAAGTATACTGTATGTCATAACTTATCAAGACTTATGGTATTCAAAATTTCAAGCAGCTTTCTAAATTGCTCCATAATGTTGATTGGCTACTTGTGTAATTTTTAGAAATATTATTGGTAAATTAGTTTTTTTTCGTAAAAACACAAGGCTGAAGCATTGAGTTTGAAAATAAGCTGTGAAAGATAATCAGTAGAGTACATAAGTTGATGACTCCTTTGGCAACTTTTTTCTCACATTGTTTTTTTTTTTTTTTTTTGAAAGAGTTTTGCCTGAAGTTCATCATCAAAGCTACTTTGATATTCCTTAAAAGGCATGTGTCGTCATAATTTAGAGCAAGACAACCTAAAAATATTGAAACAAGTCATTCACAGGCTTCCTTTTTTACTATTTTTAAATACATTATATAACACATTTTGAAACTGAAATATCCTTCTAATTTTCGCCTTATGAAATAGGAAGAAAGTAGCCTGAAGTAGCCATACTCAATTCTATCAGAATGTGAGTCTGATATTGCTTCATTGGGCTGTGATTATGGGGCGTGTTTTAACCGAACAAGGAAAAAATGCCTCTGCACTCAATTGGATAGACCTATAACCAATCAGAGTTACAGAAGTGGATGACGTTGCTATTCCTCTTTTAAAATTCCTCTTTTAAAATAAATGCGCTATCGCTATCTTCTAGAACAGCCTCGATGGCAGAATCTACACATCTCAGTTCTCCAGCGACAGCCATCGTTGTTGTAAACAAATTCAACCCATGCGCTCTTTGGTGACGTGGTTGATTACATTACTGTTATTCACCTGTCAATCATCATAAGGCGATTTGATTGGTCTGAACAGATCTTGTTCGGGCATAATTGCTCCTCAACGGAGGAATGCCAGACCGGACTTCCAGACCATGTTGTGGGCAACTAAGATTGGCTGGCATCCAGGCTAGGAAGAAAGGTCAACATGATGTATAATAAAAATATGGCTTGCATGTCACAGTCTTTGGCTGTAAATACTTCAGATATTTCATTATTTTACAAAAAAAGGCAATTTTAACAAAAGCTTAAATGGATGTGAGACTGCTTATTGAATGTACAGAGAAAAGATGAAGCAATTCTAACTGCTACAAAAATTATCTAGGTGGGAAACAAGGGGGAGCATAATGAAAGTAAAAAGGTGAAAACAACCAGGTTCCTCCTCATTTATCAAAAATGCTTCCCAGCTGTAAAGGAAAGTTATCTAATTAATAATTAAAAATAGGAAGCTAAAATGAAAAAAAAAATCAATAATCCATAATGAAAAATAAAGTTGTTTAAAGGTTGAATATGGAACATAGGCACCAAAGCGACATCTAGTGTGTCGAGGTTGTAGTTGCAACAACAAAACGTACTTTTAACGGTGCTTACACACTGACTTCGATAGATGTGATCAAAAAGCGCCACACGCCCCTAGCTGGTCACTTGCACATGTGCACCTTGAAGCATGTCCGAAGTGAATTGGTCATGCTTTAATATATTCTATTTTTACATCCGTAAAGCAGAAATGTGGGAGGACCCGACCGAGACCGCTCCCTTGGCCTCCCTCCGTACAAGGCCTGGGTCACCAGGTGAGGAAGCTGTGCATGGCTCACTTCTTGGGGGACAGAGCGGGGCCTTTTCCGGCCACAACGGCTCTTTTAAGAGCCACCCACAAACCTCTTAAGAGCATTCCTGTAAATATTTTAACCTCTTTACAATATTGTTTATTTTTTTTTCTGTCTCTGTATAGAAAAGAGCTGGTGTCATGTAACTTGGAGTAAGTAGCCACAGTGTTTATCCGTGTCCTGCTGATGCTGTGACTCCATTCAGTCAGTTGCTGCATCCGTCAGCTAAATAGTTGATGTGGCACGACTTGAAGCTGGAGTTCAGATTTTTGCAACTTCTGCGGCAAACACAATAAGCGCCAATGCACCGCATGTATTTGGTCCCGCCTGAAATGCACCAGCTGCGCTACTTGGTCGTGCAATTCAGGCAGAAAAGCTTTTCCGCAACACAAATCTGCATCTGATTTGTCGCGGGATCCCCAGTTGTGCTTCATCACGCTCCTCCAGT
>JAPXFQ010002759.1:2500-10000 GCA_028564705.1 Apricaphanius iberus
AAGGAGATATTAGAGAAGATTAGCTGCTGGGGTGTCACTGCTGTGTCCCCAATCAGGAGAAGAGTATGGCCTGGAACCAATGTTTTTGATGGTACGAGATTCCTTAAAGTAAGGTTTAATGAGGACATTTCCTCGCTCCCTTATTCGACCAAATTCTTAACGGAAAATGGAGCAAGATATTATAGGGTGATTCATGATAGACAAGCAAAAGTATGCAGGTTGTGCTTGAGTCCGGATCACATCCTCAGGGAGTGTCCCGACTTCCTGTGTAATAGATGCAAAAGACAGGGCCATTATGCGAGGGAATGTCGGGGGGAGATAGAGAAGTGTGTTATTTGTTTTAATAAAAAAGAAGAGTGCATATGCAATGAATCCTCTGAAGAATCAGACTCTAATGTAGAAGAGAGAGCACCTGTTGAGGTTGAGACGGAGGGGGTGAGTGAGGAAGAGCTGCAGCCTGGGCAAGAAGCCCATGAGGACGGAGCCGACTCAGCTCAGGAGATTGAGAGGACTCCTAAGGGAGTACCGATGAAACAAATGCAGCGGGTATTTGGTGTATCTCAGGGTCCAGCAAAGGGGAGTAAACCTAGTGCGGATGCTACCCCGGAGCTGGCGGGGGGGGTGGTGATGGACAGCCCCACCCCAGGTGAATCTGGCCATCATGATAGTCATCTGGAAGAGAGGCCTGGCTCGCTGGGACAGAAGCCTATGCCGCAAAGAAATAGGTTGAGTCTAAAAGGTCATACTGGGGCATCAGGGGTTAAGAGTTTTGCTTCTGATGACTTAGACGCCTGTTTGGAAAGCCAAAAAGGCTTGTTAGCGGCACCTTCCGTGCCAGATTCACGCTCTGTAAGCTTGTCCATTACAACATCTGAGTCGGAGATGGAGTTTGACCTTGCAGCTAGCAATAAGCGTCAAAACCCTGACAGGTGCTCCAAAAAAGCAAAAAAGAAAGTCAAACCAAAAGATTAGACACAATGAATAGGAGTGTGTTTCTCTGTCTCCTTTGTAATGAGCCTTGTAAGTTCCCTGTTGGAGTTGGGACGGTACCTGATGGATCTGATCCAATGCACGACCTTGTTGTCCTGATCAAGGCTGGTTGGATGATTTTCCTGTTTCCCTGTGTAAATGATTTTTGTGATCAGTGCACAATATATAAATGTTTGAAATGTGTACTGATGCACTTTTCCTCTGATCGAAGGAATAATGTCTTGAAGACTCAGCGGAGGAAAGAAGAGCTGATATATGGAGAGAAGCTGGACTTACATCTCTCTCTGATACTTTGTAAATGGAGGAATAATGCATCAATGGATCTTTTCCAGAGAGAATTATATGGAAGGATGAAAACTGGGCTGGTCCTCTTACCACTCTCAAAGACCTTTATGGATAAAAATAAACTACAGAACTTAAAGAGTGAATGGTGGAAGAACAATGGAGCACCTGAATTATTTCTTGAACTACTTCATATCTGGATTAAAGATCCTGATGGGGAAGAAAAAACAAGGAAGAGTTATATGGAACTTTACTTCTTTTGATAGTCATCGAACTGGATGAACAGTTTTTTAAAAATCACTTCACTGAACTGTAACGGACTGAGAAATATAGAAAAATTGAAGCTTATACTAAAGCATGCAGACGGAGAAATTCTCTGCTTGCAAGAAACACACTGGACTGATGATAAAAAGGATGAAGCATCACACTTATGGAAAGGTAAGATATTTTCTCTTCATGGCTCTATGAAATCGTGTGGAGTTGCAATTCTCTTGAAAGGTAATAGAGTGAAAAACGAAAAATTAATTTATAGTGACAGTGAAGATAGATTACTAGTTTTGGATTTTTGTTTTGAAGACATCGAATTAAGATTGATAAACATTTATGCGCATAACGATGAAAAAGCCAGAAAAAACTTATTTGAAAAAGTCAGAAAATTTTGTAACAAAAAAACAATAATTGTTGGCGACTTTAATGTTAAATTATCAAATATGGATATTGGATTATATGATAAATTCAGGACAGATGTTTCTAGAACCGAATTAAAAGACATGATGCTAGAGAAAAACTTAATTGATCTTTGGAGGACAGAAAATCCAACTACTAGGGCTTTTTCACGAAGACAACTTGTTAAAAATTCATTGAAGCAAACAAGAATTGATTTATGCCTTGTAACTGATAAAATAATTAACTTGACGAGTAATATGAAATATACCTTTTTACCCTGTAGTGATCATGCAGCTTACTCGTTTTCAGTCGGAACAAAATTAAAAACAAGAAATGGAGGAACTTGGTGTTTAAATAATAGTTTATTGCAAGATAAAAAGTATAGAAAAATGATTACTGATTTCATAATGTGTGAGTTAATTGACAAAGAAATATATAGTGATAAATTAGTGTGGTGGGAAAATGTAAAAAAACAAATCAAAACTAAAAGTATAAGATTTGCAAAAGTAAAAAATAATATAAAAAATCAAAAAATTAACAAACTAAAAAATGAAATAGAAAAAGAAGTAAGAGCAATAGAAAAAAATCCAATGAGAGATAAAACAACATATATCCAATTAGATTTAGATTTAAAAGATTTAGAGAGAGAGAGATGGGAAGGGGAAAAAATAAGAAGTAGGGCAAAATATATAGTAGAAGGTGAGAAAATTTCGACTTTTTTTCTGAATATGGAAAAAACAAAGCAACAAAATTATTATATTGATGAATTAATAAATGATGATGGTGAAAGGAAAACAGAGCTTGATGACATAATTGAATTAACTGAAAACTACTATAGAAATTTGTATAAAAATGAAGAGATAGACATAGTTAGCTTAAAGGAAATTTTATCAAAGGTAAGTAAAAAATTAAAAGTTGAAGACAGTTTAAATTGTGAAGGCAAAATAAGTTTAGATGAAATAAAGTGTGCAATTAAAGGTTTAAAACTTAACAAGAGTCCAGGCTTGGATGGTATTACAGCTGAATTTTATAAAGAGTATGTGGATTTAATCGCACCCGCACTATTAGAAATATATAATAAAATTGAGATGATAGGACAAATGAATGAAAATATGGCAAAAGGAATGATAATACTTATTTTCAAAAAAGGCGACAAGAGTAAATTAGAAAATTATAGACCTTTAACAATATTAAACACAGATTACAAAATATTAACAAAAGTCTTAGCAAACAGAGTTAAATTAGTCATTAATGACATCGTCTCATTAACCCAAGCTTATGCAATACCTGGCAGAGATATTTCTGACACTATGATGTCAATAAGAGACTCCATTCATTTCATGAACAATAGCAATAATGGTGGAATTGTAATAAATCTAGATTTAAATAAAGCATTTGACAGAGTTGCGCATATTTTTTTAAAAGAAACTTTGAAAAAATTTGGCTTTGGTCCTAATTTCTTAAAGTGGATCAATATCTTATATGATAATGCAAAGAGCTGTATAAAAATAAATGGAGTACTAACAGATTCAATACATTTAAAAAGATCAGTAAGACAAGGATGCCCTCTATCTGCAATTCTGTATTCAATAATAGCTGAGCCATTTGCAGAATATGTAAAAGCAAATACGGACAAAATAAAAGGTATAGTAGCACCAGACAATAAAGTAAGCTTAATCTATCAATTTGCAGATGACATTACATTTCTATTAAGTGATATGAATAGTGTAAATGAAATAATGAAAATAATAGAGAAATATGGGAAAGCTTCAGGCGCTAGAATCAATATAAGAAAATCATGCATCATGAAAATAGGCAAGTTAAAAGAAGAAAAGTGTGAGTGGGATTTTGATTGTAAGGATGATTGTGTTAGGATATTAGGCATCAATTTAGGTTTGGACTACATTAAAATTAGAAATTTAAATTGGTCAATAGTTATAAATAAGATAAATAAAGCATTGAATTACTGGAGATGCAGAAAACTCACCTTAAGAGGAAAAGTTATAATTGTGAATGCTATGATATTATCAAAGCTTAATTATGTAATGAGAGTATTTGATATGCCGATATGGGCCTATAGAGAAATAAAATTAGCTGTAACAAAATTTATATGGAACTATAAAAGAGTACAAATATCATATGCCACCCTAATAAATGACCCAAAAAGTGGAGGTCTTAACTTAATTGATTTAAATACAAAAATAAAAGCATTCCAAGTACAAATAGTAAAAAAGTATTTATATAGCAATGAACAGTTTATTTGGAAATCGTTCATGGAACTTTTCTTATATAAGGCATATGGATGTGGAAAGGAAGGTTTATTTATGGATCTAAGTGAAAAAAAATCTTTACTAGATGAAATACCTACATACTATGCAGATGTTTTTAAGTCCTGGTCTGAAATATTAAGCGAAACCGAATATGACTGTATAAAAATTGAGCAAATACATAATCAGCCAATTTTCCTAAATAAAGAAATTCAAAAGAATGGTAAGTATTTGTATAACAAAAAATTCATGATGGCGGGAATAAGAAAAATTAAAGACATAATAAAAGAATATGTACCTGGGTTTTTAGAGCCAGGAGTAATTTATGAGCAAATAAAAAATATAGATGATGAGGTAAGTTTAAAGCATGTGTCTAATATATTAGAAAAGATTAAAGAATCTATGAAAGTTGAATGGGTAACTAGATTAAATAGAGAAGCGAAAAGTATAAATAATGTTAATTTTCCGATTTTGTATCTCAGAAATGGGGAGACAAAAATTTGTTTTGACACAGTTAAAACAAGAATGATTTATAATATAATGATTAAAAATCAACAAAAGTCAGCAAAAGCGGAGGAATTTTGGAAATTACACTTCCCAAATAGAAAAGAAAATATATGGCAAACTCTAAGATTGAAATATAATGATAATAAAAATGAAGAATTAGATTTCAAATTAAGACACAACATATTATATACAAATAATATCATAAGCAAAATAAATAGAGATTTTAGCAGAAGATGTCCAGTTTGTCTAAGAGAAACTGAAACACTGCTTCATCTTTTTTTTGATTGTGAAAAGCTGCATGATTTTCTTGAAAGAATATGGACAATAATACACAGAAAATGGAATGTAAGGATACCACAAAGGGATTGGAAGTGGGTTTATTTTATTGGATTAAAACAATGCAAAAATGTAAACATAAATCTTGTGAATCTTGTATTGAGTTTTGTAAGAAAAAGCATTTGGTTGAGAAGAAATATTGCAAATTTTGAGGGTCGTAAAATAGCTGTTTTCCCTTTGTTTTTGAGTTTATTGAAGAAACATATTGGTGTATTGTTTGAGTTTCTGGAGAAAGATTGTTTTGATTATTTTTTTCTCAGGAATAATAGTTTTGTGAAAAGACAAGGAGATTCATTTATGTTGGCATATTGATTTTGTTGACCTTGTTGTATTCCTTTTGCAATATGTTTTTGTAAATATTTGATTGTAAATTCTGTATATATATTTTGTACCTTTTTATAATAAAAGAAATGTACCACGCTTCAAACCCAGGTTTGTGACAGATTAAAGAAGTTCTGTGTTGCAGGCTTTCGGTTTACAGCCACACCACCCTTGTACACCTGAACTCGTTTGATCTCAGAAGCTAAGCAGGGTTGGGCCTGGTTAGTACTCAGATGGGAGACTGCTTAGGAATACCAGGTTCTGTACACTTTTTCCACCAGAAAGGATAATGCAGGGTATCTTGCCAACTTTATTTTCACACTTAGAAGCTAAAAATATTTTTTTGAGCCCTGAGTACTCGTGATGGAAACAATGCAGAAGAAATAGTTGTAACATCTTACCACGCTTTAAACCCAGCTTTGTGACAGATTAAAGAAGTACTTTGTTGCAGGCTATCTTAGCACTCTTACAGGGTCACACCAACCCTTGTAGTCGGATTCTCGTTTCATCTCGGAGATATGAAGGGTTGGTGGCTGGTTAGTTTACATGGATGGAGACTGCCTGGGAATAATAGGTGCTGTAGAATTTTTCCACCAGTAATAGGAGCGTTGCACGGTATCTTGCCAACTTTATTTTCACACCTAAAAGCTAAAAATATTTTTTTTTGCCCTGAGTACTCGTGATAAAAACAATGCAGAAGAAATAGTTGTAACATTGTACCACGCTTTAAACCCAGCTTTGTGACAGATTAAAGAAGTATTTGGTGGCACGCTTTCAGCTTACGGCCACACCACCTTTGTACGCCTGATCTCGTTTGATCTCAGAAGCTAAGCATGGTCGGGCCTGGTTAGTACTTGGATGGGAGACTGCCTGGGAATACTAGGTGCTGTACACTTTTTCAACCAGAAAGGAGAATGCAGGGTATCTTGCCAACTTTATTTTCACACCTCAAAGCTAAAAATAATTTTTTGAGCCCTGAGTACTTGTGATGAAAATAATGCAGAAGAAATAGTTGTAACATCTTACCACGCTTTAAACCCAGCTTTGTGACAGTTTAAAGAAGTACTTTGTTGCAGGCATTCAGCTCACGGCCACACCACCCTTGTACGCCTGATCTCATTTTATGTCAGAAGCTAAGCAGGGTCGGGCCTGGTTAGTACTTGGGTGGGAGACTGCCTGGGAATACCAGGTGCTGTACGCTTTTTCCACCAGAAAGGAGAATGCAGGGTATCTTTCCAACTTTATTTTCACACCTAAAAGCTAAAAATATTTTTTTGAGCCCTGAGTACTTGTGATGAAAACAAACGCGGAAGAAAATAGTTTGTAACATTGCACCACGTTTCAATAACCCAGCTTTGTGACAGAATTAAAAAGAAGTACTGTGTTGCAGGCTTTTGGCTTACGGCAACACACACTTGTACGCCTGATCTCAGTTGGATCTCAGAAGCTCAAGCAGGGGTTTGGCCTGTGGTTCAGTACTTGGATGGGAGGCAATGGACCTGGGAATACCAGGTGCTGTACGCTTTTTCCACCAGAAAGGAGAATGCAGGGTATCTTGCCAACTTTATTTTCACACGTAAAAGCTAAAAATATTTTTTTTGAGCCCTGAGTACTTCTGATGAAAACAATGCAGATGAAATAGTTGTTACATTTTACCACGCTTCAAACCCTGCTTTGTGACAGTTTAAAGAAGTAGTTTGTTGCAGGCTTTTGGCTTACGGCCACACCACCCTTGTACACCTGATCTCATTTGATCTCAGAAGCTAAGCAGGGTTGGGCCTGGTTAGTACTTGGATGGGAGACTGCTGGAATTATCGATAGGAGCTGTACACGTTTTTTTCCACCCAGGCAAGGGAATGCAGAGAGTATCTTGCCAAACTACTATTTTCCACGTAAAAGCTAAAAATATTTTTTTTAGCCCTCAGTACTTATGATGACAACAATGCAGAAGAAATAGTTGTAAAATTGTTCCACGCTTCAAACCCAGCTTTGTGACAGATTAAAGAAGTACTTTGTTGCAGGCTTTTGGCTTACAGCCACACCCCCCTTGTACGCATTATCTCATTTGATTTCAGAAGTTAAGCAGGGTTGGGCCTGGTTAGTACTTGGATGGGAGACTGCCTCGGAATAC
>JAPXFQ010002759.1:15000-17500 GCA_028564705.1 Apricaphanius iberus
CTGTACGCTTTTTCCACCAGAAAGGAGAATGCAGAGTATCTTGCCATTTTTATTTTCACAACGTTAAAAAGGCTAAAAATATTTTTTTTTAAACCCTGAGTATCTTATGATGAAAAACAAATCACAGAGAAATAGTTGTAACATTGTACCACGCCTCAAACCCAGCTTTGTGACAGATTAAAGAAGTACTTTGTTTCAGGCCTTTGGAGTATGGCCACACCACCCTTGCACGCGTGATCTCGTTTGATCTCAGAAGCTAAGCAGGGTCGGGCCTGGTTGGTACTTGTATGGCAGGCTGCCTGGGAATACTAGGTGCTGTACGCTTTTTCCACCAGAAAGGAGAATGCAGGGTGTCTTGCCAACTTTATTTTCACACCTAAAAGCTAAAAATATGTTTTTTAGGGCACCTCAGTATTATGATGTCACATCAAATGCAGAAGAAATAGTTGTAATTTCTTACCACGCTTTAAACCCAGCTTTGTGACAGTTTAAAGAAGTACTTTGTTGCAGGCTTTCAGCTTACGGCCAAACCACCCTTGTACACCTGATCTTGTTTGATCTCAGAAGCTAAGCAGGGTTGGGCCTGGTTAGTACTTGAATGGGAGACTGCCTCGGAATACCAGGTGCTGTACACTTTTCCACCAGAAAGGACAATGCAGGGTATCTTAGCAACTTTATTTTCACACATTGCTCTAAAGCTAAATTATTTTTTGAGGCCCTGTGTACTTGTGATGAAAAACAATGCCAGAAGAAATAGTTGGTAACCAATTGAACCCGCTTTAAACCCAGCTTTGTGACAGATTAAACAAAGTACTATTGTGGCACACTTTTAGCTTACGGCCACTCCACCCTTGTAACGTCTTGAGCTCGTTTTTATCTCAGGAGGCTAAGCAGGGTCGGGCCTGGTTAGTACTTGGATGGGAGACTGCCTGGGAATACCAGGTGCTGTAAGCTTTTTCCACCCGAAAGGATAATGCAGGGTATCTTGCCAACTTTATTTTCACACCTAAAAGCTGAAAAATATTTTTTTTTGCCCTGAGTACTTCTGATGAAAACAATGCAGATAAAATAGTTGTAACATTTAACCACGCTTCAAACCCAGCTTTGTGACAGATTAAAGAAGTTCTTTGTTGCAGGCTTTCAGTTTACGGCCACACCACCCTTGTACGCCTGATCTCGTTTGATCTCAGAAGCTAAGCAGGGTTGGGCCTGGTTAGTACTTGGATGGGAGACTGCCTGGGAATACCAGGTCTGTACACTTTTTCCCACAAGAAAGGAGAATGAAGGGTATCTTGACAACTTCATTTATTTTACACCTAGAAGCTTAAAAATTTTCTATTTTTGAGCTCTTAGTACTCTGTTCGACTGAAAAACAATGCAGAAGAAATAGTTGTAACATCTTACCACGCTTTAAACCCAGCTTTGTGACAGTTTAAAGAAGTACTTTGTTGCAGGCTTTCAGCTTACGGCCACACCACCCTGGGTGGGAGACTGCCTGGGAATACCAGGTGCTGTACGCTTTTTCCACCAGAAAGGAGAATGCAGGGTATCTTTCCAACTTTATTTTCACACCTAAAAGCTAAAAATATTTTTTTGAGCCCTGAGTACTTGTGATGAAAACATCCATCTTCTTAACCGCTTATCCAATTCAGGGTCACGGGGCAGCTGGAGCCTATCCCAGCAATTATCAGGCGTTAGGCAGGGTACACTCTGAACAGGACGCCAGTCTGTTGCAGGGCCAACACAGAGAGACAGACAACCATTCACACTCACATTCATTCCTAGGGACAATTTAGAGTGATCAATTCACCTATCATGCATGTTTTTGGACTGTGGGAGGAAGCCGGAGTACCCGGAGAGAACCCACGCATACACGGGGAGAACATGCAAACTCCATGCAGAAAGACCCTGGGCCGGGATACGAACCCACGACCTTCTTGCTGCAAGGCAACAGCGCTAACCACTGCGCCACCGTGCAGCCCCTGTGATGAAAACAATGCAGAAGAAATAGTTGTAACATTGCACCACGCTTCAAACCCAGCTTTGTGACAGATTAAAGAAGTACTTTGTTGCAGGCTTTTAGCTTACGGCCACACCACCCTTGTACGTCTGATCTCGTTTGATCTCAGGAGCTAAGCAGGGTTGGGCCTGGTTAGTACGTGGATGGGAGACTGCCTGGGAATACTAGGTGCTGTAAGCTTTTTCCACCAGAAAGGAGAATGCGGGGTATCTTGCCAACTTTATTTTCACACCTAAAAGCTAAAAATATTTTTTTTAGCCCTGAGTACTCGTGATGAAAACAATGCAGAAGAAATAGTTGTAACATTGTACCACGCTTTAAACCCAGCTTTGTGACAGATTAAAGAAGTACTTGGATGCATGCTTTCAGCTTACGGCCACACCACCTTTGTACGCCTGATCTCGTTTGATCTCAGAAGCTAAGCATGGTCGGGCCTGGTTAGTACTTGGATGGCAGGCTGCCTGGGAATACTAGGTGCTG